>NNCF01127996.1:202228-273629 GCA_002313205.1 Laupala kohalensis
ATATGTAAACGACTTACAACGGTCCGATTTAGGAGATCATGTCATAAATAAATGTAAAGGTACATGAATGTGTGAGTTCATTGATCTGGGATCCAACAATCAAAAATTTCTTCTTAATGATAATGTACGTATCGTTGTGTTTCCACTTAAACTAAAAAGCAAATACATTCAGAAAAATCGTGGCATGTATCTGTTCGAAGATATTTAAATGAAAACAAAACAAGTATTTTTTCTTTTTAATTGGAATATTATACAGCGTATACAATATTATAACCATATCCAATTCTTATCGCAACTGTTGTCTTTGCAGCAAATGCCTGTACTAATACTCACATACCACTTACAACTTTCCTGTTATTGCAGAGATGTGGCTATGATGGAATATTCTTCGCTTTGAAATATTGATGAAGGACTGAAACATATTAAGCAAACCCACCTATTAAAATTAAACAATTATAAATTTTTATTTCTATGTTAAGGTAAAAAAGAGTTTTTAAGTTGTTACTTTAATAATAATGCTAATTAAAGTTAAAGTTCATTTGATCTATGAATTTTGACCAAGACATCAATCTGCTAGCGCTATTTGTGATGGTCTGACGAACTGAAACGCTGTTTGCAAATAAAGAGGCCGCGTCTTGGCAACACCCCTTGTCTGTTTGTGCGAAGGTGGCGCAGTCACATTCTTGCAGAAGAAGCACGAGGGAGGCGTCACAGGGTGGAGTAGTGGATGAAGTTAATCTCAGAACTCGCAAAAGATTCTCTTTTATTCTTTGTTTGTGGAGTATATTTCATTTGTTCTCACTCATAACTCCTAGAAAGTGTAAGAGGAGGGTTTACATAAAATGTAACAAGCAATTATTGTTTCGTAGTTAAAATTATAAAACTTTCAACCATAAAATTACATAAAATACCGTAATAGACAACTAATTTATATAATAAATATACTACACATTCATTCCTTACTAATAAAACCAGATAAGACTCTTGTGGTTTGTCCAAATTGTTTATTATCACTTTGTCAACGCTTCGGTAGCGAACGTTACCTTCATCAGGTACTCATGTGCTTTATTTCATCTATGTGTTAGTAGTTGGATAGAATGTGTGAGACTGCGTAAATTCCATTAATCCCTGATGAAGGTAACATTCGTTACCGAAGCGTTGGCAAAGTGATAATAAAGTATTTGGCCAGACCGCAAGACTTTGGTCTCTTCATTCTCCAATGTCTGATAACATCTTTGTTTAATAACGTTGTTCTCAACATGTTAAAATTGATAAAGAATAATAAACTAAAACCTCTTAAAATCCTTTACAAATTTACAAGAGAGTTTAATGACATAAATAAATCCATATTTATAAATTATTTGCGTGAAGAAACATGGAAAGATGTTTACAATTGCCAAAACACCGACGACAAATTCAATGTATTTATCTCAATATTCCTAAAACATTACAACTCTAGCTTTCCCATGAAACGCATGTTAATTAACACAAAGAAATTCAATAGATGGATCACCAAAGGGATAAGGATTTCTTAAAAAAAAACGCCGTTTATATTATCTTTCAAAACGCTATAACCAAACACCCGAATTCCATAATTATTTTCGTAAATAGAAGACTATTCTTCGAAAAGTAGTCTATGCAGCTAAAATTATGGAAAACGACAGGCATATATTAATATAGAACAACCGGATGAAAACCATGTGGAATATTGTTAACAATTACACGTCAACTTCTGAAAATCGCGAAGAAAATGTTTCTGTGAAAATGGCAAAATCGTATCAAATCCTCAGGACATCGCATGTTTTTAATTCATACTTCTCAGAAGTTGGTAAAAAAACGAACTCAGTATATCCAAATCAATGTCCTCCAATTATATATACCCACATACCCAATTCTATGTTCACTTCCGAAACTAACGCCAGTGAAGTCATGGAAATCATCAGCTCCTTAAAAAACAAATTTTCAACAGGCGTAGATGATATACCTGAGTTTATTGTTCAATTTTCGTCCCACGCTATATTAAATCCACTCATAAATATTTTTAATAGTCCTTTATCGGAAGGGGTGTTTCCCAGCATATTTAAGAAAGCTAAAGTGAAACCATTACACAAGAAAGGAAACAAACTTAATATTGGAAATTACCGACCAATATCTCTACTACCCACTTTCTCAAAAATTCCAGAAAAAATTGTTATAAGCGTCTTCTAAATTTTTTATCAAAAAATAACATTATTTCTGACGATCAACACGATTTTAGGAAATCCTTTTCCACTACAAGCGCCATATTTTCCTACTTAAACGATGTTACCACATCTCTAGACCGTGGAGAAAATCCTCAGGGTGTTTTTCTTGACTTATCCAAAGCATTCGATGTCATAGATCACGAAATTCTCCTTTCCAAATTGCATTCTTTAGGCATTCGTGGACTTTCACATCAAGGGCTAACTTCTTATTTAAAAGATAGATATAAACAGGTCGAAATATCTTAAATTAAAAATAAAATACTTCAGCGTTGTCTTTCAGAAACAAAGCCACTTACCCCAAGGATCAATCCTCGGCCCCATACTCTTTTTATTGTATGTGAACGACATGTCATCCTCCACATCAGATAACAAAATGGTTATTTTTGCTGATGACACTAATTTACTATGTAAACACGCCAACGCTCAAAACATTTTGTCTAAACTTTCGACTTGGTTCCATGCAAATCGTCTCATTGTAAACACTGACAAAACAGTGTCTATGTCATTTCACAATAGTATCACAAAATCTTTACCCCAGGTTTCTCTTTCTTTAAACGGAACACAATTAAAAACTGTTACAAATACAAAATTCTTAGGTCTCCATATTCAAGACAACCTCAAATGGAATTGTCACGTTGACAAACTTAATTCCCAATTAAGCAAATTGTGTTACGCATTTCGAATCTTAGTTAACGCACTTAGTTCACGTATTTCCCATCGCGTTTATTTTGCAAACTTTTACTCCCATTTACGTTACGGCATTACCTTCTGGGGTAATTCCGGTCAGAGTACTCAAACTTTCAGAATTTAGAAGAGGATGGTTCGGATAATTTGTAAATCTCACCCCCGAAACTCTTGTAAACCTTTATTCAAAGAATTAAATATCTGAACACTTCCCTGCATTTATATTTATGAAACGGTATTGTTTGTTAAGACCGAATTATTGAAGTGCCACCCTTTCTTTATACGAAACATTCTCGTTCACGAACACAATATTCGCAATAGGAGTAATATTCATCGCCCTAGAGTGTCAACCACTCTTTGCCAAAAGTTACCATGTCATTCGGGAATCGTTCTATATAATTCCCAGCCCAAGGATATAAAAGTTATTATGAAATTGAATCTCTTCAAATCCGCTGTTAAAAATTACCTCCTGAATCAATGCATCTACAATGTAAAAGAATTTATTGATTTTAATAAAAGTTAAATTCGTCTTGTACTTTATTTCGCCATTGCTGTAGTACTTTTTAAATAACTTATAACAATTTCAAAATCTATTTTCTTGCATGATTGTGTTGTCTTATGGCTCATATTAATTTAGTTTTATGTGTACTCAACATTGGCACGTTTGTGTACATAAATTCTGTAGCCCCATCCTGGCCCGGGTTTTTCTCCGNAGAATAATCTATAGTTCGATAATAACTTGTACATGTAATTTTTTGCGTAAAATTACAAACATATTGACATTCTATTAGTTTTATAACTCGCAGCTAACTTTTTATCTTATCTAGGAACTTATGCAAAAGAATTTTTGAATCCGGCCTTGATCGGAATTGATGGGATGGTCTCTTGCTTGCTTCCGCAGAGTAAATTAGTTTATTGTCCTCCACGTGGTCATACGCAGTTTGTTCTGTTTTTGACAATAAATTTATTATATTATTATTATTATTATGCATTGTCTCCACATTATATTGTATTTATTATTTGTTTCTAAAGGTTATAACATGGACAAAAATGTTTGTGAAATGTATTCCAACTCAATGATTTTTAAGAGAAATCAATAAATGAATGATACGTCGCATATATAATCGTATATATGATGGGACTGATTCTATTGATGAGACGTTTGATTTTTCATTTTCTTTCCTCTCTTGTATTCAGGACTTGCTTTTCGGGTTTAAAATTTTTACGTGACACAAATATTTGCGGGATTCATCCCATAGATTTTTCTTCCATTCATTCTACTGTGTCGTTAGTTTCTCTCCATTATTAGTCTAATGTACTTCAGGTTATCGTCAGGAAATTCACGCCGCATATAGCATCAAATAATAGCATCTATTGAAATGTATATTGAACATTAAAATGTAAAGACGCAAAGTAGATGTTAATTAACAAGTTTCACGTAGGAAAAACCGGGGAGTGTTCATAATTATAATGCGTATGCAAATATTTCAATAACCTAACGATATATTTGTGTAAGCCATCCTAAGAAAAGAGATTAGTTTCATCAATACTCCAATGGAATTGTGTAGCTAACAAAACACATTTTCATACCTATTTCTGCCAGTTAATGATCCTGAAACTCAACATTAAAAAATCTCTTTATTAATTAGTGAGTGTAATGTTGGTAATGCTATTTTTAAATAAAGCAACAAATTTTTATTGAATATTTCTCTGTGATATTTCTGCATGCCACGAGAAAACTACAATCCAGTTATCTTGTATTGTAACCAGGAAAATATATTGATAACGTTGAATTATCTATATAGTAAATATAGATGCGTTTACGTTAAATAATTTTCTGGATAATACTGTGTCTCATATATTTTGTTTCGTATTAAATTAAATTAAATGGAAATTTTAATATGCGGTTGAATTCATGAACTCACCTCATTTTACAGTGTTTTAGTTTAAAATTCGCTTCCATATTTTTCCTTCGTTTTGATGTCAGCAATTATACAAAGCCTTAAAACACGCGGAATAGAATGTGCGTGAGGAAACCAAACTACTGGTATTTTGTGTGACGAAAATGCCGTTCTCACGGAGTGTTCCACTCATAAATTCGCCGATGGGCAAAAGATATCCGCCCCAGTTTCTCTGTCTCCGAAGAACTTGAGTTCGCGGACGTGAAAGCGTCCAGCAGCGAATCCAGGTTTATGAGCAGACCGAATCTCGGCATCGCGCGTCTCTTGTCTTGGGCGCGCACGTGGCGCCGCCGCCAGCGGGTCGTAAAAGTAAGCGGCGACGGCGGCGGACGGGCGCGAGAACAAGAATGGCGCTATGCGCAGGAGTCTGAGATCGGCGACTTTATCTCACGTTGCGCGATGGAAAGTTCTAGAGAGTTTAAGAGAGGAACATCTGCATGAAGTTGGAACGTACACGGAACAATCATTCGCGAGAGACGAAATGATTACACTTCGTATGTTCGGCGTTTAATTTCCAATGGTTTAGCATTCTTCAGTGATCTATCTAATACGGTGTATAAGAGATACACTGTCAATAAAATAACATGAGAATAATGTGGCGACTTAAAGAAAACAATGGAAATAAGATATAATTTAGTTTCGGTTTAAGATCGTTCATAACGCTTCGTCTCATTATGCCAAACCCTTCCTTAACGTGATGTCATTAACGACCTGCCCCATCCCATCATAACATGAAAAACAGTAATTAAAGGATAAATATAATCATTTGTATACATAAGAGGAACACAATGGTCGAAGGAGTCTCACGGAGAAAGTAGTACGTAAGGGATTATAAGATGTTGTTTTCGTTGTAGGAAAATTAGTCTGAATTAAGACAATTTTCTATATTTAAGATACAGAAAAGTAACTTCACGCTTTCCAAAATATCCCCGACCTCCTCAACACAAATCTTCATGTTTCGCCGAAACCCATCTCCTCCCAAGACCCAGACGTAATTTAAAACGATCCCTTTCAAGTTTTCATTGAATAAAGAAAATTCGCTCGTTCTTTACAATATCCTCTACAATGAGTTTCAATATACTTTACATTTTTTAAATTAATGTTACGCTCTTATGATGCTGATTGAGGTTGTTTGTTGGAATGACATTAAGTATTATGTTGAGACATATAGTGAGAGATTTGTTAACATTTTTACATTCTTTGTGATAAATAACATTTCGATGAGTGAAAATTACTCTACAATAAGCGAGGAAAATTACAGAATTGAAAATAAAATTTTTATTTGCAAATGATGTAAATAAATTATTTTATAGTGTGATGATCTTTTGACATCACCGTGAGCAATTTTTTCCTCGTCTCAATTTCAGGTTCTAAATTCTTCTTCCCCTTTTGAAACATTACCACATTCATTTCAGGCCGCAATACATTTTAATTCTTATTTTCTGAACCATTATACGACAGATTAAATTAACTTGTGCCTCGCCAACCATTGATAGAGTCGACTTTCGACCGTATATTTTAATTTATCTCTCTTTGTATATATTAATTTTCGTTTTAGAATAATGAAGATGACTGCTATGCGGTCTTTATCAATAAACAAATGGTTGGCGAGACAACACAATTTCATTTAACCTTTAATTACGCCAACAATGAATCACCTATTCTACATACATTATACGACAGTTATAATGACAGAAAGGAGTGAGAAAAATCATGACTTGTTAACTTTTTCAAAGCTGGAGGCAAAATTTACCTTATAAATATATTAGAAATTCTCATGAAACAAAGTTAATTTTAGCTGTTATGATTCAACACGTATGGAATTCAGTGGTGGGTTATTTAGTAGTTTACGATCATAACATCACGGTTTACCTATTGCGCATGGCGTGTGTAACATCACACCTCAAACCCTGATGTGTTGTTATTATTTCTTTGGTAGAAGCGGGATCCCCATAAATACCAAAATCCCTATGGTAGTTTTTGTCGCTGCCACCAGCTCGGTTTCCCGAGCAACCAAACACACGTGTAATAACAATAAATAATGATTTATTACAAATTAACTATAAATCTGAATTTACAACAGAGACAAACTCCCAAAATCATTAATACATCTAATAATCTGTTATTACACAAATAATGCTGTCAGAGAGCATTGTTTACACTTGGTTAAATATAGTTGAAGACAACTAAATTGTAAAAACCCTCAGGTTATCTGATCCTTTGAAAATATAAGTTGTTTTCCCCAACAACTAACTGATACTAGTTACGACCCTCGCACCTAGTAATGAGTTCGTTAAGTCTACCGCAGCAGCCTAACCTACTTAGCTCAGTCACATGTCCGTGCTGACGGATCTCTACGTTCTTTTGTAAACCATCCCTGAGGAGCTTCACTTTTCCCAATATATACTGTACCAGACGTCACGTGACCAGCAAATAACCACGCCTTCGCCACCACCGTGCAAGCACTCTTTTTGTGTCACCCCTTTGGCTTCTCGGAATGCAGAGGTTGCGCCGTAGAGGACGAATCGCCACGAGCGTCACCTAGGCGCTTCGCAAACACCCTTTTCGTACTTCATTCATTTCTTCGTAGAATTCGTCTTTAATTTAGGTACTCCTGAATTCCAGTGGGTCAACGTCGCAAGCTGCATTCTTCGAATACACTGCTACGTACGTTCATTAAAACTGAAAGGTGTTCGTTCGAACAATACCTTTACACGGAAAAGCTCGTCGCACATCCGTCTTAGCGCTGACCGGTCACTTATTGTAATATTCTTAACAGCATCCGGCTTGGAAAATACAAAGAACTATTAATATTTCACAAGTTGATGGCATGTCCTGGCGCCGACGTTACAGCTGTCTCTTATACACANCGTGTAATGAAAGTATTCCAGTGCTTTGGTAAGGCTGACTGTCACTATCAAAATAAAGTTTTTGAGGGTCATTGTATCTTCTTGTCCAGTGCGTGTTTTCCTTCATCATTGAAGTGGACCTGGTACATTCCCCTCTTTCAGACTCTTAAATAGAAGAAAATCACACAGGAAAAATTAACATTATCTTTATTTTTTAGTTCTTTTTTGTTGACGGACCATATATGACGCATGTTCTATTCTTAAATCATACAATGAGTATTGCTACAGAACTAAGTTTACAATCCAACAGGCTCAAACATCGCTTGAATGAGATTCAGAATTTTTTTAATCAAAAAATGATTAGACATATCAAACCCTTGAGCGTTTCTAAGCATTTTATCTTGGCATTTGTTGAATGTGATCAGACACTTAGGGAGGGAGATCCGAAAATCTCGCGAGTCCTTTCCGTAAATTAATTATATATTGTTATGGAACTACTTAACCTGCATAAAATATTGTTGATTTGCCACTTGTTTGCAAATTCACAGCATTCGTTTAAAAAAGGAATACGTTTACAGTAGTTTAAGGTAAATTAAAAGATAATATCAATACATTTTGAAGGGAAGTCTGGTCCCCTTCCAAAATGAATTTCCGATTACCGACCTGGATGTGAACGAAATTTCAGAACTGGAAAATGACAATGTCTCAGTTGAAATGGGAACTGATTTTAAATAAAAAAAAGTAAGATTGTGTTTGCAACGTTTGCGGTCAGGTGAAAATTGGGAATGACTGGGAATCGAACCCAGGGCTCTCTGCCATGGCCGAAGGTGTGCTACCGATACACCACATATACAACATCCTGAAACCCACACCAAACATCCACCAGGCCTGTTCTGGTGAACCTGCATCACACCCCATACAGGCAATAATTGAACACAGTTGCCTCCCTTTTGCTGGAAGAAATTGTATTCGGTTTCCACGTATCGGATGTAGTTTTTAACTCACAACTTCCAAGTACTTCTTGAGGAAGAAAGTTTTCAAAGTCTGTGGCCAGGTATAAATTGCGACGGCACTGTACTCGAACCCGGACATCTTGCTTTGGTCACTGCTGGTGCTGTGTTTATTGGGTCCGTTGAGACATAAAATTTGAAGATTCTCTCTGGAAGAAGTTGAAGATATTTGTTGCCTTGTTCGCCGCTTGTGGTGGAGTTCTTGGGAGGCTATTTTGAAGGGCTGTGAAAATTGCTCAAGATGAAAACAAGTGCATGCGATTTACATACAGGTGCTGATAAAGATAAAAGATCCGTTCGCCTTGTTTTAAATAGGTACAATATATTATTTGTTATTTCAAACAAAATTTCGTGAGTATTGCACACATTTACTAGAGTATTTAAGTTTCCACCCCCTCCAGAATTTAGAATTTAATTTTAACAGATTCTTTTTTATTAGTGAGTAATTATGTTAACATCATGAGATAGTTAAAGTTTCAGTTTTTTATTTGTTGTTATTGTCGTCCCATTTTTAAGGTCATATGGGGAGGAATGTTGAAATCATACCTCTTGTATTCAACGTGAGAACCATCCTCTGCATCATGGTACGAAATTTTGAAAGCACACCGCGCTTAACTCGAGCGCGCTAACAGTGTGGACGTCAACAAAAACAAAGAAGTTGTTTGCCACAACCCGCCGACATCATCGAAGGCAAAAGTTCCACGTCCAGCGACGATGGTGCCCTGCTACATCGCGTTGTGTGTGACTACGCGGCTGCGGTGACTGCTGACATCAGGAGTGAAAGGCGACGGGTGGGCACTTGCTCAATTCCATTAGACAGATTGCGGCTCTTCCCCAGGGAAGACGCAAGGAAGGATGCTCGGAGGCCAACGGCCTTTCCCCATTCCCACTCCCTCCCCTACATCCCACCCGTGTCCCAAGACGCGGCGATGTTGCCGCGCTCTTCGCTTTGTGCTGCTATACCCTCCCCGCCGCTCGGAGTCTCGACCCGAGAGCCCTGGGGGCCTCCGTCGTCTCCGGCCTAGAAGATCCCTTCCACGGCGCGCAAGTTTGTATCTAATTTTAATGGCGCCGGTGACGAAGGGTTGAGTCCAGCGTGGTCGAATGGTGGAAGGGGCAGGATTGGAAACAGCAGTTGTGCTGCAACTAGACTGGAGCGCGGGAAGTTGAAGATGTCACGGTTTGTATTCGTGTTTCAGAGGTGTCTTGTTTCTAACAGGAGATGAAGAAAATGCTACAGATATTGGAATATTGGTTTATTATGAACGACGTGTTTGCTTTTGAAGGATAAAATAACATCGGCTCAACTATACTGAAATCTCTTAAATTGAGGTGAATTTCATCGCCAGGTAAAATATTAGTTATGCTATGTTGAATGAGACAATTCAACTAATAATTCAACAGATGGTAAGCGCATTAGCGTGCTAAGCTGAAGGTCTCGAGTTCGAATCTCGGCCCCGTCTCCCATTTTCATGCAACATAACATAATTAATTGGCTGAAATGTTTAAGCGTGACATTGATATTAACAAATCACGCTACAAGTGAATTTTTGGATTACCACAATTTATTTCAGTTTTTTTCCCTGCGCCAGGGAATATGGATTCAGAGAACAAATGTTTCTGTGAAGGAATCAGAAACCAGAAGATGCAGAACATAAGATTTTACCCGCAAAAAATCATTTTAATAAATGATAAATGTAGGGGATATGTTCTCCAGTACAAAGAAAAAATTGGTTTACACATTATATTTAAGTTTTACTGCAAAATGTAATTTTCTTTATGAACAAATTTCTATGCCATTCTCGTTCCTCTTTCATCTACTTGCACTATTTATGAATTGCACGAGTACATATTATCATTTGGATGATATTTTCTCAGTTTGCAGATACAAAAAAAGCTCAGTTTAAATCTTCGGTTTGAATTTCAGGTAAGAGCAGAACATTTTATCTCGCTATTTTCCATTCATTGGAATTAGTCATTTTTTCCTAAATCTTTAAATAACGCTAATAGGTTGCTTCTCATAGTCAAGAAGAAGGTATTATGTACACGCAGTTCATATGTATTATATAATACATATAATATATTGCTTGAATGGAAACTGAAAATATTAGAACTTTCATATATCTAGGACACGCATTTTGGAAGATTGGACTCGGGTTGTAACCTAGTTATAAATGCCATTTTGCTATGATAAACTTCTTTGCGAATTCTCTATCTGTGAATTGCTTATTTCTCTAAGAAAAACACTCCTGGCTGAATGTATGTTTATTTTATTTGTGCATAGAAGACGTGCCGCCCTACATATACTCGTATGTCTATTTGAACATGTGTCTCCGTAGTTTTACCAACACAACACATTATCTTCTCTGCATCGTCCTGTCTTCTTCAAACACGGAACACATGCGAATTCATTCCCGATAGAATCGTACTCTCCAACGTCACGCTGTTCATTCGTGAGGTTAGGGAAATGATGCTTCGTTGAAGACAAGTACTCTATTACCGGAAGACGAGTCACCTTGTCAGAGATTAAAGAGTTCTCTCATTCTCATCAAATCAACATAGGGACCTCTTCACGAGCTCAGTTTCACCAAAAAATCTTCCATGTTATTTTTTCGTCATGACATTGGACAATTATTTATTACGAGATTTTTTTCCCACCACATCCTTTTTAATTTTTTTTGTATTTCATTGAGAAATCTTAATGTTGTCTATCTGCAATATTTTCTTTTTAAACTTCTTTTATGCTGCTTATTTTTATATGAACTTAGGATTTACATTATCTTTTAAAATCTTTATTTTGATGTGTCTTGTCGCGTAAATAATATTCATTGGCAAAAATAGAAGAAAAACATATCGGAGATTATTTTCTCGAGGAAAGTTTTGTTATACTCGTTGGTAATTTATCATATAGTACCTTATTGAACTTTTACATTGGCAGTACATAATAATGAATTCTGATCCATTGATTTTCCTCTTTTGGAAAGTTGTGAAAATACACTGTTCACTATTGTATATTTCAAGAAAGTTTGAGAGTTCGTCATTGTATAATTCTGCTTCATTCATTAACATTACCCAAATCACAAGATTGTAAGTAAAACACGGACTGAGAAGGAAAAGCCATGCAAAAGAATACAGAAATAAAATCTAAGTAGATTCATAAATGCAAATTGTTGCGTTATACGAGTGAGTCTGTGATGAAAAATATATTCAGAGAGAGTTTCAATTCTGGAAGTTTCCGTCCTTTGAGTGAAAACTGGAACAGTATCCTCTCGCAGTGCTGTCTTTGAAAGAAACAAAATAAGCGCACTCACTTGTTTCCTCGAGTACTTACACGACGTATGTGCATGGCGAATCTTGTGAGATTAAAAGAGGAAGCTACTTAAATACACCATCCCGGAAATGGCTTTAACAATTTTGTTGAAATTCACAAAGTTTAAGGATTTTAGGAATGAAAAATGATGCTGTAACTGTTAAATACAGGTTCGTAACTAAGACCAATAGTCCCAAAACAAATCCTACTTTATCTTAATATATATGTATCTGCACCAGTTTCGAATGACTATTTCTACTATTCTTTTATATCAAAGAAAGGAATTTGGGAACCGGATTATTTTATTTATTTATTAGTCTTATGGCGAGGTTCAGGACATGAATACTTCTTTCCACCTAACCATAACTTGGGAGAGGGAATCGGGAAGGAGACATGTTGAGTAGCCTGAGAACGTTTGGTACATTTGTCTGGGTTAGGTGAGAGAACTCCCAGTAGATAACCTCATCTAGTTCGACCGAACAGGGTTTGAACCCACGCTCTACCGCTCATCGGTAACGATGTAGCGAAGACGG
The DNA here is from genome assembly GCA_002313205.1 of Laupala kohalensis. NCBI lineage: Eukaryota > Metazoa > Arthropoda > Insecta > Orthoptera > Trigonidiidae > Laupala > Laupala kohalensis. Next base: position 214,819 of record NNCF01127996.1, read on the forward strand.
TAGCACTAATCCACCGCTGTCGGTATATGTGTAATTACCGATGTTAGGATAATTATTATGAGCTGGTTTCTAATACTTATCGATTGCTTGTCCATGACGAGACATGATCTTTGAGTGGCATGGGCCGTTAAACTAGAAATATGCAAAGGCACAAACCCGCGTCAATACGCATCACTGAAATAATAAAAGTACAGAGAAAAATGTTTGGTCAGTATGTTTGCACACACTGATAAGAATTAAATCATATCGTTTTTATTAGCATTGCACAAATTTATAGGGTTCATTTCATGTAGCTTAACGTATTAACAACATACTCAACATGGTAATCACCGGGATTGTGTTCTGTTTTGCAGTCTTGTATTTGTCTTTCTTCTTGACAGTATTGTTTTAATTTGCCTTTATGGTTGTAAATCAGATTCTGCTTAATTTATGTTTTCGATACATCTAGTATCGTGCCTCTGAGTATTCCACAAATAATTAGTAAATCGTCTCTGTGAGTATATTTCACGAGTATTAGGAATCACATAAATATTGAATAGTAGCTATAACAATAACCCAAGTTTCACGGGAAGTTAAGAATTTTGATTGCCGGCCTTTGTCCATTGATCAGAAATCTCATTGATTTCATTGATCTGAGATCTGATTGGTTTCAGATTGATAACGTGTGAGAAAAACCTTTCGGTAAGTAGCGTTTCTCATTTACTGCACTCCGATAGCAGTTCTTAAGAACTAATAAATCATCGGCGATGCATCGTGTCTATGAAACATCTTTGCCAAACTCAAAGTTATGAGTATAAATTTATTGCAAAAACGATTGACATAATTATTAATCTATCTCTCAAATTCGAGACACGTTAAGTTGCTCTCAGCCGCATCACTTTGATAAGTGTGAATTTTATCAATGTACTTTGTGCAATTGAAGTACAAGTAATTGGTGTGGTTCATCCTTATTAGCAAACGTAGTTCGAGACCATAAAAATTAATTGGGAACTGAAGCATTGTAAACAGAATTTCGAAGTGTAAATATTTCTTCCTCCATGTTCTGTACCTACACGTGGATAAGATATGTGATAACTTTCACTCAGGTGAAAATGAATCGAACCCGTGACTCCCGCTTTGATGGCAGGAGTGATAACCACTACACCACCCATTCGCCTTCCACAACTGTACATCACTTCCGCTCAGACGGGTGGTGTAGTGGGTTCTGCGATCCGAAGCAGGGGACCCCGGTTTCCATTCCCGTTTCGTTACCTTTTTCACCCGACCTAACGATATCACAAAATTCCGAAATGTTAGTAGAAATAACAAGAAACGCAATGAAAGGATTTAGACACAACTTTGCGGTTCACATTTACAGCTCTCCTTTATGTTCCTTTCCTCTCCCATTCTCGCTAATTCTGTACTCAGACGAGCAATGAATTTCATCGCATTCGTGTCCCAGTTTTATAAATCACTCTGCACCAGCTACAGTAGTGTTTGTTGCCTCCCATCTCAGCTTTTCTTTTTTTTCCGGTGATTAAATTTGCCCTCGATTACTTACGATCCTGGATAATGGAGTCTCTTAATGGGGTCATTAAATGTATCGAGTCGGAGACCGACATTCGGCTTTAGCTCGAACGCTGCCGCGTCCAATCTCATCGCAGTCATTCTTTTACGTGTCTGATGGTGCAGCGGATTTGTCACCATTTGGCACGGACTAGAAGCGAAGCCTCGAAGGCTCAGGAGATGTGTTGTTTATGTTAATTGTTCATTTGATTCGTTCATTTTTGTCTCAATAATTCTCTAACTTACTATTTTCATCGAGATCTACCCATTTATTTGTTTAATAAAATTCTTCTATAATTAGTACTTGTTGAAAATAATAGGGCAGTGAAAGTGACAAAAATATTTGCACAACTGAGCTCCAAAACTTAGAGGGTCATCAAAATCTTGGAATCTACGTTGAATTCATAAATACGATCTGTAATGCGAGAGTGTTACAAGGACATTTGTGGGGTAAATCATTTCTTTTTTGTTGGATAAATTAGGAAAAAATGCTGCATAAATATTTTTGATAACGTTATTTCAACTTTTCTTTTGTGTACACTGGCATTGAATGACAAAGCTACAGCGGACGACACTTGCCACTTTTTCATCTCGCAAGTGGACGAGTTCTTTTGCTTGAAACACATTTTGTTTTTGTTTTTGTTTTCACTTTTCCTCTCATATGGAAACATGCAAAAAACTGTTTACTCTGAACGTTGCCGCCGCCACTGACCTGAAATGCCGTCTGAACATTAGCATAGCATTATGTTCACTTTTTCAGGGAGCTGTCACTTTCAACTCGCTGCCTAACGTACCCGCGCAAAAAGAGGAAGGAAAAACACCGGGATACAAAATTAATTAAAACGTTATCATAGGTCGTTGAATGCGCGTCACGAAGTAGAGGAAGGAGGAGAAGCAACTTCCGGTGTGAGATACACGAAGAAAGAAAGTAGAGATGGAATGGAGACTGCGATATTCCGACTGAGAAGTTTCCACTGGGGTCTCGTTCCACTTCGTGACCACTTCGTTCCAGCACCTGTTTCGAGGTTTTCCTCAGGGAACATTTTTAGACGACCTTCGCGTGGAACTGCTTATGGAAGTCTAAATCTGATATAGTAAACATACTTGGATTACTTTTATCACATGAGGTTACCATGTGACGTGTGGTATTATTCCCATGTATGTAAATTAAAAATTAAATAATTGATAAAATGTCATTAAAATTAATTTCTCATACTTCCTAAATTCTAGAAAATTATATGTGTATACAATTGTGATAAATTTTCTTATTTGAAAAAAAGATTCATTTTCCTGGAATTGTTACTGGAATGAGTGATATTTTCTATTTTCGTCATAATTGTCTCAATAAGAAAATTTAGCTGAAGGATATCACTCATGTGTTGGTATACGTGAATTAATAAAACAGTAGATAACGGATTAAACATGTAGAGGCGAGGATTTGAACACGCGCATATTCCTTCGGAATTGTTGACTACTTCATTTTTAGGATGTATTATTTTCCCGAGGGATTGATGTAAACATCCAAGAAACACCTATAAAACCATTTATGTCGATTAAATTAAGTGCCGTTTGTTCAAAGTGCACGCACCAATATACCGTGGTGCGTTTTTGTTATGATTTTATTATCAAGCTTTCACTTCCCGAGACAAATATTATACTGAAAGGCGTATGTTTGTACAAAAATGAAACATAGCTACTGCATGGCACCAGACATACTCTCTTGTAATAAGAACATTGTTCCTCCATTGGAACTTTGAGAGTTTACTATATTGTATCTCCTTTTTTGTAAACAAGATACATAAATCTAACAAAAATTTTGTACAACCTTTGGAAACGGTCCAAGAAAAATTGAAGGTATTTTCAATGTGTTATCACTAAAATAAAAAAGTTAAGGAAAATAAATAAACAAGACTGTAAAACACTGCAATTATAAATTTATTAAAAAGAAGAAAAAATATGATCTGTAAATAGAAGCTTAAAATTTGTATAGAAAATAAAATTCATTTGTTGTATACTTTATTTCAAGTGTTTTCTACTTGTTATTTTCTCAAACCCTTTGTGCGTGTAAAACGGGTTTTACTACCGACACTGTCATCATTAAACTTTTCAGAACCTTCCTTTCTATTCCAATTACAACGGTGTTAACTTCCGATAACCCTTCAGCACTAGTCACTGAATTCTCGTCAAGATGAAAAACACAATGTTCCCTGAAACTTCGGTGTAATATGTAGCTTTGTATCAAGGGACTTAATATTTCAAGTATGGAATAATAAGTGGTTGAATTTTTAAACTTGTTAACTTTATACAAATAGTTTTATGAGTATTTTAGAGACTGCTGAATCAAAACGATATTTGGCTTAGCCATCAACATATATTTAAACACAACGCTTCTTCAGTATTTTAGAATCAGCAAATAATAATTCAATTTAAGGTACCCTAGATAAATAACGCCCAATTGTAAATCCATTGTTTTATGTTAAAATAAAATTCACATTTCAATAGAAAGATTTAATATATTTTTATGAAATGAGATATACTACTAGTGAGATGTAACTATTCATTAGTCAGTAACACCTTTTTTCAAAATATTATCTTGGGCGTTATTAAAAGTGGTATATTTATTACCACTTTACGATAAATAAAGTTTTCAACCCAAAAATACATTCATAAGGATTCTCAATCTTATAAAACATGTAAGTCACATGTAAAATTATTTGTTATAATACAAAAAAGAAATGCAACAATTTAAAATAAAACATAAGAATTTTCACACACAACTTAACTTGAAACTTCCTTCGTAATTCTTTCTTTATAATATTTTTAGGTTCAGCATTTTATTCTAAAAAATATTATGATAGTTTTGTTCTGTAAGTATATAGATTATTTCAAAAAGGTTCTCGAGTATTTGCAAGCACTCATCGCATCACTGGCATTATGGAGAATCTTCGATCAACGTGCGTTCCAGCTAATGTGTTTCCAATGAAGTAAACTATACGTACGTACCCGTGTTGCAAGTAATAGGAATAAAAGTATGTTTTATATAGTTTTATATAGCTCGTTATTGCCGAGCGTACCTTACTTCACGAGCGCCTACAATAACGAGTTGACCCGTGCTGTAGAGGTAGATGCTCGTTTTCTATCTCTTTGGTGATTCAGGCTCCCGATGATCCTCGCAATATTTGCAATGGTGGTATAGTGAGTTCGCGGCAGGTTTAGTAAGGGGTACTCCAATTTCCTCTGCCTTCATTACCATACAACTGTAACAAGTCATGACGTCAGTCTCATTCGCATCTATCATCCCTCCATTCAGTCCAAAATAGCTACCTTGATTTCTGAAGCACTCGCAGAATGAGCGGTTAGATAAAGTGGTGATGCAACACTGCAGAGTGCAGTCTGTTTTGCACTGAACCATTCACGCTTTGGATATAACTGTTCTGTGGTCAAATAATACGTACGTGAATTTTGCAGAATTGGTGATATTTTACTGGGGAAGTTTTATATCAAAATTCAAGTTTGGTTGTTCTTAATAATGTAGTACTATCGCAGGTAGAATTAAACCACTAAAATATCTGAAATCGGCGTAAGTAAACAGAGTAACATGTACTTATTGTGATTACAACTTCAAGTACATACCTCACCGACCATTTCAATGAAATAATTAAAATTATAATTGATTGTGAAATACATTGCGTCTTATGGAGGAAACACTTTTTAAATAAAGACTAAATTTTAAATCACGAAGGTGATGGAAATTTACTTAAATTTGAAGTACATTTTCCGTAGAATTTTTACATCACTTTTTCTATTCACTACAAAAAGACATTTCACTTTCTCCTAGGTTAGATGCATAAATCACCAACCAGATGCGTTCGACCGACATGTCTCTATATACTCATGTGCGTTTAGAAAGAGTCACGAGAGTTCCTGAATATTGTAATACTGTACTATTGTCTGATACATAGAAATTCAGCGTGTTTTTTATTATTATAATTCATAGTGTTGTGTTAAACAAAACGATTATAATGAGAATAAAGAAAACTATTATACATCTGAGTGATTTGACTAACTTAGAACGCTAGTTCCATTTTAATTGATAATTTGTTTCGTAGAACAAATTATTCACACTCGTGGTGACAGTGTAACAGGCACCTTGGTCACGTATTAATTTGTCATAGCGCTATAAATACTTGCATTTCATTTGTCTCACTAATACTAAGACACGCCTGGCAACACAATGTTAACTATGATCTAGAAGATTCTCAAAGAAGCATTTATTTTAATTGGACATCATTGACCGTTGCTACGATCAACAAACCGAGCAATAATAAACTACAAGCTAAATAACTAGAGACTTTGCTTCGACAGGTTCCCCGTCTCGCTCTTAACCTCTTTTCACGCTTGCGCCCTGCAACTATTCGTAAGACAAGACTACGTTCGCCTACGATTGTTACGCTAACGTCGTTAGAAGAACGTGTTCAGTGATTGTGTTTCGTAAAATGTTCGCCAAGTGAACACTGAATTGTTAGGCCTATAGCTCTGCAGGAATGGAGGAAAATAGACGAAATTAGGGTGACGTCACGTACATAGCAATCACACGTCGTGTGATTCCAAACGAACTTCCAGGAGCCGTATGAAGCATACCCGAGTATGAAGCATATGTGAGATAATGTACCTTAGTAGTTGAGAGTAAAAGTTTTCTTGATTTGTATTTATGTCTTAGGAAGAATGAGAGACAGCTATCCTTCCTCTAATATCTTTTCATCCCAAAAACAGTCTGATATGACATAGAATTTGATAACACTCTTTCTTGCCATTACGCAAAATAAATGGCCGTTCTTGGTGTTTATTACGATCAGAGTTTAAACTGTTAACAACAGATCTACGAGATGTGTTTCGAAACACGCACAACACTCGCCATGGCAACCAGCCACATCTATTAACGCCGTCTATAGTGAGAATGAAAACTATCAATAAAATTACAGGTTAATCTTCTGAAGTCAGAGTATTTATCGCCATACATATCACGGCCACGTAAGGAAAATTCTACTAAATCACTTGGTAACATTGAGTGATTCCAATGACACATGCGACTCGGCGAAATGTCTGAATAATTTTCTTTTCGTAGCAATGCAGAAATTCGCAAATCTGATGGTGCGTCAAATCCGACCTCTCTGTCCGTCGATAAGCGTCGCGTCCATCTCTTGGGTCTCTCGCTTCGTTCTGGCCGTCATGAAGCGGCCGATGTGTCATTTGTTGATCAGTAGCACGCAAATGACAATCGGGACGTGTGCGTAGGCGCTTCATCAATCAGTTGCCAGAAGCTCTGCCGCCTACCCACCGCTGTCGCCCAGAATTCAGCTGAGCGCTGAGCTTCAGAATTTTGAGCATTCACCACGTGCAGGACTCATTGAACAGTCCGTTACGTAGATATTATTTATTTATTCATATCCATTTTATTTTTGAAGTTATATTACCCACAATAAAAATAGTATAAATCCTGTTGTGGATTTCTCTAATATTTTCTTTCTTATTATATGCCTGTTACAATATTCCCTTAATCAATATGTCTTTTTATAGACCATGTAGAGATACATAAATATATTCTTTTAGTTGATTCGCTGGTATGCTAGACGATAACTATTGTGTCAAAATACCACTTGTTCATACGTTGATTTTTTAATGATGTGCTTAAGAAATTTGTGTTTGGTCTCTTTCTGGGAGGGGGTGGACGACCACCTCATTAAGACTTTACCATTAGTGTACATAGCAAATCTAGTAAAAGTTTAAATAAAAACCGGGTTTTGTTCGGACCAAAATCTACTACGTTCACAATCATTGCAAGATCCTTAAAATCTAATTTCCTTTCAGAAATAATAATTGGGGTTGACTTAAAAATACGTGAGTATTTTACTAACGTCAAGACTGATCTCTCAAATAAAGTTTAGATTGTATTAGTCACACCTTAGAGAAATCTTTCATCAACATTTTAAATATTTATCATAAATATATTTGTATCACTCATCTTCGTCTCACACTTGTTTAATTATCCCTACTGTGGCAAATCATTTATCAGGATCTCTCATTCTGCTCAATGTGTGTTAAAATATCAAACTGACCTTTGATATTTTCCCTGCTCTTTGCACAATGTGTGTTATTTTTGCGATATCTTTACTTGTCGCCGACTCCACGTGACATCTGCTCTGCAATACGACACCGTTATGGAAACGTCAGCTTCCGCCATTAAATCGCGGAAAAATTGCATCGCATTGCAAAAAGGAATGAGGAATGGGGAACGGTGCACACTAGCCCCGAATCATGAAACGAAGGCCACAAGACGAAAGGATCATTCAGTGTGTGAATAAAACTAGTTATTTAGGAATTCTTTTGGAGTGAAGTTAAGTCAGAATGAACATGAAGTCAAATTTTTAAAGAAATTAATCCAAAGAGAGAGCAATGTCAGTGAGATACGTTATGAATAATAATATCCCTTGGAACAAACATAATTCAACTAAAAAATGAAACAAACCAAACAAAAAAGCATTAGTTATTATCAAATGATTTGACAAACATCCACTTTCAAGTGTATACAAGGGAAATACTATTTTCTATATTTTTCTTTCTTATTCTATGCCTGTTACAATATTCCCTTCCTCTGTAATTATGATCAACTAGACATATAAATATGTCTTTTTATAGACCATGTGGAGATACATAAATATATTCTTTTAGTTGATTCGCTGGTATGCTAGACGATAACTATTGTGTCAAAATACCATGTTTTCATGCATAGTTGGAAATGGAATTTTCAGTATTTTCAATGTGATGTGACGGTGGAAATAAATTTGATCAATATTTTTATTCATATGAAAAAATAATGTTTATACATTATAAAGAGTTAACAAGTAAATGTTTATATATTATAATGTTTCGCCATCCAAGATTAATTTCCAAGTAGTGTTAAACTTTATTTTTTACTACAATTATTCCAATTTTATTAGAAATTTGTGTACCTGAAAATTAACATACTTCTTAGACATTTTATTATTCTTCCCCATAAATCTAATTTGCAAATAGATATTTGTCAGATTCCTTACATTTCAATGTTCTGAAAGGTAAAAATATCAGACCAATGTTTATATTATTATTTCTTCTTATATTATTTCTTCTTTATACGATTTTAAATTATGACAACTAATTTATTACCTCATTTCAAACAGTTATCTATCAATCCCACCAACCCTATGATCCGAAAGTTCTCGATAAAACATTTTTTGTGCTGACCGACTTTTTCGGTGGGTGTCCCCACTGTGCAATGAAGCTCTTGTAAATGGCAGAGTGGATGCGAAGTGGTGGCGATTTATCGCATGCGATTTGTCGCCGGGAGCAGGTGCTGCGTCACAGCGGGGAGAAAACGAAGCAGCGGGGTGACGGATGCGGCGGCAATGGAGGAGACAGAGCAGGAGGTGAGAGAGGAGGTGAATAAAGAAGGGGAAGGAGGCGTTGGGCTAGAATGATGGGGGAGGGTACGCCTACACTAGTGATTCCCATATTAATGATGAAAATATAAATGAGACACGGAACCGGATATCAAACCATAGTTATACAACTGATGATAACCCGGAGATTTCAGAGAAGATCCTTGGTCCCGTCTTTCCTTTTCATTCAATAAAACATCACTAATCTGTTACATCGTGGTGGTGTTAACCGCTATTTAAGAAATTATGTGCGTCAATGATTCACAGATATCAATAATGGTGCTCAATAAGGTTACTGTATAGGATATAATTATTTTAAGCAAATTAATCAGTCTGCGTAGTTCTAGAAACCGACAATTGTGATCAAGTAAAATAGTGTATTCAAAACCCAATACTTCAGCAAAATATCAAATATTGCCCTGCGTATGCATCGTTGAGAGTTAGTCCTATTTCTTAATCATGATTTTTGTTAACCTATATTTTAAAAATAATGATTGAAATAGTGTGGTTCCAACTTTGTTATTTTACTTACTTGATTTTCCAGTCATTATACAAAACGTCTTTTTCTTGTAGCTCAAATGTTTAAATCACTCACTCATTGATTTGGCATCATAAATCTTACCCCTTTTTAAATATCGTACGGACTTGAAACTAATCTAATATATAAAAGCGTAAAGCGGGAGAGTGTCTGTCTGTTTGCTACTTCATCACGATTAAACCACTCAACGGGTCATGATGAAATTTGTTAAGGAGATAGTTTAGATGTCCAGGACAATCATAGGCTAAATTTTATTTTTTAAATGTGTGATAAGAAAGGAAGAAATTGTTTTGAACATAAGTGTCGATAAAATCGGGAAAGAAGAGAGAGATATTCGCTTACTCTGCCTAAACAGTTATAGATAGGTGACAACTATGAATGGCAATATTGCTTGCCTCAAAGAGTTCTACAAAAAAGTCCGCGACAGCACATGTGTATCTACTAAATATTCGATAAAAAGTAATTTAAAAAAAGTCTTAAAATACTTCAGTTTAAGAGAAAAAATTAAGAAGGAAAAAATCATACATCAAGTTTAGTGGATTATTTATTTTGTGCATTTAACAAAGATAAAAAAATCATTAAATCGTAAAATTTTGACCAATATTTGAGATGTTGCAAGAATGTTAATGAAATGGTACAGCCGCGTCATGCCTCGGAAGCGAAAATTTGACCGGTCCACAGTGGTTCAAGCTCGCCAAAAGCTGGCCACGGAGTAAAAAAATAAGTTGTTATATTTGCTATTTTAATGATGAGAAGGATGAAGTGGTGTTTCAGAGACCAGAAAACAATGTTGGTTTTTAGTTAGATGTGTTGGTGTTCACACAATTAATGAAAAAAATGGACGTCGCGCAGGGAACAAATGCGACGTACGTTTTTAACTAAGCCTACAGGTCTCTTTAGATTACTGTAAAAAGTGTGATATTTGTTCGATTTCGAATTGGAAAAAGTATTCATATTAAAATAGAATTGGAAAACGGGATGTAGTTTTCAAGATATCAAAATCGCCTGCAAATAGTGACAATTTGCAACAATTTATAACAATAAAAATGACGAATTAAAAAAAAAAGCTACTTTCAAATACATGAAAGTAAAAGGTTCAGCCGAGTTCTGCTTTGTAACTAACATGGAGAGTAGATCATAGTATTACAAAAGTTACTGCCAATTTCCAGCGTCGACCACCTGCGACCCCGTAAGTTATGAATTAAAAATGTGAAACTTACGCGATATTACGAAGCAAGTTTGTGGTGCTATAGATCCGTTCTTAATCTGTTTTCTCGTGTAAATAATAATATGGAGATGTTTACAACGTTTTTTAAATTTACTGGAAGGTTCTGAAATTATCATTTTAATAAGAGATATGGAAAATGAAAAGAAGGGGATATCAATGTTTTTAGTTGCTAAAAGCAAATTGGCAAGAAAAAACCTTTTATTATCAATGTATATTATAATACATCTATTTTCAATCCACAAAGAATTAGGAACTAACTGTGCTAATAATATGTCAGGAGTCGCATAAACTCTTATAATGAGTACGACACATTTGAAATTAAAGCATTTTTATATGAATTAACCATAACAATTAACGATGGACACACTGTTTATATGATATAAATAATATTAATTAAACAATTGCCAATTCATTTAATCTTAGATGAAATATTTTTATCTCCTTCGCAAGAGTGCGTTGACGCGTTTAATGTGTTAGGCAGTTTCTTTTCCTTCCTTCACATTTCCATGAAAGTCCTGGTAATTGCGATTACAAATATTTGTCTTTATACACAATATGAGAAACCTTTATTGATATGTGATGCCGCGTGGGGAAAAAAGGGCTACGCAGCCATCATTCTTTACCTAAAATTATTATCTAGTGCCCTTAGTTAGAAATCATGAATACCTTTCGTTCTCTTTCCCACTTCTTTCTTCTCTTAAGAAATAGTGGCATTATGAATACGAAGAAGACACAGTTCTTGTCTCCTTGTGGAAACCTCTCATCAGTTGACTATTTCCCCTTCCGCTCCCAAGTCGTGTGAGCCATCATAAAACACTAGAGGAGTGATATGCGATGACTACGTATCCCTTGCGACTTGCGAGGGATGTCATGGTTATTTTTCGGTCTCACCTCTCCCGTCTCCTGGGCATAGTGCCGCGTTTATTAGCACAGTTAGTTCCCAATTCTTTGTGGATTGAAAATAGATGTATTATAATATACATTGACTACAATACTATACAAGGGTTTATTTGCCAATTTGCTTTTAGCAACTAAAAACATTGATATCCCTTTCCTTTCATTTTCCATATCTCCTGACTATAATTGGGGAAATTACTCTTTTTTAGAAACTCCATGACAACAAAGACAAAAATAGAGTATTATTAGTTTTTATTTTTTAAATTTTGCATTATTTTATTAGTTTTCCTGTGGAATGTAGCCCATTCGCTACCACCTATCCTCTACTACTCATGTCTCGCCTCATGACCTCCTCCCCAATTGTCATTTGCAGCTATAGTGTAATATCTGTCAAAATGAAATGAACCAAAAATAACTGAATTAAATGAATTTTATCAACCGTTAAAAAACGAGTAGTTTTACAAAAATATTTCTTTTTGTAAATTTTGTCAGCGGTAATTGCCTAAGAATGACAATGGGTAACATTCTAACCTTTAAAATAGTTTGCTTCATTCTGTAACCACTGTGCGGCGGGTCTCCCGCGTGATGGTTTACTGTATAAGTGAAGTTTTGTATGAAATTTGTATTATTGTGTATTTGAAATATCAGGATGCTGTACATGTTTTAACAAAAAAAAAAGAAGTAAAAGTATTTTGATCTTACTATAAATATAGATTTTATTTTTTCTGTGGTAAAAGAAGATTAGTAATAAAAAAAATCCTAGGGAACGCTGCGCAATCAGGTAGTACGTACATATTTTAATAGTGCACTGGACGATACATTGTGTGAATTTGGAAAGTTTAAATGAAAACACATTTTCATGGCATAGATCCGCGATTTGGCCTTCGACAAATGCTTTGGGCAGTGAAGAAGAAGGAGGTGGGAGTTGGGAGTACGGACTCGTGCGTTCTCTGAAATATTCACGAAGCAGTCTATACTCTGCTGTTGCTACACTGCGATCAGCAGCTCTGGTTATCCCTCTCCACTGTCCTTTCTACCATCGCTCCTCCGCGAGGTGTCTTTCAGAAATTGCCCTTAGCATGCCTGTGCGGGTAAAATATCTACGAAACGAACAGAACCCTGGCATAGATGATTCTCCATAAGAAATCATACAGCTACTACTATGCAACCCACAATGCACCGGTGTAAGAACTTCCATGTCTTGCATCATCTCGCTCTGTATACGGCGGAAGTAGTGCATTAAAATTTTCATATCTTTACAGAAAATCATTCAATATGGCAACCTAATGCATATTGTAAACTCCTACGAAACACACTCGAGTTCAGATAGCGAAATCGAATATCATTCCCATCAGCTGATATTAGGATTGCGTCCCACTTCTTTGACGTACGAAGAATAAAGCAACCAGCTTTAAATTTCGCAAAACAGTATTCAATAGAATGGACATTGTATTTAACAAGAAATAACAAACCTTAATGTTTAATGTCAGATAGAACAACAAGTAAAGTCCATTGATTCCCCTCTCAAGTGAGTCACTTGAACAGAACTTCATTTATATGTTTAATATGGTGAAATATTACTAACAAATAGAGATGAATTATTCGCTAATGCGAACGTTTTGGAAATAATGTGGGACAAGAGTTTTGGATGGAAAAAAGTGATTGAATGTTAACCTGGAGTCTGCTTCATTTCACAGTCATTTTGGACCGCCGAAACCATTACCTGGATACAACATTTTGTATTGTACTATCTCTTGGTTTCGGATCACGGATTCAATTGTATGTTTAATACGAAAACTAATGCAACTAATGTAAAATTGAATACTAACTATACATCCTCAGAATGGTGCCTCACACCATTGTTAATCCGAATGCAGAACCGAACCTATTTGTTTTCTAACGTGTGTAGAAGAGACATTCTCCCAAATATAATAATCGGTGTGTGAAATGATTTTTACTTTTCTACAACTTTTTTTAAGTAATATGGAAATGAATCTATAACGTACTGAGATTCTACTATTTGGTCTAGAAAATGGTGATAATACCACATTAAGAGCTTCTAAACGGAGAAAATATCATTAGGAAATTTTCTGTAATTAACGAACTTGGTCTGATGAATTTTTGTATCAATGCAATGGTAATAAAATGATGATATTTTTATCAAACTAAGCAGAATTGCTTGAAAATGCTTAAAAGCGACTGAAAGCTTTTTAAAATTATTACCCATGCCCTCTGAACACAAATACGTAAAAATTTCGTTGTAACTTTTATCGAGTTGTTGAGAATACGTGTCTCCAACAGTGTGAGGTTAGAGACACTGTTGTTAAGGAGATATCGAAAAATAATATTATTCGATTTGTGGTTGAAAAAATGACCATAAAGCAAAGAAAATATGAATTGTATATAATTGTCAGTTATTTTCTCATAAGTACGTATATTATAGTTTATTGTGTATGATTCAGATTATTATATTTATTTCACTGATATTCAATTTAACTATGAGAAATTTAAACGGTCAGGAAAGATTCGTATTTGGTATCCCGGAAGACGCCGAAGTATTTCAACTAGTGTGGCGTAAACGTAATATAGTGCGGTTAGATTCGTAAGATAGAAGTATTTTATTTCCTGTATCATATAAATCATGGGAAATGTTTTGACGTGAAGGACAAAACTTGATACGCAGCTGCAATGTACCAAATCCATTTATTCAAAACTATCTCTGTATTTTTTTCCTTTCCTTTTTTCTTGGCAGTTGGAATCGTGCTTTGTGTCATTGCTGCCATTTTGTATGTTACGACATGTTCACTGATTCGTTCAAACGAGTTTTAGCGAGATGCGATGTCAGGGAGACGTATCATGTATTCCACTTGGCAAGAGAACATGTGGGGTTCAGCAATATGCGATTCTTGTTCCGAATCTAAAGCGACCTACTTATGTGTGATTCATGCATCTTTATTCACTACGCATCGGATTTTCCTAGTTACATGGAGATTGCCTGCATGTTCCCAGCGGACGCTAATAAATGGTATAGATTCATAATGTTGTATGGTCGACTTAAACCTACATATTACTTTTATTAATATGGATATGTGGGATTTTTAGTTCTTTTTCACAATATTTTAATAAGTTACAGAGTTAATGGCGTATTGTTGCTAATAAAACACTAAACATGCAAATAATTTTTGTGTCAATTTATATTTTGATTTGTACACAAATGGAGAAATGTGTTTCAAATACTACTACAATCTATTTTCAAACAATTTTGCAGCATTCGTAAACTATTAACCTGGAAAAAGATGTACTCATTTTATACATAGAAATTATTTCGTGAACTTAATTTTCATTATTCTGTTATTAATCATTTACAGCAAGTGAAAGAGAACTACGCTCCATGGGACAACCATGATTCTCACTTATTTTTTAATAGTTAAAGCTTTCACTGGGACTGTCGAATGCCTCAATAATGGTTATGGGTAATAAATCTGAATTTCTATCAGCACTTCTGGTGGTCAACTTGAAATTATTTCTATATTTCTGAGAGGAAAGTACACGTGCCTCTGATCCTGCCATTCTTTCATAATAACTTACAAATTCAGTTCCGTAAAGGTCGTTCCAAAAACTTTCATTCATCTCATTAGTAAAGCTGGATTTCAAATAGTTTTAAGTTTCTTTACGTTTTAATTTTTGTATACAATTTTGTATACAATTATTGGCAACTAATTTAACAAGTTGAAAGACAACATTACTCTTATCTAATTTTTATTTGTGTTGAGTTCAGTCTGCCTGACTGAATACACGAGTACGCACGGGTATGTTGTCCAAGTGTGTGGTATTTATTATTGTATATTTAGATGGTTCCTGGCAATTTGGCATCAATAGAGGAAAATGGCTTTCTGAATTTTGTAGAGACACCCATCTACCAGCTAGAGACAATAATCGCTTTATTAGTTGTGTTCGGTACCACACTAGGTGCAGAAATAATAATAGGCACAAACTCTGTACTCCACTTAGCGACCATTTCATGTGATAGATAGAAATACTTTTGTATTTTCTCATTGTATTTTTTATTATTATTATATTATTTATTCTTTTCCACTAAATGTGTGAAAACTGGAGTTTATTTTACGAAAAACAAAAAAAAAACTAAAATGTTTACTATTTGACCTTTACTATTACGAAAACAGTTAGACAAATCCTGAATTGCAGTGCGAATTTTTTCTTATCTTGCTAAGATTATTATCTTATCGACGAATTGATGGTATATTTTTATCGAAAAGAAATTATGGAACGGTTTACAATGAACTTGTTGAATTGTCGCTGCTCATTCTTCGTGTATCTTCAGCCGGAGATAATTTATTCATGTGTTGAATTATCATTTACGTTCCATCAAATGACTTCATCATTCCAACACAATAGTTAATTAAATCTTATCAAAGGTGAAGCATTGCGACACTCTAAATTACTATTCAAGATTAAACTATTTTACTAAAGGAGGTTCTTAACGAGATTGTTGACTTGCGGATAACAGGATGTAAATATCAATTGCCGTGAAATTTGTTGCAGCGCTTGTTTATTTGCCTCTGCAGTTAAAGTCTCGCGAGGATTAAAATACCTAGGGGCACCTGAGTTCTAAATACTTTACTGGCGGTTAAAGAAGCGGACATTCCAACAACAAAGCGGTAAGATTTGCCTTATCGGAGTTATGAAGCTGAGAAAAAATCAAAGCATCACCTAGATTTCACGTCTTTACTACGTACTTTTAAATATATCGACAGTTAATTTCCCAATTACTTTACGAATGGTGTTTTCCTCTGCGTGTTTGAAGTTGACTTCTTTAGATCAGGATGATTTTCAAAAAGACTGTGGTAGTTTTGTCCCTAAATGGTTGGCATGTTTTAAAGGATTATTATCGTCCAATGCATTGTTCACTCACAGTTTACATGGTACATTTACATGGTAGCATTACTTTCTAGCTTCTGCTCTTATGTTAATATATACGTTTTAATGTTAATATGAACATGTACAATGTACATGTATATGTGTATATTCAAAGGCGAATTTGTGATTTTTTTAAATACTTCTTTTATATTTCAGGTACGTCCTTAAAGAAGAGTACTTTTCCAGAAAAAAGACGTGAGTGAAATTACGTAATGTAATCAAATTTTAAGGTTAGTTATTTTTTAAGTAAATTGGGTTTACTGAATGATATAATGATAGTTAATACTTCGATACTTCTTTATTTCTTCGTATTTCGTTTAAGCCCCTCGTTGTCTGAGCCTCTTTCTTGAAAATAGGATGCTTATCTTATATGATAATGAACTAAATCAAACATCAGCACATAAATTTTACCAATTTGGCAGGAAATAATAAGAAACCAGCAAGTTGAACTTACTGTTTTGGGTTACTTTCCATTTTTCTTGATAGTTTATTGTGTTTTGAGATATTCTTGACACAATCGAAGAAAATATGTTAAGCTGGGTAATTAAACTTTTACGCAATGCAAAACGTTTTTCACTTCGAATTAACCAATCTATATTTTCGTAAAAAAAGTGCCAAAACACGGAATAATTTTATTACATTGTCCGTCATGCCGTGTTAATGACGTCGCTTTTTAAACGAATTCAAACTATTTAGTCATAACTAAAATATAAACAAAAGCTTATGAGTAAACTATTTAACTTATATTTTTTGTTTGTATATGTCATAAGACTTGCCAACTTGTGAGGACTCTCATGAAGGTTGCAGCATTGTAATACATACTATTTGCGTTGACAAATTGAATAAATTGGTCCCAATTAAAAAGTCTTGTAACACGGTTAATATAATACTCTTTGTCTAAAAGATTTACGTCATCTATGATGTCAACCTCTCCGGGAATAACATCGTCTCGTTCTAAATGTGACGTTCTAAAAACATCTTCTTAATCTTCAGGATAAAAAATCTTGAACTCGGGAATGCGACAGGTTGCATCTTGTGAGATTTCTGTTGTAATAATTGCCACCAGAGATGATGCCTCGAAGAGATATAAAAATAATGAAAACATAAATACATCTATATATTTTAAATATTAGACTTTTTATTGGGATATTTCTTTTCATGCAATTAGGTCAATAAAAATCTCAATGTTTGTTCTCCAATGTTTCGTTTCCTACTTTGTATCTTCATCAGGGCTTGTAACTCTGAGTACATTTTCTAGTATTTCGAAATGATTGAAACTTGGTTAACTAGATTGCAATAATTGAATAATGTGTAAGTATAGTTGTGACCAAAACGGAAAAAAAGTTCCATTATGAATTATGAGGTCGGTAACCAGAAGGAGACATAGAATTTTTCGTAATTTTTTTTGTATTTTATTTCTGATCATAAAAGGAATTGTGAAATGCATCCTGTATTTAATTTTACTCGCATAGTTGGTGTTGCTTTTAATGTGGTAAGAGCATGTACGTCCCTGGGGAACCACACAAGTACCCAAATGGGTGTGAAGACCTACGGCAATTCGTGAACAACTGCCTACATGGCGCACAAGCGAGGTGATCATCAACTACAGCGCTAGACAATGTACTATCGAACACTTCGTTATTCCACTGTGACATCGCAGTGCTCGTTATCGGTTGCCATGTCACGTCACAGTTGAACGACGCTGACACAAAGTACAAAATCTTTTATATGCACACAGTGTGAGAGATTTAGCTCTAGTTCAAATTCTTGACTAACTATCGCATTTTCGTTTTTCAATTCTTTTGTTCGTTCGTCTTTTTTCTTACTTTCGTTTCACTCGTAACGTATTTCGATTCAGTGTGCCATCTGTAATGCTAATGAAAGACTATAACGACTATAATAAATATGTAATCCTAACGAATGAATTAGTATCTGTTACATCTATAATAATCAAAAGAAATTACACAAGAGAGTGTAATGGAATAGGAATTTATAAATGTGAATATTGGGGACACACTCATCTCTTTGAGTGAGTACTATTCGTAAATATTGTATGAATTACATATGCCAGATGAACGTGTAATTTATAAAAGAGAAAGATAATTTTGACCGGTAAGTTCATTGATCGAAATTAATCTAAAATTGAAATCTGTTATGTACTGTGAATGATCATTATATATTACGTTTTAACTCGATAATTATAATTGGTTTCCCCTCTTTCATTTTAGTTGAACAAAAATTTATTATATAAACGTAGACTTCCGCGACCGGAGTCAGTATGAGCTTGTTTGTCCGGGAGAAACAACTTTGTGTTCGGCAGAGTACGACCGCGACTTACGTGTGTACGACTCTCACATTGCCCTGAAGAAGGCTACGGCATGATGACCGAAACGTTGGTAGTTTTATCTGCTAAGACGAGGTTTATCCTTGGTAAACAAGTTCAAACCGTTTATAATGGTTTGCATTTGGGAAATAAGAACAATATTAAATTCTACATTGACTGCACTGAGAGCGGCTGGCGCCCACTCGCGAGAAAAGGTGTGCCCACCGGTGGGTTAAGACAAAGATTTTAAAATATTATAAATGTATCAATATTAAGTACAATGCTTGACCAAAATCACTTTTTTTTAAACCCACAACGTTGGTCTACCTGAACATTCACGTAATTTATTTTCAGAAGCAGTATCCACACAATTGCAGAAAACACACATAACAAGAAAGAGCTCTTTTTGGTTTTCGAATGTTCTAACGCGGAAGGCAGAACTGTCAGAAGACCTGTTTGGAACTGACGGAAGTTTGAATATTAATTTATATTTCAAAGTATAAAAATAGTACATAGATTACACTAATGCATATCAACTTGAATCCAGTTTAATGATAGAAAAACGATAATAATTCCAAGGTTTACTTATGAAAATTTCGCACGTTAATTTCCGAAAGCATTTAACATAAAATATAATCAAAACGTTAAAAGTATTACTGAAATCTTTTTTGGGGCGATTTTTTAAAACTTTTTTATAGAACTAGATATTTTGTGTTTATAGAAAAAATATCTTGTAAAAATATTGGAATAAACTACATAAATGCGTTGTCTTGTAATGATGTGGGATGCAATGAAAAATTACAATGATAAATATTTTTAAACATTACATATTCTTACCATGAAATGTCCAAAATAACTGCTCTGCAGAAAACAAATATGAAAAAAACTAGGGCCGAAAATTAAAGTTTCCCTTGCTTTTAAGTTTATTACATATAGTTTTCAATTTTTTAAGGTTTTGGTTTTAATGAAGTACTTTGTGTGATTTACCGTTCTTCTTGTTCGTAACATTGTAATATGAAAAGCGGGACAAGTGTTGAAGCGCGCTTATGTTACTTAATAAATGAGTACCTAGCATTTATTATAATTCACGTTTGGGCCATGTTGGACTTCACGAAGTACAACGAATATATATTTTATTTTTGCTTTTGTTGATGCCCATATCATTTTCATTCACTCGGAATGGGCTCTTTTCCTTTCATTACACTGTTTGGTTCCGGCCATCTTGGGATTTTCTGCCTCACCAACTGCCCATTCACGAATTTTCTGCTTAAATGCTTATGTACGTTGCATTTCATCTTACTTTATGTCTTCTTTTCTTGCAGCAATAAATTATAATCTTTCTATTTTAACTTTCTATTTTTATGTACATCTAGTATAAACACATATGCACACTTTCAGAATAAGAATTGACGGGGGGTGTCTCTATAAACGACAGGAGTGCCACGCGTTGAGAACGATGTCGTTCATCTAGGTCAGAGAGCCAGCAACTTGATGAAGTCTGCCTCCCACTAATGGAGTCAGTTGCGAGTATGACGTGGCAGGACAACATGTCGCCGCCAGAGCGCTCTGACGGCGACGGGAAGATGGACAGGAGACGTCGGTGGGAGGGGGGGGCGGGAAGGATGGTGCTGGAACACGTGTATGTCGCTTCATGGCTTTCCAGGTCAGAACAATTGACTCCGTCTTCACGAGTTGAGCGCTCATACGCAGTTAGGCTCACACGGAATTAAAGCTTTTAAACGTCTAAAATTCGTATATTCTTACATCTATTTTAGCTTTAAAACATTCCTAACTGGACATTTAAGCAATATGTTGTCTATTGAATATTTCAATGAAATATATGATCACTTACGAGTAAATAATTATTCTTGAAAATAAACTACATTCTGAATCGTTTAAATAGATGATTTTTAAAACTGTGGCCATAGACTATAATTGAATTGAAAAAGTCTTTCTTTGCTTTTTACAATATATTTACAATAGAGCGTAGTTTTTGCAGGGCTGATGACCCGTTCGCCTGTGATTTGACCCTGTATTTGCCTTGGACTGTGCTTACAATATCCTCATATTCAGTTTTACGGAATTTGCATTTACATAATATAAACAGGGTATGCGGTTGTTAATATTATAGACAATCAAAGCTAGTTCACATATTACACATCACGTTTTTTACTCCAACGTTTCAACACTGATCAGTGATTAATATTACACATTGATTTTTTTTCTCAAGATTCAAAAGAAGAGTTCAAGCACCTACAAGCACAAATTACATTATCTGATATCATATAATTTCATATTACATACCTTAAATCAGTTACATACCTCAATTAACATCTCATCTACCATTAAAATATATATACATCAATTACATTATACTGTTAATTACTAGGTTTCAGTATAATCATCTTTATCGGAGTGGGGCACAGTTTAATTTAGCTTATGGTCTAATTAAAGTTCATAAAGAAGGACATCCTATTAGATTAGTGATTTCAACAGTGAATGGAAGCACGAATAATATCTCTAAATTTTTAAATAACTTACTAAAGACCACTTAAGGACATATGAATTTTTCGTTCAATGAATAATAGTATAGTATTAATAAATAAGGTAAAGAATATTCAAATTCCTGAGAATTATGAAATGGTGTCTATGGATGTTCTTAATACGTATCCTTCCATATCACATGTATTAATTAGGAAAGTACTTTTCTGTTACCTGAATGACCTTGAAATTCAAACAAGTATAAAAAATTCCTGAAGATCAAATTATTACAATTCTTGACTTTATTGTTAGTGCAACTACGTTTAAATTTAACAATGTAATTTACTAACTAAAAAAAGGTGTGCCACCAATTGGTGGCGTACTTTCGAATTTACTAAGTGAATTGGTTATGAGGCAGCCTGAGAATATTTGCTTGAAGAATTTTAACTGCTTGTTATATGTTAGGTATGTGGATGATACTTTCATCATTATTGATAAGAATGAAATTTTAAACTTGTATAGAACATGTAATGATTTTCATGACGACATAAATTTTACAATTGAACACCAAAAAGTTAATGAGTTAAAATTTCTTGACTTAACTTTCATTAATGTTGAGGGACGTATAGTGACGAACTGGCAGAGTAAACCTACATCTGGGAGGTTACTAAACTACAATTCTAGTCATCCATTTTATATTCAGAAGAATATTGTAAATAATTTAATTAACAAAGTCTTTAAGATTTTTCATCCTAATATCTATAATAGTAATGTAATCAATATTAAAAATATTCTTTTAAACAATGACTATCATTTAAGCTTAATTAATAATCAGATAAGAATCCATAAATATGGAATAAATATGAATATAAAAAATGATAAATTGAAGGACAATCAAAACCTATGATGAATAGATAACAATAATGGAACAAATAATAATTTAGTAATTCCTTATAAAAGAAAGATAGCTCAAGAGATTAAGAGAACGTTTAAACAAGATTTTAAAGTTGTATATAAATTTATTAATAAAGCTAATATAGAAGTAAATGTTAAGGATAAAATAGAAAGATGTAAAAAGGAATGATGTTAGTTTACTCAATTCCTTGTAATAGTTGTACATGTGAATATATTGGTCAGATCAAAAGGAAGTTAGAAACTAGATTGAAAGAACGTATAAGAAAGAATAACAACATGAATGATGTGAAAAGTGGTATGGTCAAACAAAGAAGATCAATGGACATGAAGTGAATTTTGATCAGGTAAAGATATTGGATTATGAGAGTAATACTTATAAAAGACTAATTTCAATTTTTATTAAGACAACAAAAATGTTAATTCACAGATTGAAACTAATGTATTCACCAAAGATTATGATGGTATATTTTATATAATAAATAAGTAAACTTTGATTTAATATTTACGTTGAATAAATATTATTGTGAATAAATATTGATGTAAAAATTAGGTATAAGTTGGAAATAGTTTTAAATATTTTCAAATACTGAGGTTGGCAAAAGTGTAACCTCGTTTGTGGTGTAACGAACTTGGTGATGCCAGTTGATGTTTTTAGTTTGGGACAGAAAGATTCACAAGGCGAGGAGTGTATCACCGAGATGTTTTACAAATGTATTATGACTTGATGTGTATATATATATATATATATATATATANTACGTATTTACATATTCTTACGTATTTACACCTATACAGATTTACAGAACACAAGTCTTCTATATCTAAGTACTCTACATTTTTACATATTACACATCATTAATTATTTACATGTCGTTAAATATTGTTCTCGTTTTTTTATGCAAACTATGTCTTCGTTTTCCTCTTTCTTTCTTCTTCATCCACCACAATTAAGGGATCTGTAACAGAATTAAGGAAGACCGGCAGAATTATTTTCTTGCACTACTAATTCGGCAATTCTTTTATCTCTCTTTCCTGTAACTATCTTGAAGAAATTTCCAAGGAGTTGCACTACCGGTGATCGATTATCCCTCATGATTTCGGTGCCCAACGTTACGTCTCACGATCTATCACCAAAGTTTCCGTCACGTAGCCAAAGTTTCCTAGTTCGTTCAGACCTATAATAATTATTAAGAACCTATAAAAATTTGAAGGTTATCAAGCGCTCTGAAGATATATTTAACTTTTTGCGGTATCTTGTTTGTGATTTTATACTCGGAGAGCTGTCTAGCATTACCATCTACCTCACAGGTACATACCGAACAGAGAATAGCAAATTTACGGTTTATATTTACGATAAACGTTACGATTCATTCGAAATGAATTGTCGTTACTTCTTAGAATAATATCTCGTATAATAAGAGTCAGTTTAAATCGACTTTCTCGTAACCTTACAGTGGGATTTTGCCTCGACTTGACATAGAGGGTTTTTAATATTGCAATCGAATGGCATAATTGTCAATCTTGTGCAAATGCGTTTTAAACAATTGTTGTAAAACCAATAACTTTAAGTTTAAATTGGCTTCCGTCTGAGAACGAAACACAATTCCTTCCCTTCTGATATACATCCGCTGGGCGCTGACCTACAGGTCATGGCACTTTACTTTTCCGTGGAAAGTTTTACGTTGAAGCAATACACAACACTCTCTACCGGTATATTTTTAATATATGTTTAACGTACATTTCATGAAATTAACCTATCAAATTAGTTATGAAAAAATGTCGATAAATGTATTTATTTAAAATTTATTTAAAATTATTTGTATATTGAATAAATCCGAGCTTAACTCGGTCCCCTGATATTTATGAATTAACATGCAAATTAATTTGAATATACAGAAAAAATTTAATTATACGTTACAGTAATTTGACTAACATTTACCGCCTGAACTATAAAGTTCTCGATTACTGAAGTAAATA
The DNA here is from genome assembly GCA_002313205.1 of Laupala kohalensis. NCBI lineage: Eukaryota > Metazoa > Arthropoda > Insecta > Orthoptera > Trigonidiidae > Laupala > Laupala kohalensis. The sequence goes on from NNCF01127996.1 coordinate 239,136, forward strand.
GAACGATATTTTTAATTGGTTTCAGTGTCCAATAACTAGTTAATACTTATAAAAATGTTTCCAATTTTTATTAATTCAATAAACTGATGTAGTTAACCATTTTACTGAACGATAAAATAGCATTTCTTAAAATTATAGTATCTCTATCTATTATATACATTAAACGAATATTGAACAATAATCGAAAGATGTTATGAATTAACCGCAGTTCTTTTGGTTTAATGAAAAATGTTCTTATAGGAAATTCGATTGAGAAACAAATAATTTTCTAAAATGTGCAATGCAGTAATTTACAGCAAATTTTTATATTTATCTTTTACTTTTCATGCACTGTGAAAACTTCACTTTCTGTGCTGATGAACTTCCATTGATAATTATGAATATTTCTGTCTTTCTATGAAATGATAGCGAAAAGCTTGTGTGTAAAAATGATAAAGTTTTTATGTATTATATTTGTGTTGAAGTTGAAGGTTTTAAATACAAAATCTAGTTTACATTACTTTGCAAAGAATGCAAATTTCATTCACTTGTCTTAGTGGAGTGTATGTTGATTTTGAAGCTCCTTGTTATACTATCATTATTGTTATATTTTGTTATACATTATTCTGTATAATATTATACTACAGTATGGTATAGTACAGTATAATGTTATACACTTTGGACGAATGAAAGTACTAATTTATCTTGAGTGAAGTCAGGTGGGTTATGCACAGATAAATTATTTTAAATGATTCGTGTAAACAATTCCGTTGAAAGAAAAATGCTCAATTTGTTGTATTTGAAAAAAAATATTTTTCGATCTTAGTAATATTGTATTGTTGTAAAATATAATTATTACAATGTAATTTCATTGGCGTACCGTGCATAACACAATTAACTACACCAATATATAATAGCACCTTAAAACTGGTGATCTCTCTATCAAATATTTATTGAACCCAAATTATAATTAATAGTTTCTTAACTAATTTTGTAATTGATATGAAAATAATTTCATTATTTCTTGCCGATTTTATGATATTCACGGTTGAAGTTGAAGGTTTTAGATACGAAAATCAGTTTACGTTGCTTTACAACGAATGCAAATTTCAAAGACAATCGAAAGAATTATATTCGCACAAATAGAATTGAAATTATCATTTCATAGGATTTGTCTATGTTAAATGAATGTTGCATGAACTCCATTTGCGTCAGTTCTTAAAAATTTCGTAAACAAACAATGTGGCATTAATGTGGTGTCGATGAATTGAGCTCGGAAAATTTCATTATGATACGGAATTAATTCAAATATAATTGTAAGTAGATTATCATACCAAATTGGATCTGTTTCATTATCTGATTAGCCGGAGAATTTGCTTCTCGCATATATATTGAGTTCTTTCATTTAAATTATTATAGTAATTGATGAACTGTGTTTCCGAAATGTACGTTAATTAATACAACACGCGGAAACCGATATAACAATCATGAGAGTAAGATATTGGATAAAATTCCATATTTACGCTGTAGTATTAAAAAGGTATGCATTAATTCAATATATTACAATTTTAATTTCATTATCATTTAATATTTTCTCGACATTATTTTCCTCTGATATGAAGAAATCACAGAGGATTACAATATTTTATTGTTGTTGTTTTAAATATAAACGGATTTGCTTCTAAGAAATATTTAAAAAACTAATGAATTAAGAACAATTTTCAAACCGGCATTCATTAAAGTTTGAATCCTTTTTTATTCATAAAAGGCTTTCCTTTCCAATTTGTAAACTAAGAAACTCTATTCAAAACAAAAGTTTTAATTTTAGAAAGAATGGTTTCAATGACAAATACAATAAAATTCTCAGATTTCCATTAATTTATATGAATGCATGAGTCCAGGTGGTGTTTCTGGTGATCTACCTCTTTTAGTTCCGGCATTTAATATGTCAAATCGCTTCTTAGGTGCAAAGGCAAGATCAATTGGATTAAATTTCGAAAAATGGAGGATACAAATGAAAGAATGAAAGGGATCTTAGTTAGATTTTGACCTATATCTTTCAAATACTTGAATGTAAACAAAATTTGGTTACTTTTATTTTCGGTTGTCGATTTAACCCTTTTTTTCACTCCGTCTATTTTGGACTGCGCAAGTTTCAAAATGATTTACATTTTAAATCAGGAATTCTTTATTAGAATCAAGATTTTTGACAACTGTTTTCGAGAACTTTGTCTAAATATAATACTGTAAAATTTCTGTTGCATATTTAATCCTTTTGTTTAACTATTTTGTCATATATTCTTTGAGATAAAGAAATCTCTTCCTACATGACAGTGGTAACACGGAAGTTGAAAATTATAAAGGAAGTCCAAAAAAGGTTGCAACTTAATGTGTTTCTTTCGCTACTTTTTATTATCTGTTGGCGTTTTAATTACTGTGGTATTATTTTCAAGATATAGTTCAGTAGAATATCCAGTTCCTTTTTTGCTCCCGGAGACAGTGTTGCTGTTCGCTTAGAAGAAAAGATGGAGGTCGCAACAAGAAAACTGACTAAAGCAAGTCAATTCTCCGAATGCCGTCTGAGAAGCAGAGACAAATGGAATCACATTAGCAGTGGAATGAAGCGAGTCCTTCTGAAATAATCGTAGTCCGCTGTGAGTCCTTTTGCAATGGCTTCCGAGGCGGCCTTCCTCCGAGCGCACATCGCCGAACCAACTCAGGCATTAGTAACACGGAAGTGAAGTGTGTGAGGGTGCGGGGGTGCATGCACTTCCGAAGGGAGGGAGGGCGGTCAGTCGAAAGGGAGGGCAAGGGGTGAGTCTCGACAAATGTGCGATCGAAGGGCACTCAAAGTTTCATGGCCTGTTCGAATGAGCAGACCGAAGGAAGGATCGAGACGCTCGTCGACCTGTGGCTTAAAGTGCTGGACGAAGAGGAAGCGAAAGAGTTACAAATGGAGAGAGGAGATATTCAATGACATATTCATTTATTTTTACTTTCATCATTATTATCGAGTATAGTAACTGTTCAAATCTTCAATATTTTGATTTTCAAAAATATTAACGTAATAGACCAAGAAGATCGTAACTAAGAATTCTGAAATAAATTTGCACTATGTGTTCTTGAAAATTTACGTTTGAACCTTAACAATTACGTAATTTTTGAAGTGCTAAAATGAACGAAATTGTGTATACTTATTATTAGTTTCATGCTGTAAAATATTGTAATCTTACATTTGATTTATTACCATCAGGACTGAAAATTAATTACAGCGGAATAATAATGCCTCTACAACAAATTTTAACTGTGTATATTAGTTTAAGGAAATCTTTGGCAAAGATATATTAGAAAGAGCGGATCATAGTAATAATACTGGAAGATTCACGTTCAATTTCTAGGCCTTACGATCTACAGTCACGAAAATTGTCGTGTTTGATAGGTGTATGATGGCAGTATATGCCTCTTGAGACAAGTTCCCCAAACTCTTGTAAATCATCTGTAGACTGCGTGTAGTATGTCAAGCAATGACACATGAACCCTCTGTTCCTCTCCCGAATTCCGAAGCAACGGTAACGGATTACGAATGCGAGGTATTTCTTCGTTCCTAGGAGAGGGAAGTTTCAGGTATCCATAAATTCAGTTGTATTTTATTACACGCCGATAAATCAAATATAGTTTATTATAAATAGAACCTTATTTAATGAATGTCGTCAAAAGCAAAATATGATGAAACTCGAGTAAATTTTCAATCACCAAGTAGAACTCAGTTCGTTTTATCTTGACTCTCACTCATATTTATTATTAAGGGGTTTGATCCAAAATAAAATATTTTTTATTTCAAAATATCTTATCATTAAAAAAAATAAAGATATGTTTTTTGGGGTTTCAGAGCAAAAATGAATATGGCCACTCACAGTGGAAGTATTTCCATAATTTTCTACAATTTGGCACTTTTAAAATTTTGGGTCTCACATATGTATTGTACTAGTTCTATTGGACGCAACTGTCCTACATTTTCTCTGCTTATAATAAAATATCATTCCGTTCAACAATGATGCTACCTGACTACCCGTAATTAGTGATGTACTCTCGACTTCAGTGGGATTTTAAATTGTTTTTGATTTTCTCTGCTTATAATAAAATATCATTCCGTTCAACAATGATGCTACCTGACTACCCGTAATTAGTGATGTACTCTCGACTTCAGTGGGAGATTATCAACAGTTGTCAGAAATCTTGATTTGTTCAATAGTTAGACAACCCAATTCAATTGTTAATTTATTTTACGTCTTAGAATACGTTTCGATTGTCTTAATTTGTTCCAGACATTACATCAAATATTATATCATTTTTACGATCTACTCGTACACTATAAATGCTCTTTGTATATAAATTTGACATTTATTCCATTTTCTTTCATGTAATACTTCATTGTAAAATATTTGTACGCCTCATTCAGAATTTCGTATTTTGGTGCGGGACAGTTATTTATCCTCTCGATCTCTAAGGTGCTATCTGTGACATTCCTTCCTTTCTACGTTCATTGCTTAACAAATGAAAAAAAAACATGCTCTTTTTTTCCAACCGCGGAAGTGAGTGAGTAGTATATTATTGTACATACCTTCTTAAACTACCAATATTAATATTTACATCGAGTGAAACGTTGTATTGAAGATATAATTCGAAGAAAAAAATACTAAAAAGGAACCTGAGACTGGCCTCCGTAGTAAACCCAACCCGAAGAATTTAGCGAGTTGCTTGTAATAACTCAAATTTGTGCTCAATAGAAAGATGTTTTGTATCTTGAACATTCAAAGTAACTTGACTGAAATATTTTGCAAAGATTAAAAGTGAATTTTCATAAATTATACGGGGAAAAAATTATACTCTTTTGAGTTAGCGACGAAGTAACAGATAACTAATAACTTACTTCTATATATTGCAGATTTTTTAAAATATTAATTATAGATGTAATACTGTTTTTTTATTGAGGTATTAAAGCTCACCAACATCAAGGTCATTAGAACCCTAATACTGTTGTTATTTTTTCATATTAGTTCTTTTAATTGTCATAAAGAGTTTGTTTTTTGTTCTTGTATACATTCTATACGCTTGCTTCAGTTTTAAATTCCAGGAGCTAAGAAATAAAGAAAAATAATAACCCAGTCCGAGAGACCGGCCACACTAGGTATGTTATATTATATTTCCCCACTAGCACAGGGTTAACTGAAGTTTTAAATTGTTTTTGATTCTTGTGCTGCACTCATTCCACCCTTATCGTGCCTGCTGCACTGCGTCTGTCCGTTTCAGCGGCGAAGTCTTTGTCCCATGAGAACGTTCACCTAACGAACGTTCTTTGTGCAACTCGAAACGAAAGGTCGGAACGTCTGAAGTTTGAGGAAGCAACGCGCGTTCGTGTATGTGAGAGCGAAGACCCTCACTGATACGGCGCTGGCGTTCCTTTACTGCCATTCAGTGCAATCCTTTCGTAGCACCGTGTCGAGCGCATGGCTTATCTCTCGATATCCGAAAAGCGGGTGTAAAGAGCGCAATAGGTATAACAATTTTCTCCATGCAAATGTACCCCCTTCCCACTGTGCGTCTCCCTTCCACCATAGCAAATGAATGTGCATGAAAGAAAGTTTAATCTTCATTGGAATTTACTATTCAATGTGAGAAACGTCCGACCAAATATAATATGAAGTATTAGAATGTATCTTATTATTGCTATTATTATTGCTAAGTTTATCTCGTAAGCTGATACTTTCCTAATAATCTATTAGATTTCGTCTGTTTAGTTGAAATTACGCTGATAATCCACATTTGTTCGTCCTGGGGTTTCTTATTTGTGAAAATTGTGTGTTAATTTTAGGGGAAAATGTAATGACACAAAATAGAATTTTATTGATTTTTGGTTTTGATATTTTTTACAAACTAACTAAATTTTTTTAAACTCTAAAACATGTGAATGAAATACGTTTTATGGTTAATAAATTTGATTGTTTAGACCTCTGCCATTTTCTTACATCATTTCGGTTAGAACATTGTCTTTTTTATTAGTAATGTTTTTAACATAAAACGGTGGGAAATTATAAAATATGATAGTAATAGATGAGAATAATAGTTTAAATTAATAGTTTAATTATCTGACCACGTTCCTCGAAAGAGCACAGTTTCTTTTGGGGTGACAGTATACCCCACCCGACTATGTTACAGGTATTCCCCACCCAACCAAGGAAAGCTTACATTCAAGGATATTAAGTTTTTTTAATCAAATTTAATGGCATTAATTATATTGTATTGATAATTCATTTTAAAAATATTCGCCTTTGAATGTTTTATGTTGTGACTATTTAGATATTCGGTAAGTAAAATATGTTCTCCATTTGTTTTATAGATCTGGTGAGAACACAATTTTCAGTACCAAATAAACATCTACCAACAGCTTATTTCATTCTCATTCAGAAATAACCATTACTTGTAACTTAGTCCGTCGACTTGACATATAATTTACCGTACCCGCTTTAGAAACCCATATAATTTTTTTTAAAAAAATCTATGAAAATCCTATTTTTGCGAAAAATAAAACAAAATCACATAGTAAAAAGCTACACTATTAATTCAGTATACTTCATTCAACTAAGCAGTGGAATGGAGCATAATCAAAAAATTTAATACTCAAAAACATTTAATCGTTCGATGTTGTGCAAACGACTATCAATCAGAAGTAGACGTTTACTACCTGATTTTATTGTATGCATTCATTATCATTCCGAATCTAATTCCTGAAAACCGGGTAAACGAAGAAATTCAGGCAATCGGAATCTAAACAATAAAACATGTTGACTACGTACCACGGAAATATAATGTAGCCAAACACTACCATTATCATGCTTATCTTGTACCCTGTTTTTACTTGTCAGTCCATATGCTTAAACACATTCTTAGCCGAAAGCTCCGAACGTGCAACCAACCGAAGCTCGTAAATAACCTTCCGGGAGGCGAAGAAGCGAATAAATTACGCTACTGTGACGCGCAAATAAAAGACAGCAAAAGAGGGACATAAACATTACAGAGAATTCATATCAAGCCATAAAAGTCAAGTAAGTCGAGATGCAGTAGATGACATCGGAAGTAATACTCTTTCCTTATTGCATGCAACGAGCTTTAGATTTAGATTTCTGATAAGATTTTAATATTTTATTTTCAAAGTTTAGAGTGGGAATCAGATTATTGCAGATGTAAACTCAATAGCAACCTGGTGTAAGCACAGCCATAAATATATTCTGGTGACATGCTTTTACCTCTCGGAAAAGGGATTAACACCCTCTTTACATTTGCTTCTTCTTGTACGAATATTAAGTTTAATTGTTATGTATACTTTTCATTGTTATTATAGCTAGCGAACGGAAAAACATTTTTGTGCATTTTATTAATATTCTAAACGTAAAACTTCTCATTTATTCCGGTTGTATTCTTGAATATAAATCTGTCAGGTATTTTGAATACTCTATATTGATATATAATAAGTTATGTATCATTAAATATTGATCTTCTCCTCTGCAAGTCCACGTGCAGTTTTAATTACATTTTCCTGCTTTGGACATTAATTTTATTTGACTTCTTTCTTTTAGTTTAAACACGTATGTTCCTCTTTTTGTATGTGCCTATTTTGATTTTTTTTTTGGATTGGATAGCTCTTCATTTTTCATGCACAATATTTACTGCAATATTCTCTTAAATATTAGCAACCCCTTAGGCACCTTCGGGACAAGTTTGACCCCAGGATAGACCCGGTACTCATTTTACAGCGGGCTGAGTACGCTTGGGAGTCAGTCTGGTCTCTTTTTCCAGCATATATGTGTGTGTGTTGGAATCACTTTTGTATGAATATTTTTTGTAACAAATAAATTGTTCAAAACACGAATAAGTTAACATGTTTTGTTTCTCTTTCTTTCCCTTTCTGCTATAATGAGTAGGATGCACATTCTTGTCCCTCATTTTACATAGAGTACTCAGAAATTTTCAACTTGAAAGGTTCTCGCCCCTCTGTTGTATGTAACGTTTGATAAGCACTCAATTGTGGTTGAATTTCTGCCACTAAACCAAACGAGGGGTTTCCTCAAGGGTCTTTAATCAAATCAACTCTTGAATTAACGTCCCCTCTAGACTCCGTTCAACAAACATGGCATCCCTCCCATTTTTCTTCGTTGCTTTTTACTGAAATTACCACAATATCGATCTGCTTACATGTTCAAAGGAGAGCTAGAGTAAGATTGGAGCTTATTGCTTCGCTTTTGTTTGAAGGTTGACGCAGAGAAAGATGTAGATGGGAGCTCTTTGTTGTCACACCAGTTGAAAGAATTAATATGGAGATTGGAAGAGGGGAGAAAGAGAGATGTTAGAGCGACGTGAGGTAGTAATTTACTGAGAATTTAATTTTTTGGTGGCATTCGAGTTATAACTATGGTGCATTTGTGTTTGGTGTTGCCAACCTCTTGTTATCTTTGACGTTTTTGTGATCAAATGCTTGAAATTTGTGAGGCGATGCAATTTTAGTATGAGCGCTAGAGATAACTCATTATTTTTTATTTTATTTTACGGAGTTCGTACGAGGGAAAATATTATTTTATTCCAGAATTTAGAATTAAATTTGGTTATTTATTCTTATAATTACAAACGTTAACTCAATAAATAACAAATATGGATATTGTATATAAGAAAATAAAATTATTTGTTAAAAATAATGATTTGTGGTAATTACGCCGACGTCTTTTGAGTATTGATATAATTTTGTGAAAAATATTCAACAAACCTATTAGAATAAGAAAATTAGTTGCATTAGTTGGTATGTTGTTAACGATTATACAATGGTACACATTGAGCATTTCTTAGTCGTAGTATCCGGATTACAGGATGTCAGTGTGGAATGCCGTGTGTCGCTTGTCCTGATGGAAACGGAAAATCATCTAGAGTTGTCCACAGGAAAAGCCTATTCAAAATTCCAAAGTTAATTAAACGTTTGACGATATTCGGTAGAAAGGAGAAGGATTTCATTTCATATCAACGGAATGTCAAATGTATATAAACTATATCTAATATTCGATTCAATAGAAAAATTTCCGAAACTTTTATAGGTTTTCAATGAATTTTGGAGCAGTTGATATAGCTTTATCTTTCATATAAGATAATTTTTTCTGAAAAATTATTGAAATATCAAATGTGAAACAATATTTTCCGTGAAATAGTACGATTTTTTTTAGATACTTTATATACGTAGTAGATATTTTTAGATACTTTAAAAATTGTTCGTATATTATTTATGTCGTTGGAAAATTTAGTCTTCTTAACGCCCTGACGAAACATTGCGTACTATTGATGCCTTTTTTAATATCAAAAAATGATATGGCCAATATAAGGAATTCTGAAATTCAGATGCACGTTTTTTCAAAATATGTTGAGTATGAAATAGTAATAATAACATAAAGAATGTTTAACATATTTTTTCATATAAATATGGAGTTGAAACTTCATTATCTGAGAAATGTATACAATAGTTAAGATTGTAATAACTTTTATCGTTCTAAGGAATAAAAAACTTACGAATAAATAGCTTGCGAACCTGAGTTCAAAATATCCTTAATTCATGGGTGGCAGCAGGCGAGAGTGTATGCTTATCGCGAGTAGCTCGTAATGAACATAATGCCAGAGAATATAATGAACTGTCGTTTCACGAGATCGACATGTGTTCTTGGTAAATCATTCGTGTTTGCATGATTTCATTGAGACTGGTAAGTACACGAGATTGATCCGCTGCTTATGGGTGTTGGAGCATCTGTTGTTGAAGTTCCCTTCATTAATTATCGTGATGTGAAATTGTGCATTCATGTCACTATCGACTAGCGATTCGATAACTCCGAACGTTGATCTCAAGTTCTGCGTTTGACATTCTATTATCTGCCGCCCAATCCACGTAAAACTACTTATTCGTCTATTTCTCATGATTTGAGATATTGTAGCTATAAATTATTAATAGAGATAAAGCATGGACGTTATTTTGCTACGATTCAGGCATCTAATATGTGTTGACTAGAAATAAAAATATGTCAATTTTACACGCTTTGTTGAATCATTAAACATTTAAATACGAGAGCTTAACTAACAACAAGTATGTGAAAGTTCTTATATATTTATATATATCCAATTAGTAAAGTTTTACCGATAATTTTAAATGAATGTAGTTGCTTTCAACTGAAGAAATTTTTACTCTGCATATGATTAATAATTTTATATTTCTAGTAATTTCACTTTTAATTCCCTGTATTACCCTCTTTCTCCAATCATAAGATTACACCTTCCATTCATAAGAATGTGCTAGAAAAGTACTCTGGTGTTAATATTTGATCAACAAAAATATATCATCTACCCTAGATCATCTCTTGTATTGTGAGGAATAATAAGAGAAAGACAGTATTTTCATGTCTGTGGAATTTTAATACCTATTCAAGTAGTGCTGAAATAGTACATTAATGTAAATAAAAAATATGATTAACGATAAGTGAAAAATACTTTCTTAATAATATAAGTTTTCTTAGTGATTGAACATAAAGTAACGTAAACATAAGATGAAGCAAATTTGACTCAGAAAACAAAATGTAATAGAGATTGGTCTATTTTCAAATAATTGCTTTCATTTCTTTTTAAATGTTTAAAATGCACAAAAGAATATTTCGACGTTGTGAAATAATCATTTTTTAAGGAAACGTGAGGTAAATATTCGAACACTTCATTATTAATTCTGGATTATGTATTGAAACGAGATAATCATGTTTTTTTATCTTCTTACTACAAAAGCAACGTTACAAATGATTTTTATTTTTCGTTCTTAAAATAAGTCACTTTTATCAATGTTGGAACGAGCGCCGAAGAATTTATTTCCGCAAGACAAACCAAATTCTGCGAATGATTGATGGTTGATTTTCGCCCTTCTTTTGTATGGCGGACTCTTTTTATCGAATATTTGCTGACAGTATTGCAGCTCGGATACCTGGCATTTTATCTCTGGCAATTTCGTCTGTGAAAACTCCTCAGGGCTAAATTTTGAATCTCTCCCGCTTCCACTCCCTCTGAGCAAACAAAAGCCTGTCAAAAATAATTGAAGCCACGGGAAAGAAAACAGAGACTTAATTATTGTTAATCTTACTTTGAAATAGGAATTCTTAATAAAGTCTTTTGTTTCTCGCATAAAATAAATTGAAAATAAATTAATTTCCCCTTTTTACGTACCAACCACGGTTTGGGCATGCAACTTTCTGTCTGTCTAAGCTTGAATCAAAACTTTGCGCAATGAAAATTGGTCTTTTGTACATTGAAAATTCTATGAAAAAAAACTTCTTCTAAATTAAAATGGCATTCACTTTTGAAAGTAGCTGTTATTACGGTGAAAACTTTCACAAAATATAACATCAGCATAACCGTACCGTAAAAAATAAGAATGAGGACGAGTCGAGGTAGATGGGGGGCGGATGCGGGTGGGCAATTTCATAACGTCAACTGTGTAGGGCATCGGCCTGAAGGCATTGTGACTTCGTCGCAACTCGATGGCGACGTTGCCAGTTCGTGCGAAACGACGCTGTTTCTTTGCAACGTCGCATTCTTGCTCAGCTCATGAAACGCAATATCCTAGCAGAGAATGTCCCATAATGCAAAAAAAAATCTCAAATTTTGCTTTGTAAGTTACACTTCATCTCTTTTTGACGAGAAATTACATTACTGATAAGCTGTAAAGATTTATAGTAAATAGGATTATTAAAATGTGTCATAACAATTGGCCAAATATAACATTGCGTTAATAGATTATATTTCCTATATTACTCGCAATGAAGTTATTTTCTTTATAAGATGAAGTTTCTTACTCTGTGCGGAGCAATTCCTCTTAAAATATTATGTTTCGTTCTATTTTAGCTCCAGTCATTTGTGTTCCGTGTGGGGTGTTAAATATAAACACAAGGCTTTTATCAAATTATTTTATTGCTTTCGACGAGAACAACGCGTTGTAACCATTTACCAGTAAAGATAACTTTGACGCGGGAGTGACTGATGCAGAATCCCAGATTCCAGCATTCCACTCCTCAACCATATCAAACATTATGTTTTACTTCATGTGGTATTACGTTCACTTACATATATACACTGTGAATATTGTGTCATTATAACATATACAGGAAGGTGTCCGCACGTTCCTATGAGGATATGAGGTAATTTGTGCTCATACCTCAACGTCCAAACAGTCACTCAGGGCCAGTGGTGGATCTAGGCCGTAATCAAGGAGAAAGGGCTAACCGGAGACCTTTTTGGTTTAAACAATTTGGTTTTACAACACAAATTTTATAAATATTTAAATGAAATTCATCAAATAAATAACTAATGATATGCATCAAACAAGTAATTAACAATCTCCCCCCAGGGGACTTACATCTAATAAGTACATGTTTGGCAAACACGGGACCCCGAGCTGAGTCTGGGATTTCTTCCATTTACTTGTAGAGACTCCTTCCTTTCTCTTTCCTGACCTTCCTTGGTCACCTCTTGTTCTTTTTGATCCCGACGCTAGGGTATCTTTCATTTTCATTTTCTTTTTTTTTAATGATTTGTGTAATGTTTTGAGATATGTTGATATTTGAGTTGTGATTCAGGAGGGTTTTTAGTGGGTATGGCTGAGTTATTCGGTGAGTCCTACACGCGGGGAGAGTCGTGTTGGCTCTCCCTAGTGCGGAACTGCATTTTCTCTACCTGTACAAGTTTTTAGGGTTGTAATGACCTCGATGTCTGTCTCTTATNTCGACGAGCCGTAAAGCCCCACAAAAAAATTAAAAATCGGGTATTATTAATAACAATTATTTGTTATAGTTAGTAACATGCTATTATAAGTTTTATTAATATGGTATAATTAATAACAGTAACAATTATAACTAATAACAGTTATTAATCTGGTAATTCTTTTACCATTTCGACATACAATCGTATTACCACTTATCAACTTCAATTTTATCTGGTAAGAGTTCAGATCCAATGGTGGGGGGGGGGGGTCTAAAGAGGCTATAGCCTCGTCCCCCATTGGACCAGAACCCCTATAATCCCCTTAGCCCCCCTCCATAGATCCGTCACTGACTAGGGCTACTCAGTATGCTGAAAAATGAGTACTTAGCATATCACTAGGGCAAAAGCTTACGAAGTATGATCTACTTGTGCTGGGTTTATAAAGTAACGGAGCTTTTCTTTTGGTGACTCCAATGTTTAGGTGAACCCCGCCTAAGCGCAGTTTTTCTTTATTAATGAAATAATTTAACGTCCGCTGAAAGTATATTTATTAACATCAGAGAATATTCGTTACTCTTTCGTAACTTTCACTCCATCGAACAGTTCACAAATACAATAGCATATTGCAATGATTCTGGGAAAATGTAAAACGGAGGAAGTCATTTCTTATTTTGATTTCAATGAAAACACAAGTTGTGGCATATGCTTAACCTCACTTCGCCCTAATGCGAAATAAAAGAACAGCGCCAGAAACAATGGTCGACCGCTAGAGAGCTCTGCATTCATGGAGAACCGCTGCTCGTAATGAACTCTTGCGTAGCAGCCTTCTTTCCGTAAGTTGCGCGCGACGAATACCAATTGTTCCATGTGGGTTTAGGGTCCTATCTCTCTCCTTTTCTCTCTCTCTCTCACTCCACCTTCTTTTATCTCCTTCTCGCGAGAGGAAACACGTGGATGCAAGTTTAAATCGCAAGTCAGGAAACAAACTATAGATAGATAGATATAATGGTGTGTGGAAAAAATTTTTTTTTTACCTGGCTGGGTGATAAAATTGAAGTTTTAAGCTTCTATATAGTCCAGCAAAATGAAATAATTTTTTCACTGAATCTAGAGGGCGCGCGGGATGCCATTTTTGGTCCTCTTTTTAATTCTGATGCATACAACACAGACATCCGTAGTTGCGATCGGTCTCAGACTTTGACCCACAGGGCCCAGATACATACCCTTTCCAACTGTCATAAAACCATCATCCTCATATTGTTCTTTCCGCAGGTGAAAAGCCATTAATTCAGCTGTAAATAGTCATTTTTGCAATAACAGTATCTAGGAAACCGTAAATAATGTTGCATCTATTATAAAGTGTTGAACTGGAAGAAACTTGACTTATTCAGATGGTAAATTTGAGTATTTTATTTTTTCTAAATTTAATTCAGTTTGAAGTTATATTCTTGAACCTTATTCAAATTGTATCCGAAGGATAATTTTTATCACATATTGCTGTTGCAAAAAGAAGCGTTTACCTTTTCTATTCGCGTACTTTCCTTTAAATATTAGCAATAATAACTAAGATATTATGATTTGAAATAGGTTAGTAAGTTGTACAGACCTTGGCTGTGAATGACGACGTTATAGTCAGTTTGTATTGCTTACTTTGTACATGAGGGGATAAATAAATATAAAATTGCTGTAACTTTGCAGGAGAAGCTATTTTCAGAGTGATTTTCGAATCATACAAACATTATTCTCCGATAAATATGAAGGAAATGAGAAAAATATTCGAAGTATGACCAAAGCTTGTGCATTACATGGTCATATTTTTGATCATATATATTTGATCATGATATATAAAATAGAAATATGACCGTTTAATAGCAGCCTAACATGGATGGTATGTTGAAACTTTCCATGATAAAATTCAAATACGAGATTTAACTCAACAAATCTAAGATAAATTACATTTTACTCTATGTATAAAACGGATATATATAATTCTCCTTCTCCAGGTACTGATTTCTAAAGTCTGTATAAAACAATTTCCGTTGTGATTTTGATCCAAATAATTTATTGCATTTTCCAAGGGATATCCTTTGTTTAATAAAATATTAGTTGTTCGGTTGGAATATATTTCCATCGATTGTAACAATGTGATTGTACAATATACTTGTTTTTTTTCTGAGTGACTGACTGGTTGACTTATTTATTCAACAACGCAGAGAAAATATTTTAGAGATAGAAACTGAACTTTTGAGAGGATGTTACTTTGACTTTTTATATACTTGTAAGTATGGTAATTCATTTCGTTAAAATGTGAGTGGGCAAATTTTTTCTGTTTCACTATACTTTACAAACGAATACATACATCAACGTGGTTTTTTACTTTTACATAGTTAATTTAAATATCTAAAAACAGAAGTTCAGAGTCTTCAAGATTTAATTTTTTAATGTGTATAAAGAAGTAACAATGTTTTCATATTTCTTTTCTCATTCATGCTGACATAGTATATTATTTTTCCTATATATCACGCACTAATCGTGATACCTCGGGTTTTGTGTGTTAATGTTGAATCACGCATCAATATATTCCAGAATCTTTTATGCTTCAGTTTGGAATGGGTGTTTGACAGATTGAATATTTCATCAAAGCAGAAATAAAAACAATATTTAATAGTATAGAAACTCGAAATTTTTATTAGATGATGCTATTGTGATATAGAGGTACACAGAGGAAAGATGCTTCGAAATTCGGATATTAAACGAGTAATTTAGAGTAAAGTGTTATTTATAACACAAGATAATATTACCTTTCTTGTAGAAAAACGTGCGTTTTATAGCTACACTAAAGTATAACGAAAAGTATCATAAAAAACTCAAATGCAAAACCGGGGAGGGTCAGCTAATCCTCTAAACAATGAGAATGATTTAATTATGCCTACTGATTAAATGAAATTATATAAAACTGTAGTGTCGTTTTAAGATGTCCTTAACATAATGTATTTCAATGTGACCACCATTCAAGCTTTTTCCCTCGAGTCTGTAGAATTCTGAGCGTTACATTCGGAATTCAATAATCCCATTGTATTTTTACTAACACTCCATAGAACTGAAATTTTGAAAGGTATATTTATCCGTATCATTAGTATAAAAGATGCATTCCTCACAAAGGATAAGAAAGCAATGTTTGCTTCTTTATTTGCGCTTCTGCATTGCACTGGATTCTTCTGCAGTGAAAAGTATCTTCGCGGGCGAAACCTCTTCACGGCTTCACAATGGACTGGAATCGCTCGAGAGAATCGCTGCAATAGAGCGAGGAGTCGAAGCAGCTCTTTTCGATCTTTCTTTTATTGATTCCCTAAATACATCGGAAGTGATCTCTTTCTCCAAAATCCAAGGACAGCTACGAGTATTTTCAATGAACTGCGAAATATTTAGTAATATTTATTTAATTACTCTTTTTTTTTGAACTGGAACCTATAAGGGAGAATGTGCTTGATATTTTGTTGAGATAATTGCGATTTTGAATATTTATATGTCTTAAAAAACTTATACATAATGCTATAACAGCCTGACGATTTAAAGTTTTAAAATGTTTAATTGCATGTGAGTTTCTAGTGTAATTGTATAGGAAGAATAAATTCACCGGCGTTTTTCTCAAAACTATATTTTTCCGTAATAATTTGCCTATTTCTTGAAAACCAGTGAATGAAAAATCTTGATATTTTAGGACTTTTAAGTGATAGCAAGGGCATATTTAGGAACTAGTGTATTTGAAATATCAACAATTATCTAACTTTTTATTATCAAAAGTAATTTTTTAATGAAAAAATTAATATTTTTTTTCCCTGATCTGAATTCTGATTTTCATAGTTCTAGTTCCCAAAACTAAATGATGTGTTAGTAATTTGAAGTTAAGAACTAAAAAAAATTCTTCATAATCCATTCAGAGGTAGAAATAATTGTTAAAGGAATTTTTTAAACAAATATTTGTTCAAAGGTACTAATGTACAAATTATGGTCTTTTAAAATGAAACAAAATTAAACAGTAATTTGTATATGATATATAAATAAATAACTATTAAATGTATGAAGTTGAGAAAGGTTCTCTTTGAAATTGAAGGAACCTAAAATGAAATGAGCATGTTCTCTGATATCCTCTTAAAATTGTTAATATTCACAAAAGCAATTCAAACAAATAATGAAGGTGGTGTGACTTTTTTTACCTTCTAATAATCTGATTTGGAAATAAAGGTCGTTTGGGTGAGAGATATATAGCTTTCGCAGAATTTCAATCGAGTCATTTCGTGTCAAATCAACACAGGGTCTGAACCTCACCATCTCAGATTTAGATGAAATTTTGTAGAGAGTTGGTTATGATATAGGCTAACACTATTGTAGGCTCAAACATATTGTATTATATAAACCCATTTGGAATTGACAACAATGGTAATCAAATAAAACACCACAAAATGGCTCTACACCAAACGTGTGAATTGTTCTAGAATGCCTCCTAATTGAGATAGAGAACTGGCAGAGGTGTCATTTTACAGCTTATGTAATGATCTTTACTATACTACACAATATAGGTCAAGGAAAAAAATACCATATCCAAGATCAAACTTTTAATTTTAAATTTCTCAAAATGCACTAATAGAAATTAAAAATTTCTCTGGACTTAACAGTAGTTTTTTAAGAGTTATTTTTTAATAGAGAACCGTAATTTATTTCTCAAAAACAGTGAATGCCAGGTTTGTAAGTAGAAGACAGTGAAGACTGAGTGCAAAATGGCTGAACCCAAGGGTGTGATACCCCGTTGTGTACCTCCTCTCAAGAGATTAGCAATTAATTAGAGGATAGGAGTCGCCTAGAGGCTGTAGAAAAATCGACTCTTGCAATGAAGGAGACTCTATCAGGACTATGGGAGATTGATAGAGGACGCTACGCCTATGAAAGAGAGAACATTCTGTTCGAGCTGAGATAGATGGCGGGTCTGAAACGGCTTTCACTCGGCGACAGAAGACTGATAAGACTAGAGGTGAGTAAAATGGAAAGAGGAAGTAAGGAAGGGCAGAGATACTAGTGTTAACATTCAGTTCCTTTGAGTTGATTTACATTATTTAACGTGAAAGTGTGATCACTTCATTAAAATTTAAGTCTGTGAAGTGAATTCAGATATCAGTCCTCAAAACACTCAAAATTAGTTTTGGCAATAGCTGAACGTCCAATACCAGTATAGGTCGTTTTAAAAACGCTTTAAACTAGTTCGTGCAAAAATGAATTTTTGAAAACTAGTTTTTGTCGTTTTTTTTAATCCTATGGGCAAATTCGGGTTGAGTGCAAAACATGAACCATTTTTTGTTACACCTCCAGTAGCAAGAATAAATAAATGCTTGGATGAAACCAACCTTGTCCGTAAGAGAAACAAACTAGTTGAAATGTCAATCAGTCTAGCACATCGCTTCACTCTTAAAAGTGTTAATGATTATTTATCCCCCATATGTGCTGAACTTATATTTATACGGCATAATGTCACTGTTTACCTGTAAGGCCACGAAATATGTGGATTAGATCCGTCTTCTTCGATTCCACATGTTTCCATGACCCTTCCTTCTTTTTCTTTTAAGAATAAATGAATACTAGTATCGCCTCACCGATCTTCCTTTTTCTACCATGGGGGTTCTAGGGCTGTTTAGCCCCCCTAACCACAATGAGTGCCAACTCTTTGACATACAATCGAAGTGTCTCTGTTTATCCGAGACCTTGGAAGAACGCACTCACCGTGAGGCGTCTTGTCGAATTTTCGCTTCTGAGTCTATCTTAAATTGAAGCACGAAACTATTTTTTAAATTATATTTTCTTCCAT
Source organism: Laupala kohalensis (assembly GCA_002313205.1). Taxonomy (NCBI): domain Eukaryota; kingdom Metazoa; phylum Arthropoda; class Insecta; order Orthoptera; family Trigonidiidae; genus Laupala; species Laupala kohalensis. The sequence goes on from NNCF01127996.1 coordinate 257,791, forward strand.
AATTTGCTATCGGATTTTTTATTAAAGACTCCTGAATTCTAATAGCTGTGGAGAGTACAACAAAAATCGCAGAAAAACACAGTTACCACCACTAGATTTATAATTTTGTTTTGCATATACACGCGTGAAAAATGTGTTTTTATTAATTAATTTTTTTTAATTCCCTACTTAACGCTCAAGATGAGGTTTTAAAAAGTTGTCTAACATGTAATTTATAGTTACACCTCCTAACAAGTATTATTGAATTCATAAAATTATGGTCAATGTTTCTATTGCGTTGTGTACTTCCTTTAAACAGTATTTACAGAGAAAAATTGATTTAAAATTAGATGGGCGTTATTTGCTTTGGGTATTTTATGTGTATTTTTTTAAATTATTCGTTGTCATTGTTTGTAACTATTGATTTGCATGCATTGTACATATGTTGATGACTCTCATCTTTGAGCGAGATCTATTCATGAAACACTTTTTCCAATAACATACTTTTACATTCGAAATTCTTTCATATCACAATAAACAGTAGAGAAGCAATTTGATAGGCAACGCAGTAAATTTCTTTCATTTTGCCACATTTAGGAAGATTCTGTTAATCTTCATACTTTATTGCGTAAGTGATAATAAATGTAGAGTTGCTTCAAAACTTTACAACCATATTTATTTTTCTATTAATTAAATAGCACTTCCGTTTCATTGATATGATTATTCCAAATGTTTTTATTTCACTTTTGATTATACGAAACGATTTGGACAGTGATTTTTTAAACATGTGTCTAGAACATGTACTCCTTTCTGCTTATTCAGAATTCAGGATCGCGTTCATTTAAATGTCGTTTCCGTACTACGAATTATAAGAAAAACAAACAATAAATAGTGAGAAAACTGTTAACTCCGGGTGATTCTCGAATAAACCACCCCAATATTAATGTCAGTTAAAACAAAAAGTTGCCGTAACAAAAGGGTGTGTTTCTTTTTCAAATAGTTTATTAAATAGTTCGTCGTGAAGTCTTAAGTCATTAATTAGTTATCGTTCGTCGTGAAGTCTGAAGTCTTTAATTATTTATTTATATAATAGACGTTATCATTGTTTTTTCTGAAATTCCATAAAATTTGAAAAAAAAAATATTCCCATAATATTCACTGAAAAAAAATGACGACGGGAAAGAGGAGGAAGAACAAATCCATAACTCCAGGATCAGATATTAAAAACTGTTTGGTTGGAACAGGCAATTAGTCATAAATATTCTCGACATCCTCTCCGTTTACTCTGTCGTTGCATATTGACACAGCGTTTCCTCATAAATATTAAATTTTGTTTCATTTCGCGGCCGTGTTATTTTGCGGTAATCGAAGCATTCACTTGCTTTTCATAATGAGGGACCACCCCTTTTCTCCCATGCACATCTGATTAAATGTGAAACGTGGCTCGTATTGTTCTGCGCGGAGCCGACGTTCTCGCAGCTGCCACCGTTAGCGCTGACGTCGCTTTATTCCTTTCGCTTTGCTGCCGTCAACTGTCGGTTGCTTCTTTATGGTGGGGGAGGAGGTTCTCCTCATTGAAGAATATCATCACGGTCCTCAGTTAGAAATTCAAAGTTTTGGTTTTGGATCTCTTTCATGTTATGTATTTAATTGATAATGAATGTGATGACCATAATACGATTGAAATGTGGAAAATCGTCAATCAGAATACAACAAATTGGGGGAACCATAAATTCTGTGTTATTAATTAAGATGTTTTAAATAATTTTTTAGTATTTGCAAAGCCAAAAATATTAATTTAAAATAAAATAAAATGACCCAATAAGTTAGTTGGTAATTAATACTTTTAAATCGTTTCAATTCAGTGGTTACGTTCTCGAAAACCAACATGCATTGAATGTCCAGAATATTGCATAAAGATAAATATATACACTGAGCTTAATTTATCCTGGAAAATTTAATGTAATAATAATTCATTATAATTATATTTATAGTACACGTTTCTGTAGTTTCTGCTTTTTTGTAAACTTATTTTGTGTTTATCTTTATGTTTATATCATGATCAATTGTCCTGTTGTTATGTTTCTCGATATTAATTGTTATTATTTGATCACCTGAGGACTGGTTAAATCGAAGTCGAAACTTTTGAGCTCTTAACAAATAATATATACTAGAGAGAGAGAGAGAGATTATTTGTCCACAAAAGGTACTAAGTCTTTAATTACTTATTTAATTATAAGTATGAGTAATTTCAATTACATTTGGACGTTAATGTGTAATTTGGTGAAAAATATGGGTAAGACAAACTATCAAAACCAACTACTCTTTACTGATTGCAATGATAATATATATTACATTAAGTAATCTTTGAAATTCATAAATTTGAATATTTAAAGTTTATTTAAAAACTGATTATCTAAATTTATCTGTGATTATGCTAGATATAGATGAGTACATTTTTACTTCCCAATTACACAGTGTGTGTGAGGAAACTATTGTAATCAGTCGAAAAATATTGAGATCTCTTCGAATCTTTGTGAATTTGCTCCAGAAGAGTCTATTTTCAAATTTCGGCGACGATGTCCTATGTCGTATGTGTGTATATGGATGGATGTATATATGTATGTTAAGAATATTTTCCCCCTATAACACGAACAAATTGATGTACCAAAACCAAACTTAAGATTTGACTTTGCATTGGAAATAGAAGTCTATTTCTGGACAGCTCATATCGATTTCATTTACATACCACGCTCCACTTCCGGTTTCTTAAAATTCAAAATTTTGAAAAGAATCATAGAAGCATTTTGATTGTTCAGTTAATTCTTCGCATAGATTGCTAAACCGCATTCCAGTACGTCGCACCGTTTTCGAGATACAGTGAAAATTTATTACACAAAAAAGGATTTATCTTGGAGGCGCTTTATAAATCTGTCTATTAAACAATTGCAAAGAGTTTCATATGAAGGAAAATTTATACAATCATATTTGAAAGTGTTTACGATGATTAGGAGCTTACCATGTAATACGATGGTGAATATTTTGAATGCGATTCATCTCTTAAATATGTCATATTTTTTAATAATCGTAACATTTTATGATTTCCGTTTTGATTTTTCTATTTTCTTAAAATTTTAGTGTCATCGTTTCTGTTATGAATCGTAATTTGAAAGTGGAGTGGGGCACACTCCAGATTTCTTTCTTCTAAGAAAATACAGAAAGAGACAATTTTTGTTTAATATACTAGATTGATTATATTAAATGGATTAGAAAGAATATACAAACCATTATTTACTACAAAAGATCGCTTTAATTTTTCTAATAATAAGATCATTTGTAAACAGTATATTTGTCTTGGTTCTGAACCAATAGGTGTGATATCCAGAGCTGTGATAAATGAAAGAAACTATATCTAATGACGCTCGCATTTAAATGATAAGAAAACACTGCATTTAATGAATTCATTAGCTGAATGAGCTCGTGAATCACTTCGTAACTGATGTGGCAACTGATTCACAAAGTGTTAGTGTTTAGGATACACGTGATTCGCCGGTTTTTTTTTTATTTCCTCGTTCCTTGCTTGTTTCACGGAAGAGAGCGATTTAATTAATAGACGCACCACGGATGAAGTATGTCCGCATTGAACAAACACGCGCGCAAGATGTAACTAAAATCTACGGCGTCTATCAGGGTCATTAATCAAGATAAGCGCAATGAGGCGACGCGATGGAAAAAGGAACAAAGAGTAGGGGTGGGTGCGTGGGAGGGGGAGGGGGAGGGGGGCGTGTCAGGGAGGACAATTCTCTGTACGAGTATAACAGTCTCCTGCCTTCCACGATGCTATCGACTTACGATATCCGCAAGAAAAATCGAAAGTGATCTCCCTCCGTTTATAGAGACATAACAGAATTATGTGACACTAGCAATTGCGTACCAATCTACCATCAAACTAAAATCATTCTCTTATCACTTCTATTTCAAACAGGATCGTTTAAGAATTGTAATTTTGATTTAATAAATTCCGGATTTTTATTTTGGTGCTAATTAAAATAATGTTAATCCACTATTTTTAGTACCTACTCGGGGAAGAAAAATTGTGTTATCCTTGGTCATGTGAAAACTCGATCCCGGGACTTCCTGCTGTGGCCACAGACGAGCTGTCACTGCATCAACCACATCGAACCCCTAAGTCCGTGCACACTTCCACCTTATGTCCTCCATTACTCCGCAACACACACGTCATGGCCGCCATAGAAGGAGGTCCTGGGTTCAAGTCCCGGTCCGTCGCTATTTTCCCTTGGCATTATAATGTTGTCACAAATGAGTACATTGTATCTGTAGTCCCCTCCTAACCGTTTCTCTCAGATCCTCCTCCAAAGGATTTTCATGGAATTTATGGGATGCTCTGTAGCATATATTTGGAAAGCACTGCAACCTATTGTCGTCCACGGGTTAGTGCCCGAATTTTTACAGTTTTTATAGTGACAAATTCAAATAATTATTCATTATTATTATTATTATTTATATTATTATTTTCTTTTTCACATTCTAACAGAATGGCTGATTGTAATGTACAGTTAATCTGCCAGGTACCTTGTAGTACTACTGTCATGATTGAGATAGAAACTTTCTATGTGACACGTGTTCAACAAAACATACTACAGTATTTTAGGTACCAAGAACCCAACATCCAAATTGTCCAAACCTCCTCTTAGGACCTATGTACTATCCTATGTACTATCCCATAGCAGATATCACAAATGGAACAATTTTGACGGTCTCCAGATGAAACAACTCCTTCAGTTCTTTAGCCAATGCTGCATACTTATTGATCTTTCCTGCTTGAGTTGTCCTTAGGTTTTGATTAAACGGGATGGCCACATCAATTAAAAACGCACACTTATTTTGCTTGTCCATATACATGATGTCTGGTCTGTCAGCTAAAAAGGTCAAATCCGTCCTAATTGACCAATCCCAGTATATTTTAGCGCGGTCGTTCTCAAGTACTTGAGTGGATTGGTACATGTAATATGGGCATTCTTCTGATATAAAACCATTTAAAACAGCCATTTTCTGATGAATGATCGTGGCAACATCGTTATGTCTCTTGAGGTATTCTGTTCCAGCTAGTAATGAACAGCCTCCAACAACATTGTCGATCGTTTCCCGGGTCAGACCACATCTACGACAACCCTCTCCTACTCCTCCTTTGAGGCAACGTTTCATGTAGCATCTAGTGGCGATGACACGATCCTGTATTGCAACATCAAAACCCTTCGTCTCGGGGAACAATGAGCTATACTTTAGCCACAAGTTAGATAAATTACCATCAACATACTCTTGGTTAAGCATCTGAATTTATGCACCATGTAATTCTTTTTGACTTCATGTTTGTATCTTCTGATCACTAGAAGTCACCGCACTCATGGGACAAAATGCTATGTCTGCCAACCGCAAGGGAGTGGCATTAGATATGTCATTTCTGGTGATTACATGATAAAGTGGTACGTTGACTTTGCTGAAGAAGTATTGCCTCAAACTGTGTCTGAAACAAATCTTGCTATGGACATCAGATATGTCAATAATGCCTCGACCTCCCATTGAACTGGGCAAAGTGATGCGTTCCACTGCGACCTTTGGATTGTGCATTCGGTATTTTGTCATCGCCACACTTACCCTTCTTTCAGTTGCTTCCAGTTCAGTCTTCGACCACTGTATTATCCCAAATGAGAAGGGCAGTATAGGCATCGCACAGGTCTTAATGTCGCGTACTGTCTTCCCACCATCCAAGTAGGTTTTCAACACCTTCACTACCCACAACATGAATTTACTTTGGACAGCTTCCTTTATTTTTGTATGTGTTATGCCACGCAGTTGCATAAAACCTAGTTACTTGTACTCCTCATTTTCCGCCAAGCATTCAATGTCTTTATCCAACCCCACATCAAACCCTTCGGTATGATATACTTTTCCCCATAATAACACCACTGATTTATATTTGTTCATTCCGAAGTTAATCCTTATATCTTTGCTGAATTGCACTGTGAGATCCAACAATGATTGCATGTGCTTCCGAATCCCTGCGTAAAGCTTCAAATCATCCATATATAACCTATGAGATACTCTTACTGTCACCTCGCCTGCAGACATTTTATAGCCTCGTTTACCACTGTTAAGAATCCTACTTATGTCTGGGCACATTTATACATATGTGTAAATATATTATATGTATATGTGAACACATTTTCAGTGAATCTGGAAGTTTGAGATAATCCTGAGTCTGTATGGAGCTACATTAACGATCTCAAAATAGCTAATATTGAGCACTTAATATGCTAGTATATGTTAGAATAATGAGTAAAAGTACTATGCGTGTTTTCTAATTATATATTCTGTGAATGGTGCAGTTTTGCAACGAAACTCATGCTGCGAATGTTAATGATTAGTATATCGAAGAGCGTTATTAAATTCGTTGAATCGAGCTTAGCATGTAAAAAAACAATTTCATCTCTCATTTTTTATATATTATTCTCACAGCGTAAAAATAATTTCCAAAATAAATTCCAATAAGCATAGAAAAAATATATATTTAATACACAGCAGTTCAACATTCCTCTACACAAACAGTTGGCGTAGTTCTTACCCCAACTCATTCAAGTACAAATTATTAGTTCTTGAGGCGAAAAATCAGTCTTGTCATTATTTCGATATAAAAATCCTTAAATGACATTTTGAGTGGAGATTCCTTTTTTCGTCCAATGTCTCGTTTTTTTTCTCTGTCTCGCGAAGAGCAGAGGTCCTGGACGACGGGGTTGTAGCAGCTGGCGGTCAAGCATCGCCATGTGTTGTGGACGGGGGTTGTGGAGACGTGGATGGGATGTGGAAGGGCAGGCAGCCGCGGATGGCGTGGATTAAAACAGCGGCAGCTGCCTCTGCTGCTGCTACTGCGAAGGCTGGCCGGCGGCCAAAGCCAGAAGCACGGGAAGTGAAAAGTGAAATATTCTGTTGTTTTATACAGCATGGAAGGGAGAGCAAAAGTTGAGTGAAGGGACGGGAGTGATTGTAAATCAATGACTCACAGCTTGAATGGGAGAAGAGAATCATGTTGATTTGTATACAGCATCTAAGCTGGTTTAACCAAAATATATGTTTTTGAAATTTAGACTGTGCACCCTCCAATTTTGGATTGTCTTAAAAAATGACTTTTGTTGCAATCGTTGATAGAAAAATATATTTTAGGTGTCACTACCAAGCTTCAAACTGGGACAAAGGTTTAATTTTTTTAAGTTTAATGACGACCCCTTAAATATATTTTTAAAATCTGAAAATATTTTGGAAAATGTTCATTTTAGACGTAAATTAAAGTTGACAGCGTCTAAAACTTTGCGTATTAGTGACCCTTAAAACATATCTTAAAATTATGTATGTTTTATGGACGTCTTATTTTAAGACAAAGCTATATAAGAATACGTCCTATGCAAATAACAAAAAATCATTTCTTTAGAACCATCCTACTAAGCATCTATGGGGACAAGAAACCGAATTGTACATGCTATATCAGTCACCATTTACATAAAGTGTTATAGTTTCCATGAATTCTAAGATTATTTTACATGCAATGCAGTTAATATAATTTTAGTTCATTCAATCTTTGTCATAGTGTCACAGTTTTGAAACAATTGGTAGTCAATTCATTATATTCATTCATTATTTAGTAAGGGCAGAACATTTTATCACCTACGGTTTTGTCTCTTTAGGGAAAATAAGAACAGAAATGACTGAAAAATTACTCCGTTATATGAACTTTAAGTGTTTCACACAAAATTCTTTGAAACGTTAATTTACTTGTCTTCTTCTTTTGTATACATTTTGCAACTCTACTTGTTTACATACTGCTCATAAACTGCTGTACGTGTACGAAATGCATTTCTCAGTTCATAAGTATTACATTTTTGCTCTGAAAAAAAAAAGTTTCAGTGATATTTTGAAGTTTATATGCTTTTCGGCCCGAGAAACAAACCCTCCCTTTTCAATGGTCAGAAAAAAATAGGACTCAAGACCGTTTTTTCCAAACATTAAAGAAGTACTCGTTGTAAACTTGCATTTTCTTGGAGAAATGTTGGTTAAAAATATTTAATACCAACGTAAGGTACTATGATTTGTCCTATTCTGTTCACATTTATGCGTAATAAGAATTACTTATTCAATGATAACTATATTTCTTTTGATTTTGAACAGTATTACTCATTAATTTCTGCCAACTAGATATATCATGTGAACGATGATGAAATAATAAATATTGAAGTTGTTGGAAACACGGTCTAATCATGTTCGAACTCTTCAAAACTGTAAGTAAAGTAAACTGAAATTATGTTTGAAAGTATTCTTATTCTTATTAGCTGGAGGGATTGAATATGGTTGAAATTCTTTAAAAAAGTGGTTTTGATATTACAAAAAAAGTACAATTAAATATATTAGGTACATTTTCACTTCTAACGAAAGAATACGAATAAAATAATTATTTTATTTTTAATTTTTAATTATGCTTTTTTTGGTACACCAAGGACATGATATTAAAGAATTTTAAAAGGTTTTCGTAAATTCACTCAACATAAAAATGAAAAAATGAGTATCAAGAATTGATAAAATAATTTTTGAAAACGACAGTTCATTTGATTTCTAAATTTCGTTAGTCCTATCAAGTACGTCAAGTACATGTATCGCGCTATTTATTGGTTTCATTAATTGCAAACCCCTTGAACATGACCTCTTATCGCGTCACAGCCAATTTGTGCACCCTTGCGAGATGAGGGTTGATTTATTATTCGAGGAGATCAAATTGCCCCTTCAGGTGGACTTTCGTGCATGTCGAGAGTCCTATGGAACCAGAAAGACAGAGAACGAGAGGTAATTTAGAACAAAAATGGATATTTCGCATACGGGGAGCGCGACCTTGTATCATAGAGATGAAGGCAATTTTCGATTGACGTCAAATGGAAAATCCAGACGAATAAAAAAACAAGGGTAATCCTCAGAATGGATTTACGAGAAATTGATAGCCTTTCATTCATAATCTGAGTTATGTGGGATTTTAAAGCGAATGTGAGGGCTAATTCTCATCAAAATACAATAAATCGATAAAAATGTGATCCGTAATACATCCGAATGGATTATTTCTTATATTTCCGTTCCATAGGCTTAGCAGTGGATTGAGTACCAAAACATGAAGCGTGTTTCACAGTACTCTCTAATGTGTTGATGATGATATGTTTGGATAAAACACATTTACATATCATTTCTTCTCAGCAAAAAAAATGAAACTCACGTATCAATTCACAATTTTTATATGTTTTCAATACTATATTATGTACTAGTATCGCAAAAGAATAATATTATATTTTAGTACTAGACTTTTCGTTTATATGTACGAAAATATCAACAATGACATAAATAACTATCATAATGTAACTATCATAATTCTTAACAGTGTGGTATACTTATTGACCCTCTGTGACAAATACGGATAAGCAACTTGGAGCAAGAACAAGAAGTATTTACATGAGTTGAGGAAGGAACTCGAAAAAAGTGGAAAATTACTTGACATATACAGAATATACGATTATAACGTGTAAGCAAATTGCATTTGACATAAAAAGTAATTAATCTACGTAAGTAATCTAAGAAAAGTAATTAATCTACGTAAGTAATCTAAGTAAAGTAATTAACGAATAAGTAATCTAAAGGTGTCTTGCATGGACTAGAACCCAGTAACTCCTTTTCTGATCGGAGGGATGCTGTCTTCAGCATTTCTTTTGCCCGTCATAGATTGTAACCCTCCATACAGAACAGAAAGTCCCGGGTTCACGTCTGTTCGCCATCTTTTATCAGACAGTTGATCCCACTCTCCCACGAAAAGGTACCCCCAGGGTACTTACATCTAGTAAGTACGTGTTTGGCGAACACAGGGCCCCGAGTTGAGTCTGGCATAGCTTCTACTTACTTCTGCTAGGCTCCTTCCTTTCTCTTACCCGACCTTCCTTGGTCACCTCTTGTTCTTTTCGATCCCGACGCTATTAAGGCTAGGGTATCTTTCATTTTCCTCATTTTTTTCATCCCTCTCATTTTTGTCCTACTCCTCATTTTAGGCCCCCCTTATTCTTTGTCGCCCCTCATGTTATGTCCCCCCTCATTCCCCCCCCTTCATTTGATGTTTTGATATTTGGTTTTGAGATATGTTTTGGAGTGTTGTAAATCGGGAGGGTTTTTGGTGAGTATGGTTGAGTCATTCGACGAGTCCCACGCGCGGGGAGTGTCATGTTGGCTCTCCCTAGTGCGTAACTGCATTTTCCCTACCTGTACAAGTTTTTAGGGCTCCAATGACTTTTGATGTCGACATGAGCCGTAAAACCCCACAAAAGAAAAAAAAAACCAAAAGGTACTCAAAAGAATTCAAGATTTGTTTAATCGATGTAATAAAGGGGTTGTAAATGGTTGGTTTCGCTCTCGCAATAATGTATAGGATACGTCCCTTTGGGAATATGGAATATTTGGCAACACATAGAAAGTGAGTGACAAAAAATATCTCGCGAAAACAATTGCTATGCAGAATACCACACATTTGCACATAACATAGACCTAACAATCTCTGCTGTGCGTTGTCCGTGATAACATGAGGAAGAAAATACTATTTGGTATCACACCCTCTAACACATATCCGCTTGGAGGGGGTAACGACTTATGCGCAATCGCAGTCAGAGAGAGGATTCGAATTCCCAAGTCGAGGTGCGACAGACACTGGGACACCAAACTTCGTTTTCCCCTTCGGACAACCGGTACATAAGATCGCTGGGTCTGTGTCATATATAAGTCTATGGTATTCATACTATATCTATTTGGATTCACGTACAATTTACGCGGCACTCAAAACTCTAGTAAAAATGGTCATTGAGTGGCCATCCGTTAACGCCAAACGACCATTTATTTTAAGTGGCCACCAATGGCCGGCCATAAATGGGCACTTATTTCAGGTGGTCATCAATGGCCATTTGTCGATAACAGATGGCCACACTAATAGCCATTTTTCTTTAGAATGGTCAACTTTATCACAAACTCTTGTGCTCCGGTTCGAGGAACCGTATGACTCCAAAATAAAAGAATAGAAGAAATCTAATGTGAAAATTAGAAACAGATGGAAATAATGTGATCCGGTTGAGGGAAAAATTTGCGCTGCGTGGATGGGAGATAAGTGGTTCTTTAGGAATGGTTGAGGAGAAAGAGTCAGGATTACAAACACGTGCGATTACGATGAGTGAGAAGAAAGATATCTTGTTTGGAGTTAAGGTAAAGGGAACAGCATCAGATAATGAGTTGTTTTGTAAATGAAGTATTTATCTATGGAGAGTGACATCATTCAGATGGTGATGTTTTTAGCAACAATTCTCAAAGTTGACACAAATCAGCCCAATCGTCTCATGAATGTATTTTATTAGATAAAACTTGTAATGTCACATGATACAAATAGGATACATAATAGGTTATTTACAGTATCATTGAACAGGGGAAACAATATTGATACATGGCATGTTGGGATCCCCTTCTCAAATACTTGTGCAAGTATTGATTGCGCGTCTTTGTGTTTAACACCATAATTAAACTTCAAGAGATGTCGGGGATTAATTAACTAAGGATCAATTAATTTGCAATGCATGAGACTGGATTCTGTAACATATCACTGCAAAAAATATAATGATGCCTTAAATAATGACGTCTTGTTATGGAACTTGGCTTTATTGTGTTCTTTTCTTCTCTTCTGTATTTCTTGCGTATATTGGTTGAGGTACATGTCACTGTGCATCTGTACTGTCTATGGAGTAATAATAATTGTTTCGTTAAGCAAATGACCTGTTATTTATGTTCAATCAAATAAATACGAAAGGCCACTGGCTCAATTAACGTCAATTCAAATGATAATAGTTGTAACACAAACTCCTCCTAACCTTAAAGCGTATAGTTCGTGTATAAATGATGCCATGAAATGGTGAGATTTGACACTGCATTAAATCGATACTACAAATAAAAAATTTACGTTAATAGGTCAACCGATTTTTTCTTAACAATTGGTGCACAGTTCTTTCAGATATTTAGATAGTTTTTAGTTGTCAAATCCGTCCATATGATTCAATGAAAATAACCTCCTTTTGGGACAAATAATATTGATGCCAGTATTCTACCGGATTTCGATACTTTAAAATCAATAAGAACTTAGAAAGGCAAACGCTAAGCTCGTAGGTGACATGCGCTTGTTTGATTTGTATCTAAAAAACAACCCAAAATAATTTTCCAGGCGAGGAGATCAATTAAATACGCATCTTGCAAATTCAACGTTCTAAGAATTTGCAAGAAATCTGTCAAGCAGAGTCCAAATTTCATTCTGAAATTTAGCTCATTAATTGGAATGGGATAGTCATAATACAATGAGCTCTCCTGAAAGTAAGTGAATTTTATGTTGTGTAGATTATATTTTAAGATTTCGATCTGTATTTGCACTGTTAGATGTTTTTAGATAACAGGCATTTTATATCTACCATCACTGAGTATTGGCGGTAACGAAGTGCTCTAGATACTATAATTATTTCAATACTTTACTAAATGAATTACATGGTTTACATCAATATGTGCATGCAAAAATACACTCACGCAAGGCGCTGTATATCAGCACGAAACGTTCATAATCTGTGTACCAAATTTTCGTTCCCCGAGTAGGACCTGGATCTACATCCCTTCGCTTCCTGGGCCAGTGTTTGATACCAATTTTGTTCGTGTTTGAATTATTTTGAAAGTAGATTTTCACTGATATAAATCGTGAAGAGATGTAAAATATATCGTTTATACGATTGTTATGTTTTCGGATAGTGTACATTACAAATCTGAATATGATACATTTTAATTGAATCCTATTACATGCTCAGCCTGTCATGCAAAATGAACAGTTGCAGCACTATTCTGACATAAATGATGATTGTCACTCTATTGGTTTCCAATGTTTAACATCATTGCTTTACCCACAAACATTGGACGAGATAATGCACGCAAGTGCTTTTTACTGTTTGCTTATAGTAGGAAACGAAGCATTTGCGGAGTGGGAAGTTAACATGACATGTACTGTACGTTACGTTTAGAATTGATATGATACATAAAAAAATTTAAATGAATGTAGGCAATATTGCAATCTCTACGTTCAGTTATTCATACCCTGTCTTTATTAAACCTCTGAATAAATTTTTTGAAAGGAAGTATTTTTTGTTTCGAGAATGAGAAAAAAACGAGAGAATTGATCAATTTTAAAGAAAAAACAACGGATGGAACAACTGAAAATAGTGCAATGATAATGGATTAAAACTGGTGAATTGTATGCTGTAATGAAGTGAAATTTATACCTAGATCGATGAATGGTCATAAAAAATGAAATGGTGTTAAGAAGCTTGTGTGTAAAACAGGTTCACAAATATTATTAGATCTCTGCGTAAATAACTTGATGACACATACGTGCAGTTTTTTTTACAAATGAGGTGTGTCATAAGAGAAGTAATTTCGTTGAGTTGAATGAATAATGTCAGTAATATTATTATTTGAGTACAAGTGGTAGTAAGATGTGTCTAAAACTTTATGTGATGATCGTTTGTGGGACTTTTTATATGAATCTTAAATCCTCTTCCCTTGTTTGTAGGGGTCGGGGATGAGCACGTTATGATGCCTCTTTTTGATATTTGTGGAGGAATTACAAGGGTGACAGATGCCCTCCCTGGCCACCCTCCTCGAGGCGGGTGAACAATGAATGACATGAGAGTGGATGGTGATGAGTGAGTGTTGCGGTGGAATTACAGGCACAGAGAACGGGTTACACCTTGAGAAAACCTGCGTGAACCCTGCTTCCTCTACCACCGCAAATTCTACTTTGATTAGACAGGGTTTGAACTAGCGTCACCAGAGATAGAAGGCGAAAACGCTAAGCACAACGTTGTGGGAATGTTTGGAAAATTGGTTGTAAAACGAATGAACATAGAAGGAAGTCTTACAAGCTCTGATGGTGTTATAAATAGGTATCAAAGCGTAGGCGAGTAAAAATTGAGTTTTTTTTAATTGATCGAAACACAAGATTTGCAAAGCTCTTTTATTAAATATTTTAATAATAATTGAAGGAACGATAATTTTTAAATATTTGTCCATTAAATGTCTTATTAGAATAGGACAATGCTCAGGTCTTCTCTTTATCCAACCAAACTATTTTGCTGAAGGAATTGGGAAAGAGAGATGATGGATTGCCGGGGACTGATTTAATTTTTTTAGTACGTCAAATTAATTTAATATAATGTGTCTATTTATAACCATCAATTACTGCTTTCTGATGGTTAAAAAGTCCAGTTGTATTTGTATGAGTAATCTTTATTTGTAATAATAATACATTTGTAAATCTTTGTAAGTTGAAAATTTAAGGTACCGAACAGAGATTGGTCTGACAAAGGTGAGCGAAACTCATTTTGTCCGAGTTGAGAATCATATCAACACTCATCCGCTCAGCAGATATGATCATCTATGATTGCAATTACTGTGTTTTGGCTTGTCTCGGTCGTAACGTCTATTTCGTAATTTAACCTTAAAAAATTGAAATTATTTGTAATACTTCATTTTAAAATAATAAATAGATGCCCATTCTGAAACGGGTTTTCCCACCTCAACACGGGTTTTTCTCCGGATTTCCTTTGGGTAGAGGTGGATTTTATAGACAGGATTTCTAGGCTCTTGTCTAGGGGCGGTGATCTATTGTAATTATTAATCTCGAATTTAGAGTTATTTTAATAGTTACGGTTTATAAACAATAGCTCACTAGTATTATTTACTTGTGAAATAATTTTTCTGCATTGTATTAAACACAAATTATTTGATATTCTGTTGATATTATATCACGTAGCTAACGTTTTAGTTTTATTGAAAGACTGTGCTAAAATTTTCAATCCGCCTCTACCTTTGGACCCTTGATCGGAATTGATGGGATGGTTCCTTGCTTGCTTCTGCATAGTAAACTAGTTTATTGTCCTCCACGTAGTCATACGCAGTTTGTAACTGCCTTTTTCACAATAAGTTTATTTATAGATACTGGTCTGTTCCAAGCAGAGTATATTTAGATTATAACATTTAATCCACGGGGTTTATCTTTCTGAAACACGAGTTTGAAGAAAGGAAATGTTCACTTCACCCTGTCCGTTCAACCTCGACGTGTGCAAGATAAGGGGTCAGCAACGAAAAAGTCTGATGAGCCGCCTCTGGTTATGGACTCGAGTCCTTTATTTCATTGCGGTGTTTCTTAATTACCGTGGACTCCGCCTGCCAGCGTTGCTGGCGGACGGACGCAGCGGACGCCCATTCCGATAACGAACTAAAAGACACTCAACAAGAACAGCCTCCTCGTGTTTGTCTTTCTTTTGTTCGGGCGATCCGTCCTCAGATTGTCGGAGCATTTGGTGATGACGTGCTACAAATACAAGAAATGTATAGCGAAATGTTTTTACTATTGTCTAAGTCTCCGAATGAATGGTGACTTGCTACGAATTTCTGGAGGAAATCTAAGGTGCAGCACGATTGAAATCGTGATATGTATCTTAAAAAATTTGTATGTTTTTTTAATGTTTGGCTCATCAAATTAAAAATACCATAATAATTTACCGATATCTAGACAAAAACTTCTCTCTTGGGAATTCACAGAGTGATTTAAGAAGGAAAAAAATCAATCATCAAATTTAATGGATTCACAGTTTTGTGCATTTAACAAAGAAATTTTTTTTAAATTGTAAAATTAAATTGTA
>NNCF01127996.1:273687-294420 GCA_002313205.1 Laupala kohalensis
GACCTTTTCTTTGTTAAATGTACAATACAATGAACCCATTAATAAAGTATTTAACACTTTTATTTTAAATAACGTTTTATCGGTATTTATGTTAAATTCTGTACGTAGACATATGCTGTAGAACTCTTTGAGGCAACAATATTGCCATCCATAGTTGTCACCTATCTCTAAAGGCACCGTAAGCAAACATTGCTGATTTTTTTCTCATCGTCATTAATGTCAAAAATCATTTTATATCTTTCTCTTCACATATTTAAAAAATAAATGTTAGCTTATGTTCATTCTGGACATCTAAACTATCTCCCTGAGAAATTTCATTACGATCGTTTCGACGATTTAGTTGTGATGAGGTAGCGAACAGACAGACTTTCGCATTATGTATAAAACTAAATGTGACAACGAGCTATGGGGATCCACTTTACCCAGCAGAGAACATAGCCACCTTCCTCTGTGTGCTCTTAACTGACTTGTCCCGCAAGCCCTGCAACCGTCTTGTAAGCTGCGTGAAGCTATGCTCGGTCACTTCTAATCGTAACGGCTCCTGGAGTCATTCGCTTTTACGAAACGATGTCTGTGCATAAATGCGCTTCCAACGTACAATCAATGACCATTGCGCGTCTCTCAATACTTCTCCGAAATGACATTCACTGATTTCTCTAGGAAACATGACGCTCTGGTAGCGAGGTGAATACGTCTTCGGGGAATCACAGCTACTAACAAGATGGATATTTGTATCTTGATTAGATACAGTAACGTAGTACTAGCGTAAGCTAGAATTAAATCACAAAAATGTCTAAAACTGGCATAAACAATCAGATATAGAACTGACATTAAAAAAGTGAAACAGTCAGACGTACTTTCTTGTTTATTTAAACTTCGACTTTAAAACATATTTTACCAGCTATAATGGCAGACATTGCATGTTATATGGAAAATACTTAATTTGAAAAATGTCGATATTTAAATCATGAATATCTCGGAATAGTAATTTACTTTGTAAGAAATTTTCTGTCTCATTCGTATTATATCCTTTATATGTCACCAGACATTTCAAAAAGACTTCTTTCCGAGATGGGACTCATTAGTTACGGAACAGTGGGCTTAACCACCGTGATGATTGATCCATTTGATGTTTCTTTCCATTGACTAAAGCGAGTTAGTAAGTAATGTTAATATTTTATGACTAAACAACAAATAAAAAATCACACTTTTTTATGACATTATGATGTATTTGCAGTGATCAGTTTTATGCTTGATTTGTTTTACGTGTGCAGCTCTTTTTACCTATAAGGTGCAAGAATGTCTCTTATTCAGCTCAAAAATTATTTAGACTTTTAAACAACTTTATGAATATTTATTAAATAGTAAGAGTAAATTTTGACAGAATAAAAGGAGATTTGAGAAGCTGATTGCATTTCGTATTCCGCATGATACGCTAATCTGAAGTTCAATATATTTTAATTATAAATCATTGAGAATCAAATTTTATCTTCACATTAAAATATCTTATATCTGGATAAAACTACATTTTAGACACACTAGATCCGTATGTGAGTTCAACTTACTGGTAAGTAGAATGTCACTGACAAATTTATTAAATGAACTAAACACATACAGAATATTTTTAAGAATGTCAAACATAATTTTTTGATAATGTTTGTATTAAAAATCGCCTGTATTTGAAGAACCCTGAAATCATTTATCTCACCTTTCTTTCTGTTTATTCATTCCCAGTCCAGACTCTTTCGTGCATCGAACGCCTTGTTGCTGACAATCCATCTTGTTCGTCGTGTCTCAATTGTTTCCCCCCTCCCTCTCGCTCTTTCAGTCAATCATGGCGGCGGCGAGGGCGTGAGCTGTCGACTGCACAACTCCTCTCAACATGGACGAGGCGAAGGTTGCGTATCTCGAGGTACAGACTCAGCAGAGACTGCCTGAGACAGCAATCACGTCTTCTGCTCGAGAACATTCAATTTGTCTTCGACATTGTGTTCAGTCATAATCTCGTCAGTAGATTGCTTATTCGGTGCCACTTTGACTTTTAAGCCTGAAGTTGCTAGTACAGTTCTTGAACATTAACTCATTATTCGAATTAGATTATTGAGAATTAGCTTATGATTGTTGGCGCTAAATAATTAATACTGTGATCTTCGTGAATATATTACTCTTCTGTTCCGTTCTCTTCATTTTAAGTTATTAACTATTTCTAATTATCTAATTATCGTGGAAATTTGCTTCATTTTCTCTTATTTTTCAGTTAATATTCTGAATTGTAGAAATTCAGATGGTCTGGTGTTGGAAGATTGTCAAACACAAAAATAAAATATTGTTTGTAAGTTGAATAGGGTTCTAATGACCTCGATGTCGGCGATCCGTAAAGCACCCGCAAAAAGTGAAGTTGAATGTTTTACTTAATGGATTAAGAAAATGTAATGTCGTTCTCCAAAAGGTTGTTTTTTTTGCAATTTCCATTTACCTCTACGTGAAAAATTCAAATTTCAAGAAAATGAAACAAGTATATTATTCTAGATTCAATCAATATGATGTGTAATAGAAAACTATTTTAAACGATATTTTAGCTTCTTTGATATTTCATTTCTATTTCAGAATTCAGGTTTATTTTAAACGTAGAGATAGGGTGACAAATTTCCTATTCCACACGAGAGTGAGGTTTATAATTTCAATACTACGCTGTTGCTTTATCTAGATCAATTTAATGAGATAGAGAAATATTTAATGTCATAAAATATAGGTATTTTAAATCACCCTTAGCTTTTATAAATATTTCTTTAGTACCATGTTTATGATTATTCTCATTTTATGGCATTCTTAAATAGCGGAATTACATTTTACGAGGGGTACGCAACTTAAATTGTTTGTTAACTGAGATAGAAGGGTAGCAACGTGAAATAACTGAAATCCGGTTCATTAGATTTCCATATTTTTTAGTACTATTCAATAGATTGAGACTAATCTGCGACACTTAAACTAAATTTGATTAAATGCTGAAACTGCATGGGAATTTGAGGATTATCTAACCCTAAAAATTCACACCGTTTACTGAAATAATCGTTACCGTGATATATTTCTTCAATTGAATTGTACCCCTAACTTGATGCTATCCATGCTGATTCCCTCCAAATGTGTCCCTGCCAAATTCTACCCACCTTTGAGTCCCGCATTACGAGGCACTGTGTTGCATTAGAGGTAATCAATATTCGCAAGCTAAAGCCGAGAAATTTTAAAGTGGAGTGCTTAAAAGGTTTCTTAAAAGTAATGTAATTTCTGACCTTACGCTTTCCAGAAATTTAAGATACAGTTCCAAATAAACTAAAAAATTAAATAAACCGAGGAATTTCTGCATAAATTTCTGCTTGGAGCTTAGAAATTCAAGAAAATTTATATATGAGTGTGAAACTAGGTGCATCACCAATTTTTGTTTCGAACTTCTATTTTGGTTGTTATTTAGTGAACATTAAACATATTTTGATTGTCTTGCACAATGTTCCAATCATTCAAAGATAAAATTGAAGTCCAGGTTTTTTTGATGATTTTGATGATGCTGATTATGGATTTTAACTTTGTTCCCTCGAGAAAGTTAGGAAAATATGAAAAACAAAATTTTACAAAAATTTTACGATATTTATTTTTATTTATTTACTTATTTATTTGTGATGCATCTTCAATTTTTGCAAATCGCTAAGTTTAACTTTACATTATTTCTGAGAAACCTTTGAAGAACGTTACTTTACAATTTCACGTCCCTAGCTTGCTCTAGATCTTGTACCGTTTTCGGGCCCAAATGCAACATAGGGTGACGCCTCCATCTCGATGGGTTGGTGGTTGCTCACCGCATCGCACCACATCGCACTGCGCTGCCCTGGGGCACCACCAGCGCCGACTTCGCCCGCTGATGGAATTGATTAGCATGCTATTTAGCAGCGCTACACTAGCGCTGCCTGGGGCGTCGCGGGGCATCCAGAGACTAGGTTGGGTTGGGGGTGTTGTGGTGGGGGGTTGGGGGGTGGGGGGCGAGGAGAGTCGAGTTGAATGTCATTTCATTCCATGTGAATCGTGACGCGTGCAGTAAAGGAGACGATGGAACACGTGGTTGGAGATGCTTCAAGAGAGCGACGTCAAGGAATTTGGGGAATGGAATAGTTGGTTGATGCTTTATGAGAAGGGACGCATTGAAAATAAATTGTTTTTCGTTTTATTTCTTTAGTTAACCGGTGTCTGGACTCTTGGTCATATTGTTACCATTTCCATCATAATCTCTCGAAAATTTTAATAATGCAATTGAGTATCAATACTTTTCCACCACGTTGATTTATAGACCACTCCTGTTATATCCAATGGGGTCTATTAGTCGTTTCTGATCGTTATTCTTTACCTCACGTTCATAAATTATATGGTCCCTTGTATATTCCCCATGGCCACATATACATGTCCTGTTGTCTGATAATTCCATTCTAAATAAATATGCATTGAAATTTCCGTGTCCGCAAAGGACTTGCGCCAGGAAGAATTCAGGTAGGAACCACTTTCTGTCATCTTAAGAGTATGTCACCTGTTGTAGAATTCTAGAGAGGTCTCTCCCTTCGATTGCTCGATCCCAGCGAATCTGCCAGAATTCCAGTAATTTTTCTGTTAATTTCTTTCTCCAGCCTTTCATTCACAATTTTTTTTTCGTGAGGTTTTAGGGCTCGCCACAATTTAAAGTGACATCATCAATTTACATTGATTTTTCTCTCCATACTTGATAACGTTATGCCATCTTTATGACACTGAGGTCTATTGGCTGGACTCCTGTCAGAACATCTGTTATCTATGTTGATGTTGTCCTGCAACGTATATAAACATAGTCTCTCAATACAACTCAATTTCCTCGCAAAATAATTTAAATGTTCCTTGTCCAAGTGCCTTATTGAAAAGCACTTGAAGTATTGAATGCATATCGTCAAAAACATATATTATCATCAGTGTTATGTGCAGTTCGTGCAATGGCTGGACAGAAGCAGGGCTAGTTCTACACACAACTGCAGAACGATTAAATGGGCTGCAGACTTAATTTTCGGATTTCCTTTTCGCAACTTATATTTATTTATAACTAGATTACCCTACGTTCCCCAGTTCTTTTTGTTTCTTTTTAGACCAAGGAACCCACTCACAGATTGAATTTTTGCTTCCGAGGCAAGACATTATTGCTGCATCATTTCAATGAAACGTTTTAAAAATATATAACATGCGTCTAAATTTTACGATTTAAATATGTCTTTAGTCTTTGTTTAATGTACACACAAAATAAATCTGTTGATGATTGAGTTTTTCCTTACTAAATTATGCTCTTAAATTTACGTATTTTAACACTCCTATTTTAATAACGTGTCTTCAATAATGTAGGTAAACTTTTGTAGATAAACATATAATGTTCGCACTTTTTTGTAGAACTCTTTCAGGCGAACAATATTGCCGTTCTTAGTTATCACCTATATCTAACCGTTTAGGCGGCGTAAGCGAATTTACCTCTCCTTTTTTCTGATTTCATAGACATTTATGGTCAAAATCATTTTCTATCTTTCTTTTTACGCACTTAAAAAATAAAAGTTAGCAAATGTTCATCCTGGGCCTCTTAACTATGTCATTGTCAAATTTCATCACGATCGATTCAGTGGTTTCATCGTGATTAAGTAACAAACAGACAGACACGCCTTCGCGTTACGCATTTATATATTAGTATGGATGTACAAAAATTACTATTAGTTGATGGTTTTATAATTTTCTATCTCTTGTCACATATGTTTCTGCAGTATTTATTGAATATTTTCGACTATTTCACATATCAACTAGTGAGCAACAATTCTTGGAATCTATTCTATTATGTGACGTGCATTCCGTATTCCCTTTGTAAACGTCCACTAAAGTGGCAATTTCGATTGTCTTCTCCATTTCACATATGAACAATTCATTAGTTTTCTTTTGATAAAAATATATTTTGATAAAGATAATCTTTTGAGTTCTCTCGTTTCTCCTATATATGGTCTGGACGGTATTATGAATGTATTATCGGTAATATGAATTATTATGTATATATTATTATCCCGGGGCAAGACGCGGGCGAACGGTCGGGTGGCAAAAATGGCCGTGCGCAGACGGTTAATTACTTTGAATGAAGTTAAAGAGAAAATACAACCGTAAAACCGGGTGTTATATGCGTGAATAGCCTATATCTTAGTGGCTTGTGTAAGAATTGGAGTGAAATGGCATTGTCTCTATTTATGATAAGCACGGGATTAAGATTAAAAACAATTAAAATTGTTTGCTAATCAGTGAATATGAATCGTCACACGCATGACTGTTGACTGTGTGACGGCCTCCTGGGATTTGCCATCGTTGGAAGTAGCTGTGAAGACGATTAGGATACTCGGGGTGTTTGCTGGTGTGCGGTAAGGTTATTGTTGTAACTGTAGAAGAGAAAAACGTAAGTCTACAATACTGGTCCGAAATACAATGCAAGCTTCGAATGTAAGTACGCAGTTTTTCATGTTCAAGTCAATACGGTTATTGAAATAATATTGCGTTATGTCAAAATAGTAAATATCAATAATTAACTGTGCTTTAAGATTAATCAGACTGTGAAAATATGGAAAAGAGAAATTTTAATATAATAAAACATTAATTAGAATTATGAAATGGCAGCCATTGCATGCATACTTGAATTGTGATCTTAATTTTTTTCTTGTGTGTATGAGTATACAAGACAGTTTGCCCATAAGACATTAGTTTTTTCCCCTCAGAACTTTAATTTGAGTGAACTTGAATTTTAACGGAACTGGAATTCAGTTGAACGTCACGGCTCGTTATAAGCAGACGTCCATAAGAGCCATGTGTTTCATTGTTGTCGCGGTAAATGCGCTTCTACATAAGTTTATTTTATTTTTATTTTTTTTAAACTTGCTGTTAATTTAAAAGCAGAATTTTGAACTATAATTCTTCACGTATGAGCTATAATGTGGAATTGTGAACATTTTTCTGTGTGTATGTATATTAGAGTCTGCCCATAAGACGTTAGGTTATTTTTCTGAGATCTTTAAATTTAGTAACCTGAATATTTACTAATCTGGTATTCAGTTGAACGTCATGGGTCGTAAAAAGCCCATTGGAGTCAATAATATGTTCCATTGTCGCGGTAGATCCAGTTGTATATAAGTTATTTTATTATTATTTTGTTATGAACTTTAATGCAGAATTGTAAAATAAATTGTGAGCAATGCAGACAGCCCGTAAGATTTTGGTGTATGTGTGAACATTAATTTGAGTGACCTTGAATTTTATCGGCAGAGGTCACTCAAAGTTCCTAGGTTAGCATTGGTTCATATTTTTCTGACCGCCAGTTAGCGAATAAAGTGAATCATACATTTGTCCCATAGAGCATTGTTGTTTCCAATTTGCCCCCAATTTCTGGCTGCATCGCAAAATAAAAATAGGTCCTCCATTAACCATAATCAAACCTGCAGCGGTCGAAGTTGCATATGCGGGCTGTTAAACTCAGTACTATAAACTCAGTCTGCAATCGACCATATGCAAATGCGCTGCCATCTTACCAGGAACATACGGATACTATGAGAAATGGAGCGATACAACTTGCGCTGCTCCAGTTGTTGTTCATGATTGCAAAGCTAGGAGAGAGAGGTGGCCACTATTAGTGTGAGACATAGCCGCGGAAGAGCGAGCCGCGCGCGCTCGTGCCCACACAGTCAGGCGACGCGAGCGGTAGAGTCCCCACCGAACGCTGCAGCGTCATGCCCGTCACCAGCGGGAAACGTAAGTATCACTTGCCTCAGTCCACCGCTGCTAAGTCCGGTTCAACTGCCTCTCAACCCCCTCTTCACGAGCCCTCCGAGACGACTGGCGAGAGGCCGCCGCCAGAGAGTCGTACTGTCGGACTGCCCAAGACTGCCCACAGTCAACATCGTCATCCAGACGACAAATGTGCCGAAGCTGGAGGGAAGGAGCGTGAGCATTGTCGAAGTACTTGACAGACCTCGGTCTGTCAACGAATCACCGAATATGAAATGCAATGGAAGCCCTACCGATGTTGACGCCCGCTATTCGAAGTTGGTCGCCGTCGCCTACCTACCTACCTTTATGTATGCCGCCGCTATCTTCGCAACACACGCCTCCGCCACAAGCCTGGTCTCGCGAGCCGGTGAGACTGCCTACACGTCCTCCGTCGGTGTCTACGCTTCTCTCTCTACTTCGGCGGAGGGGAACAGCAAGAACGAATCATTGAATGACAGCTGTCAATCTCACAACCAAATGACACATGTCAAAACCGCAGCCACTGGTCTGCCCAATAACGCGACAGACGGTGAGGCGTCTACCGGATCTGAAACCGCCTCCTCCTCCCCCTCCTCCTCTGAGTTGGTCACCGCCTCTGCTCCTTCAGAGTCGACCGTCGCCGCAGCAGCCATCACCACAGTCACTGAGGGACACCAATACACCACCACTTGCCTGCCCGCGTGAGCTGGAGAGGTTTCCACTGCCGCCGTCTCCCTTGACACCGAGACCTTCACCGGTACCACGACTGTAGCGGAGTGAAACAGCGAGGGCAACGCCTTGAATGGCAGCTGTCAACCTGACAACCAAATGACAACAATTGATGCCATTGTCCCGCCCAACGATGTGACAGACGACGTGTCCGCTGATGATGTCGCCGCCGCCTTTTCTGAGTTGGTTGTCATCTCCGCTCATCCCAAGTCGAGCGCCACAGCCGCCGCCACTATCACCAATCTGCCCGTCACCGCAGATACATTCACCGCCTCCACCTTCAAAAATAGTCTGGAATTGTGGACCGACAAGATCGCTGCCGCAGCTGTAAGTCTGGCCTCTGTCTGCGCCACCGCCTCTGTTGGGGAGGCTGCCGCTTCCACTGCTGCCGCCACAACGGGGGGTGAGATACTGATTTATGCGGCTGTCACCACCGCCGCCACCACCCGCCGACCGGACGCATGTCCTGGTATCCCCGCTGTTACTGCTGTCTCGGCCGCTGCCGCTGGCCCCATGCTCTGTAGCACAGCCCGAATGTGCCACCGCAGATGTCGCCACCTCGTCTGTCACCGCGGCTTCCACAGACGCCTCCACTTCCTTCGCTGCTGCTATTTCTGCTCGTCCCACTACCACTAGTGTCTCGGGCGACAACGCTCACGCAGTAGCTCCTGATAGCGCTATGGAGAGACTGGTTTGTGATGACATCGGGGTACAGTTGATCCAACCGTGGATCGCGGAGACGCGGTTGCAGGTTCTGTACCCGCTCCCTCCATCTGCCATTTGCCCGTTGTGCCCTGGAGAGTTGAGATAGGTCCATCTCAACAACCTTGAGCGGACTTGCTTCTACGACTCCCACATAAGAAAAGTACATGCGACGAACTTAGAAATGGCCTGTCTGGGATGCGATAAACCGGCAGATGAATGCATCTGCCTCAAAGATATCAAGGATGTGGGTCAACCAATAGATCTGCTCTCGAGCACCGAAAGGTGACAAGAGTGGGAGGGGGAAAATCCACGTGCCAGTGAGCAACGCGGCCTGAAGCACTGTGAGTCACTTGATCTTGCCTATGCCGACACCGTAAATGCTTATCTGACCGGAATGCAAGAGACCAGGGACCTGCAATGAAAAGCCGCGTTATTCATTGAGCACATCAGACACTCACATCAGACAATCACGCCATGGTGACTACCCTCTGCCTCGTGTGCTACACACTCGTCAATGAGGTGAAAAAACACCAGGAACAGTACGTCCAATTGACAGGGAAGAAGCCAGCACCGTGTCATCCCCTCCCGCTTCCAGCATTTTGCAAGGCACCGGGCTGCATGATGCGATAACCGTATGTAAAGCAAGTACGCCCAGTTGCAAAAAGGATGCGGGATATAGAAGAAGCGGCATACTACGATACACCGACGTCATTGACAAGAGAGGCTATGAAGGACCGTATTCGACGTGCCCTCGAGCTACCTCCACCCCCACCACCAATTCAAGTGAAGCCACTTGCACCCTCCTTCGCAAGAAGCGCGATGAGCTCCCAGCCACAATCGCTAGCGCGGTTCTTGGTTCTGCACCAACGACCCGCCCGCCGCAGTTGATGCAGACGCTCGGCGCGGCACAACTCAGGTGATTCTGCATGCTCCGAGGCAGACTTCGCCACCTCCACAGCGTAGATTCTCACCGCCGGGTCCCCCTTCGCAACAGTGCTCCCAGCGAACTCAGGCCAAACGTCAACGAGCGCGCCCCCAGCTGATGCGTAGCCATCCTCCGGAATTGGCTCAACGGGATCCGAAAGACATGACAATGATAAAGTCAACGAGACCGAGGTCACCACCGTCTCAGCAACCACGCTCTCTCCAGGGGCGCTCTGAGCACAAGAGAAGTGGGAATTCTAGTACGAAATACAGGAATCGTGTACCGCAGGCGGTTATACATAAATAGAGACGTGTCCTCACGGCTGTTGAGCGAACTAGAGCCAACATCACAGCTATTCAACAACGGCTCATTCAACTTGCTCACGGTCCAAGGGAGCGAGCCAGTTCTGCTCCGCTACAACGCCGGAGAGCGCCGCACGAAAGTGGACGCAGTTCAGCGCCGCCTACGTACTACCAACCAGCGTCCAGCCAGAACTGGCCCTGCAGCGGCTACAAGGGTCGGAGTGGTCCCCTTGGCATCCGCCTACCAAGCTATCGCATCAGACGTCACCGCTGTCGCCCCACTACATTCCGCAACACGAAAAGAGGTACCGTGCTCCTTCACCGTTGCTCCGAGATCAAACCCTGTTACGCCTGTCACAAAGGTGCATGTCTCCGCCACAGCTTCGCCGAGCACAGCGCCGCTGCCTCCGGTTGTTCATCCTGCGGTGGCCGCGCGAGCGAAAGCAGCAGAAGGGGTCGCCTCATCATACGCCAGTGTGGTAGCACGAATCGCGGGCACAAAAAATGCACACGCCACACAGCAGGAATCAACCATACCCCCAGCTCCCGCGCCACCGGTGGATCTGTCGGAGGCAGCAAAAATTTTTGCTACCGTCCAACTGTGGAGGCGTTCCCTGTCGCGTCGTGGAAGGGGTGGAAGTCAGTGGAAGGGGTGGAAGACGGGGAGGGAAGTCGGTGGCTACCAACAATACTAGACCGGAAACGCGGGCCATTGGTGATCTGACCGCCCCCCTTGTCAGTCGTGAGACTGCACCACGACGTGCAACCACTGCTGCGCCCATCGCCGCGGCACTTTCAGACGTCGCAGCGCTGCCCGTTGCCGCCAGCGCTGCATTGTCCGTTGCCGCAAGCGGGGCACTCGCATCGGAAGAAACGCCGGCTAGGAACGCTCCGTCCATCACCCACCACCAGCTATGCGTGAACCGCTCACAGCGGAGGTGCCTCCCGATGGGAGTACCACCCGCGCGATGGAGGTACCTCCCGCGCGAGCATATGCAACCGTGCCGCCCCAATACACTCCAAGCGAAGTCGGACCTAACGCTGTGACCACGCCGCGCGCTGGAACTGCGAAGCGAGTGGCACCTACGCCAACCGCCGCACTACCCCGCCGTAGCCAACCGAGCGGTCGTACAAGCAGCTACTTCATGGAAGGGGGCTGTGAATAAAAAATTNTCGACCCCGTTGGGCGGGTGCTGCCATCGCTCTTCAATTGTGTTCGTCACCTGCCTCATATTTAAGGGCGGAGAAGCGAGCGACATGAACAACTTGCGGCCCATCCCTCTTACGTCAACGCTCGCTAAGCGGTACGCGGTTGTCTGGGCTTCGAGATTTTCAACCTGGGGCGAGGGCAACTCCGTCTTTTCCGCGGCGCAGAAGGGCTTTCGTCCCTTTGATGGCGTGCTGGAACACAATTTTATTCTCCAAAATTCCATTGGACATGCCAGACGTCGGAGGGAACTCTGCATCGCGTTTCTGGACTTAGCAAACGCGTTTGGTTCAGTACCCCATGACGCCATCCTTGCCGCCGCGGCGGGCACCGGAGATGCGTTCCTGGAAATCGTCGGGGATCTATACGCAGGCACTAGCAACAATGTCGTACCGAGAGACGAGGCGTCGACTCCAATCCCGAGGGGTCGAGGCATCCGACACGGCTGCTACCTATTGGCCCACCTCTTCAATCTAGTGGTCGATGCAACTCTGCGGAGGATTGAAGTCGCGCCCCCCGCAGAAACCTTACGCGGATGACATCGCCATACTCGCAGACGCCTCTGAGGAACTCCAGAACGCTGGCTACTATCAACACGCTGGCTAGCGTTCTTCAGCGCGTCGGCATAGAGCGAAGCCATCGAAGTGCCGTCTTGTTCTCAAAGCTTATCCACCTCGTCCTCGGTAGCCTGCGACGCATTGAGTTTACGGTTGATGGACGACCGATGGAGGCCCTTGAATTCGTCCAATCGGCGCGTTATCTAGGCAATGAGAAGTGGCTGCAATGCACGGATCTGGGTCGCTCCACGTTCCGACTGAATCTCTGAGTCGGAGCGGCCGTACAAGCAGCTACTTCATAAAAGGGGGCTGTGAGTATAAAACCTTGCGCTAAACTCTTGCTATTAAACTCTGCTAGGACTCCGCAACAAAGTGTGTGACAACGTGGATCGCTTTGCGGAGGCTCGCCGCAATGGGTGCTGCGGTGCAACGGGGGCACCAATGTGGGAAACCCTGGTACATGTGCTGAACAACTGTCTGACTCACGGGACTCAGTGGATGCTGTACTTTAACATAATTGTCGCAGCCCACAAAAGCGCAGCGCTGAGTTCCGGTCATCATGTGCTGTGGGAGTCTCACGCTTTCACGGCGGACCAACTGAATCCTGACTTGGTGGTCGGCAAGAGGAGCAACGTTCTAACATTTGAAGTCTATGTCCCCTTCGCCGGTTGCGGGTGCGCGTGAAGAAATTGGAAAAATATGAAATACTCTGCGCGCACTTATTATGTCTGGTATACCTTCAGACCGAAGTGGTCCAAGTCCTGATAGGATCACTGGCCAATGGACTCCGGAGATCGACGCAGGTCTCAAGAAAAACTGCAGCAACAAGCGGCGTCGCAGGGCTCTCTCTGAGAAGATGGTCCTTGATATGCTCAACTCATTTCGATCAATCTTTGACAAGCACATCGGGGACCAGGACCTTGCCGATCCGCAGTTCCTTAGGCATGGGCGTGTTTCTGCCAGCTGTCGCACTCGAGGACTACCAGCAATCCAAGAAGACGTCCTGGAGCGCTACGTGGCTGAGGAAGCTGAAGAACTCTGAAATCGCGGAATCCATCTTCATTTTCTGAATTCTGTTTTCAGTAAACAGAGGAAAGATTATCTTTAAATGTGCATTTAAATGACTATATATCACAATAAGGATATGGTGCTTCGACAACAGGCCTTGTCACATCATGTCTGAAAGCATCATGTGCAAAAGTGGTAAAATGGTCGAATGGTTTCGGATGAGGAGGTTTGTTCTTTTTTTTGGTGTGTTGGGGGGGTTACACAGCAATGAAGTAAGGGAATACAAGGGGACTGTTTTTGATGTGTTTACTGTCATTTCGTTTTTAGGATGAGTCATAAAATTTGTTTAATGACCTGTGTGCGTGGTAAAAATAGAGAAGTAAATTTAAAAAGATGGTTCATCGTTCTTTCAGCAATATAGAGCTAAAATTCATACACCGTAGTAGAAGAAATCTTCAATTTATAAAATATAACACTTTCAATAATTACTTAACGATTTCAAAAATTTATATCCTAATTTTGGAAATATTGTTGTGATTGATTAAGCAGTCATTAAACTGTATTAAGAGAAATAATCAAACAATATACGCTAAAGAATAGCAATAATGCTGATATTCGTTAATTTATTTGTTTGCTACAAGAATTACCCGTCGCTGTCTAAGATTTTTCCTACACTACTCTTCTTTTCCTCAGGAAGAAATGAAATCTATTTTCTAAGCTTAAAATAATTTTGCTTACTGCTCTTTTAAACACGCGTTCATCATCCTAATTTTTAAAGTTAATCATGATACTAGTACTTAACACAAAACTTTATTGTATTTATAATTTTGAGTTTCACCTTTAGCTGCAAGAATAAATAAATCGTTGGATTAACTGCCCTTCGGGCAAGCAACGTAAAGTTGTCCGTAAGAGAAACAAACCAGTTAGCCTATTACACTACTCCACCCTTAGGAGAGTCAGGGGTATTTAACCGGTATATATAATAAACATGTATTTATATGGTATTTGTATGGTATGATAATTTATATGACATATCGCTTTTTATCTAAAAAAAACCCCTAATTCTCATATTTAACTCATATTTTTCGATCAAACATTTTAATACTTTGTGTTTAGTTTTTTCTTCATTTCCACGTACACAAATCATTTGTATTCGCCTCATCTAGGTTTTGGTTGACATACCACGTTTCTTGCATTCTACCATTTCTGTCCATAGAATGTCCAGCATATTCTGCCTTGTCCCAGTGAAGTTCCTAACATTCGCATTTCTCTTCTCTAGTATTGTTCGTACCCTTTTACATCAGCTATAATACTTGTGTTATTTACTCATGAATTTCTTCCAAATGTATCAACATTTTCATTTCATTCGATCGAAGTCGATAAGACGTATTCCCGAAAAAACTTGTCTTGCTCGTATTGAAATTGTGGAGGAACGACCATTTAATCATAGTAAACATATTCGCTGAGTCCATCGTAACGATCTCTCCGTATTTCTTGTAGTTTCGTATGAAGATTCAGAACTTAACGGACCCCGATACTGCATAGCTGAAAATTGGCCTAATGCAACTCTTAAGAAATTTGTCTGATTCTTTATTTTCCGTCTTGTGTATGTTACATTTTGCTATCGTTGTACCATAAAACAATTTCTTTCTTTATCCGTAATGTAGTTTATGTGATCCCAAAAAGTGAATTTACCATGGTCAATTATTCTTAAATATTTTCCCTTTTCTTCTCTTCTTGTTAGTGTTTTCAAATCGTAATTCTTTAATACTTTTAGATGTATCCCAGACATACATTCATTAAATCATAAAATTAGTTTCTTCTGTTTCTATCCACACTTTGCAAGCTCTGAAGTTGAGCGCAGAAATATTCAGTCCCGGTCATATTTCAACATCATAGAAGTTTTCAATGTTTCATGCAAAGTGCAATACGACTATAATCCACGACACGAATTATCTTTCATGTGATTTAATCCATTTTATGAACGTTTTACAAAGAGAGCGTGTAATATGATGTAAGTCTCACATACAGTAATACCAGTAGATCAGTAGTATTGCCCGGACTCTCTACTACTACCAGTGATTGTACGAAATTTGATTTCATATTCCAATCCAACTCTCAGCGGTTGCAGTTAAATTAATCCCATTCGCAAAACGGTACACATATTACAAAATGGATCGTGAAATAATGATGGTTTGTCTGCGCTTTGGGTTTCATACTCACCGGAAATTGATACTCTTGTACTAAAATTTTCCACTCCATAATTCCAACATTTGAGCTCTCGATACTGATGAATAACGGTAGTCGATCAGTGGCTCACTATTAGTGAATGAATAGATAATGTTCGAATGAGTCTTTTCATCGAACGCCAATTTGGAATCTAGCATATGACGTCATCCTTTCACGTGTTGTTTATTTTATCTTTCGTTTCTATTATATGAGTAAATATAGTTATATAATATAACTGAAACAACAAGAGTCCTCAATACGTGAATGCAAATCTCAATATCTCAACGCCAAGACGATGAAATGCGTAATATGTTTCATGTCTACAAGAACTATTCTAAATCTCGAAGCTTCCTTTATATTTGTGCAAATTGATGATAATAAATGTTTTATGAATCATACACATACTACGCAATAATATTAATTTCAACATTCAATAAAATCCTTTCATTTGTGAAACCTGACGTCCGTTCTCTTATACTGGTACATTTAGTCCTTTCCTAGAAATTTTATTTGTAATCTATTCACTATGTTATGTATTCCACTTTCCTTTGTGTTCTTTGTCACCGAAACCGATATGCATAATAATATCTGTTTTTCTGACTCTGCTTAGTATTGAGAATTAAATAAATATAACCTAGTGTTAAATATTATTATCGAGATTTTACCATTAGTTAGGTTCTGTAGGTTTTCGATGAATAAAAATGCGAATATGTAAGAAATCCAGTTCGAACCATATGTTAGCAAGAAAAAATAATTCTTATTTTAGTATCCTTTGTTTTTTCTTTTAAATTACGTCAAATGTTATTAATTTTTTAACAGTTGAAATACATTTACATCATGCATATATACCTCAAAATGTGATTTATGTATTAAATTTTAATTACATTATTATATTCAATATATAATAAATTAAATTATTAACTGTATAGTATTAATATGACCTACGCTTTTATAATTCATAAATTAGTTTTATTCATAAAATTAAAATATATTTTATAAAAATTAAATGCAATGATAGCAGTAAAAAAATGAATTAAATGCTGTTATTAATTTTCATACTTGGTAACTTAATTATGGAAGGTACGTTGTCAGTTTTCTTTTCAAGTTTCACTTCAAGATGACGGAATTTCGAAGAGTACGTAATTGGATCTGAATGACTTGTGCCGATTCCTAACTATACAATTTGAATTTTCCAAATGTGTGAAACTTTATTTTCATTGGAGACTGATGAAAAGATTTTGTGAATAACGTCTTATACTGTGCGTGGTTCGGGGAGGGACATTGCAAGCGAAAAGCAATGTTACCACTTTGTGTACTAGACAAATTTATTTATTTAAAACTATACCGCAGAAAGAAACAATACATTGTTTTATAGAGCTAAGTTGTAAAAATATCAGGCAATAATTAAATTGAGCGTTACCACGCCTACAGCCACTTTCATCTTATATAATGTTATAGTATTGTAGCCAGTACTCAGCAAACGAAATCTAGCTCACGTACCGTTCTTTCATTATTGATTATTTATTAAGGGAAATTAATTTTAACATTATTCGGCACTATACAAATCTTATACTAATCCACTATTTACCTAAATTGCTTTGTGTACAACACTTTTATCACAAGGTTCGTTTTTAATTATATTTCTATTCTCTCTCATTTTAATGTGCCACTCATCATTTCCTGTCCCTTCCCTAAGAGGGCAAGCTCTCATTTTCTCTGTCAGTATTTCAGTTTCACTTTATTATCTCTAATAATGCGTATTTCTGTCAAGAATTGTGAAAATATCTCAAATATTTCCTCGTATTGTATTAGTTTGCTTTTATACTTTGCATTTATAAGCCCCACTTATTTTAAACTCTTCAAAAATCTCCCCCTTTATTCTCTAAAGAGTACACATTCCCAGAGTTTATGATCTTCATTTTCATCTCGTCGTCATCACATAAGAACCTCATCGTATCCCCTTTTCTTTGTCCTATAAATATGACTCAAAATTATCTCGTCCTGTTACAACTCTATTAAATATTCTTTCCGATTAAACCGTTTTATTGTCTTCATTCGGTATGTTATGTCCAGTTGGTCAGTCATGCTGTCATACTAGTGTTCCATTGAAGTTGCAATAATTTAAATAATTCATTTTCAAGCTGTTGCTTTGCTTCAGAATGCTGTCTATCTATTTCCTAACCATTTAACAATATTTTCCTTTCCGTGTGCAATATTCAATTCAACTTCATTTTCTGTATCTATGGGTATTATTCAATTCATTACTTCTAGAAGAGCTGCTCCTTTTGTTCCATGTCTCTCTGCTATTTTTAAGATACGCATCCTTTGTATAATTCAACATGAATATCGTGACGTCATATAGTGTCGCTCCGAGTCCTGTCTATTTCTATAGGTCCACCATGGTCTTTGAACTTGTGGCGTCCAACACCGCAACAACAATTTTAACCGAACCATTGTGAACCATACTCGGTTCCCAAGCGTTAAAATAAAGTATAAAACCAGACGAGCTACACGTACGATATTGTGAGATGTTGTTCGTGATTGTGCAATACGTGCTATGAAGTAATATGCATAAAGTGACAATAGTCAGGGAAGTTTAAAAAAAATGTAAATATTTTAAATAAGAATAAGCAATTTAAATACAGTCGAATAAATTTGTTATTTCGAACAATTCATATTTGTACTATAATTCAGAACTCATACTACGACTACTTACTACATGTATTTTAAGTTAAGGTGAATCAATGAAACTATCTATACAAAAATAACTATTTCTGTTTTAAATTATTTTTATTAATTCCAGAATATATTTGTACGTACAAAAATATTGAAAAAACAACCAAAAATGATATTTTATTAACTTTTATACTTTAAAATTAGAGTAACATAAAAAAGGATTCTGGAATTCTGTATTGAGGATACAGAAATTTTCCGTCTTTAGTGTAAAATAATTAATATTATTCTAACAGGTGACACAGAACATAGCGCAGAAGATTGTGAGTGATCAAGGGACGATTACAAATATTACTGAAAATATATTTGCGAAATACATCAAGTTGAGCTGACGAGTATTCTACTCCAGAATAAGGCACTGAAAAGTGCCCCCGAGTCGAATGATTTTGTTCCTTCATTTCTATATAAATAACCATAAAATATAACTATTCTTAACATTTTTAATCCTTAAATGTTATATAGCGTCCCACACACGTTATACAAGGTCTGTCCGGTAAGTAAGGCAAATATATTTTTTAGAAAAATTTATGCAAAATGAAGGTACAAACTTTTAACGCCCTTGAAAGTAATTCCCTTGGGCATCTGCACAGTTTTTCCAGCTACTCTGCCATGCACAGTACACGTCCTGGAAGGCGTTTTCGGGAACCTCGTCAAGAGCTTTCATCACAGCGGTTTGGATCTTTTCAATCGTCCCAAAACTGTATTTTTCAGGCGCTTTTGATCCTGGGGAACAAAACAATGTCAGTCGGGACAAGGACCGGACTGTACGGAGGCTGCGGCAGTGTCACAAAGTTATTTTTGGCCAGGAACACCCGAACGCACAGAGCAGTGTGACTGGGAGCGTTGTCTTGGTGGAGCGTCCAATGGCGGCGATCTCCCTTCTCGTGCGGACGACCATTTTTCTCAATCTCTCCATCACATCAGCGTAGTTTTTTGAATGTTTCAAGTTTCCACCATCATCAGGACACTCGATTGACGATACATGCTTAACAAATTTCGCACACGGGCCACTTTTGGTTGACAAGTACGTCCAGGGCGAGGTTTATCTGCTACCTCTTCCCGCTACTCCGTAATCTTCCTTAATCATTGCGTAGGTGTCAACATGATTTTTGGTACCAAATTTGATTCAGCACCGTTGTTCGAGCGAGTCCTCCATCGCGCGTCGTGACACAGGCAGTAAACCGGAGTACACTGAAACAACAATCCGGACGCTCCTAGAGCTCGGAGAGGAGTAACCTTGGCAGCACTGGATTGCTGAAGCCTCCCCCCCCCCAACTAATCCAATAGATCCAAACGCGCTACGACCAGTAAAAACGCAGGAAAAAAACATTTATCTTACTTAACGGACAGACCTTGTACGTTTTCTCAATAGAGATGCTAGTGTCGGAAGCTAATTTTGGTTCAATTAAAAAAAGTGTAGAAAAACTAATTTAATTATTTCCAAAAATTATTTTTTTAAGGGTAGGAAACACTATATAACGTATGGGGGAGGGGGGGTTGAAATGTTATGAACGGTAATATTTGATGGGTATGTATATAGAAATGAAGGAACAAAGTCATTCGGTTCAGGGGCACTTTTCAGTGCCTTATTCTGTGGTATTCTTGAGGGAAAAATATTTTCTCAAATATAATTTTCCACATTTTCTATCAAGTGTGGAAAGAGTAATATGTGATTCCTGCTGTGAGCGGAACACAAAAACACTATCTCGATTCGCAAGCATTCATCGTCGTTTTTTTCTTTTTTTCCCTGAAAGCGTGCATATTAAATTTTCCGCTTTGCTGATTGAATGACATGGTTTTGAAGTGTGGGTGGGAATGAGGGTATGAGAGCATGTAGCATGACAGTGAACATAAAGGTCAGTGGGAGGCGTTTGGATATGTGTGGGAGTGAGGAATGAGTTTTGTTGCAATTTCCCGTATTGTTGGAACATTTGAGCGAGAAGAAAATGATTTTGCAATGTTTTAAAATACCACACCTCTTAGATAATTTACAGAACAGAGAAAATAATCAGGTTTTGAGATAAGAATAGACATCCAAGGTAACAAGTGCAATTATTTGCTAAGGTAATGATGAATAAATACGTGGTAATGAGTTATGAGGATAAATAATCAGCGATTGCTTTCTTGAGAGATTATGTCGAAATCCATACTAACATATACATTCGTAGCGCGAAAGTGAGTCTGTATCTGATCACGACCAATCACCAAAACAATAGTGATTAATTTTGACAATGAGATAGTGTAGATCATATACTATTTTTTTAAAATATGTGATGAAGATAGAAATGAATTTGTGTCAATAAATGTCGATAAAATCGGGCAAAAAGTGAGTTATATTTTCTTACGCTGTCTACAAGGGTAGAGATAGGGTTCAACTACGAATAGCAATATCGCTTACCTCAAGGAGGTCTTCAAAGAAACCGCGTCACCGTAGCCCCATCTACAACAATTAAACTAAATTATTGATAATACTTTTTTTTAAAGGATGCTGTACATGTTTTTAAAAACCAGAAAGTA
>NNCF01127996.1:295951-326692 GCA_002313205.1 Laupala kohalensis
TATATATATATATATATTCTAATGCACCCTTCTGTGCATTAAGATAATTATAAAATAAGGATTCGGTACTTCTGATGCGATTACCACAATTTATTCTGACAATAGTAAGGTATAAACAATTCATATAACATTTACAATAAATAAACAATTCTTTTGCCCTCACAGTACCAAAATACAAATATAAATCTCTCGCAACTGATTGCGCAATGTTACATTGATCTCATTCTTTTGATTCGCGCATTTACAGTTAAAATTTATACAATCAATTTTGGAAAACCAATATCAAAGCAAGCACGAAATGAGCAATAAATAAGTTTTCCCTTCTGATATTCAATTAACAGTTCTTTTTTTAAACGCCTTTTCTTCTCTTCTTTATTCTTAAAACAAACCCCAATTTTTACAGTGAATGCGATAAATTCAACTCCAATGTAACGTTCTCTTTCGCAAGATACTAGATTCTTATCGAATTACAAAATTTAACATCGAGTTACAAAATTAAATATGCGTCCCTAAATCAACGAAATCACTTCGTATATTGTCCGTCTCACAGAGACGTATACTCACAACCAGCGTATTTTCTTCGAAATCGTGTCCAACCACCACGGCTCGAAACACCTTTTTTTCGTCAACGCAGGCTGCAACAGCTGCTTCGGAGTTCGTCCAGTGACCTTGATCCACGCCTGCTTTACCACGAAATACTTCCTCGTGCTCCCTCGTTCCGATCGGCTTTCGCGGCAGATTTTCTCAACCACCGGCGTGCAAATGTTTCCGGATTTGTGTGACAACTTTTACAATACGTTACTGGCTTCACTTGGAGCCCTTGATCAAATATTATCACGCGTTTAACTTGCGTTGTATCCGGCCGTTCCCTTTATACTTTGACTGCGATAAAATATCATAAAATGATATTTCCGTAACTTGCGTCTTCACGCCTAATAGAAATTACTGAATTTAAAAATCAATGTTCTGATCTTTTACTATAAATTCAGATTGGCTCGTTCTCGTTCAATAAATCTGCGTACGATTACAAAGTGATTCTACCCGCTGATGGTCTGCGTGATAAAGATCACTCGTATCAATTAAGCAAGTCAATGGTCTTCTCCAAGAAACCCCGAACAAATGAGATAGATTCATGCCGTGTTGTTCCCTTTTTGGCGCTAACCCCCACTCCTTCTAAACATCACGCTCAACGCATCACGCCAATCTGGTCTCTTCCGATGGTTTCGCGTCACTAGCTTTGTCAGGTGCATTCACACTTTCCTAGTTCGTATAATATAATTTCAAAATCTTCCGTCTATGTTGTGCAACTCGCCGAACGCACCTTTCTTGGCGCCTCGTTCAAATCGGTGTTATTGGTTTTTCGTTTCTATTTTAACTGTTCTTTCTCGCATATATTCCCATATAAGTCCAACATATTCTCTAACGAATCTGGGTTATTTAGTTTGTAAGTGACGAAGCATATACTGTTTGCGAACTTGGAAAATACATGCCATTTTTATTTTTAAATGAATGATCCACTCAGGGTATTGTCTAAGAAATGACCAATCTCACCAACAATCACGAAGTAAATAGTAACTTTTTTAATTGACTCAGACGTTAAACACATATATTCTAACATATTTTTAATAATGGTAAATAAAATGCCGACTTGAATTTGAATATAAAGTCATATATTTGTGTTCATATACATTTCTTAGCCTTTAAAATAGTGTGATAAAAATTATCTTTTTATATATTGTTTCCCTTGTTTATTTTCCCTTTAGGCGAAAGCTCTCTCAATCAAATAGGTGTCATCTTCAGGTACTGAATACACAGTATGAAAAAATACAATGTCAGAAAAGTATTTTATGGCGATATGTGAGTGCATTTTATTTAAGTATGAGTATTGTCGTAACTTGTTAAAAATATTTCCTTTCTAAAATTATTTATTCTCTTTTTTATAATACCTAACTTGACATACAAAACTCTAGAAGGATATTGTGCAGTTGTCAGCAAACAAAAATTATCCTTGGAGTCTGTAACCTATGTATGATCTTACCTTGAAGAAATTTGTGTACATTGAACGAATTTTCAATATTTTTATTTTATTTCTGAAACTTGCACCTTTACAAATTTTAAATTAGGTTAGTTAAAATAATTGTTTTGTTTTTGATAAAAAGGACCAAGATTTGGCAACGCAGTGAAAATATCTATTGTATTTTCTATTGTTTTAAGATGAGTATAATGAGTCTTCACTTCTCATTCTACGTGATTTTTATTGATGTATACATACATATCGAGAGAGAGATGCATACTTCTGAGTTGCATGCGGTTGATGAGATGCATGTGTGTCAAGGCTCTCAGTTGCGTTTTGAAAAGAGTGGGGGGTTGGAAAAAGGCATGGTATAGGGATGGAGCAAAGATAAGGGGGGGGGGATGCTCGTGTATGAGAATGTGGTTAGCGGATCGGTGTCAGATGAGAGCAGCAGTGTTTTCAATTTATTTCCGGTTGCATTGACCTTTTATGGCAGAATATCTCACGTTACTTTTAACTAAAAGCGAAATTGTACAGATAACGAGATAATTGTCTTAATGTAAGACGGCTGACAGATATGGCTGATAATTTTAGAAAATTGTGTTATTTCTCGTAACTTGTAAAATAGCAAAACGTTATTAGCTCATTGAAAACATATCTCATATTTTATAAATTGAATTAAATGATATAGTATAAAATAATATATTCTTTATTATATCATAATGCCAAAAAAATATACTGTATATTAGGTATAAGTAAATCATAAATATTTTTCTATCGCAATAATTATTTATAATGCGTTATTTATAACAAATTCAAGACTTGTTTGGAATGAAAATGGTCTCTGTCTTGAAATTACATAACGTTGGATATTTATATTAAAATTCCAATGCCCACTTTATGCTCTTAATTTAATAAATCCTTTTAGCACTTAACTGCCGTCACTAGTCGAAAATTCCGTAAGTACCTACATACCAGTCCATATCGTGTAGGTAACACATAAAGGTTTTCTTTGTGTCACTGCAAAGAGATTAACAAGCAATTTAAGTTTATGACTAAGATAAATTATGTGAAACAATATCGACATTCATATTCACAATGCCATTATAAAGTATGACATGAAATTGGTGAAAGCGTTTCACTTGTCTAAATTAAGAATAAATCGCTAATTGTTTTTTCTAAAATGATTGATCTACGCAATTTTACGATAGTATATTTAAAATATATAAAACACATTGTTTTCCATCTCTGAATGATTATTACTTATTTTCTTCATTCTGATTTGTTTAAAAATAATTCATTACTCCCCATTTTTACTTCCAAATATGTTTCCGCTCTTACGTGTTTAGCATATTTATAAGGACTTTTCTTTTTGTTCCAGGTAAATGTCGTGTAAAATTACAAGTATTTTAAAAATAAGTTAAGATTATAATGTAACAATACCTTAAACATCTGATTAATTGTGGTTTTATGACTACTCATTATAAAATGAAAGACAAATTCTGTCTACAAAGCATGAAATTTGTGAAAACAATAGTTACACTTATATTACTACAGGGCGAAGAAAGTAGGACAAAATGACACAATACAAATATGAAGTAGAGAAAATCAACAGAAATTGCGATTCATAAACACACTAAATAAATGACAACCAATTCAATTTCTTCGATTCTTTGCAAATGAAATATACGATATCATAATATTTTCATAATATACTCTATTTTTGTTGAAATTTATGGGGATTCCTAAATGTTGATTTCGGTGTGACCTACCCCTTTAAGAACATAAACTGATTACCAACGAGCATAAGCTATTTATCTGTATTTGAAAGGGCAAAATATTCATATTGCTTTCACCTGAAGCAATGTTTCATCTTGTGTAGATAGCCTCTGTCCGCATTCTGAGGGATAACGAAAATTTACGCTCGGGTCGCCACTGAGACCCGCTCTTCTACCGAATACTTAATACCCCTTCTATCCGTCTCTCGCAGGCTGCCATGATAAATGGAGGATTAATTCCCAAATCTCTAATCTATCATTGCCCTGTTCTACGTCTGCTGACTGTACCGCAAATGCTTACGCTGCTAGATTGTTTTGCGTCAATTTACGACACTTGAGCGAGATAATGTGACAGGGAAAACGTCGAGTTACGGTGTTTTAGTCACCATTGATTTCAAAATGCATTGAAGCTTTGTTATTTGAAATGAGTAAGACGTAAATTATTATTACTTTATTATCATTCGTTTCTCTTTCCAATGAAGGATCAGCAGATAAAAGACGGTAAACGAGTTACGATTTTGCATTTATTTCTATACCGGTGTTGTTTCCGATGTCAGAATGATTCTGTTGACAATGATGATGATGAAGATAACAGTCTTATAGCATTAATTTTGTTAATGGTCATAAATATGTTAATGATGTTAGAGGTAATGGAGTTGAGAATTATTCACCAATATCCTCGTCTCACTTGGAAATCGAATTCGCAAGCTTCAACGTAAAAAATGCAAACACATAACTTACTCAAATATTTTTTTCTAATATAATATAAGTATTCTGTGATGAATATATATGAGAACACAACGTAAAATATTTCACTTGTGAAAGTTTTGTGAGTCAAAATATATAAGTAAAATGAATGTACGATGTACCAATAATTATAATGTATTAATGCAGCCAATTTTACCTTTCAACACGTATGTACATGCCTTAGATTTTCGTTGCAAGACAGAAGAAATGAAGTTTACATTGCAATAGAAAATCATTTTTCATTGAATTAAATCCGTTGGATAATTAGCGAGATGTTTATTTTTTCAACCACCATTTACCTTTTTATCATTCTTTTTAACGATAACGAATTTGGATATTTAATAAAAATGTTAACTTTCTTTTTTCGAAATGTTCAATAGGTTTGTGAATTTATGTAACGAAGAGAATCTAGCACTCATACTTTGTAATTGACGCAATATTATTACTCATATTTTGTCATTACTTTTTAAAAGTCTTCACTTTAAATTTTATTCCAATATAAAAGTGACTATACATTAAAAATATATAGGTGAAATAATAATTGATAACATGTATTAAGAAGATTAAATATCTTTTTAGAATTTTTTCAGATATGTCTCTATTTTGCAGTTCTCATATTATCAGATTTGTTTTTATAATATGGTGTTATTCCGGGGAATACATATTGGTAAATGTCACATAGGTTTAACGTTTTCAAAATTAAACTTATGTGGTAGAGAGATAAGACTTTTCTTCTTCAGTATTGATAATAATGATATATTTCCATCCATATAACTACAAATAAAAAATAAATAATTACCTTAGGACCACAGTTACCAGTACTAGTGGTCAGTGAAAAATTTATATCAACATAAAAGTAAAAAAAGTAATCTTATCCAGTTATTACAATTAAATTGCTCTCTGTGGCGTTTGACGTATTCAAATTCAATGAACAACGAGAACACTAACATACAGCTAAGATTTTTTTAAACTACATTACAATTTACAATTTGTAGACAAAAGAATCAAAAACAAAGTTAACAAAATGAAATCATTTTATTTTAACCGTATAAAATAACATAAATATATTAAATTCACTATTCGCCCTCAAGAAATAT
Organism: Laupala kohalensis; assembly: GCA_002313205.1. NCBI lineage: Eukaryota > Metazoa > Arthropoda > Insecta > Orthoptera > Trigonidiidae > Laupala > Laupala kohalensis. Next base: position 301,588 of record NNCF01127996.1, read on the forward strand.
ACAAGAAATTAAAAGAGGAACTTTTAATTTCTTGTGGCAAATGGTTGAAGTATTTTGGTCCGATGTAGTGAAAAGATCGTTTGAAAATATTTTTTGTTACTCTTGGAAGCATGAAATTTCTATCGGAACCACTTCTTGTGTTATGATATAGATTTGTAGTACCTGTATTGCTACTTTTAATGAAAAAAATTCTTAATACTTTAAATATAAAAACATGCTGAATTGGTAGGATTCGTAATGGACTATATATCGGGAATGAACTATCTCGTTTTTCTTATGGGCAATTATTTTAATTATTTGATTTTGAGTAGTACTTAGTTTATGTAAGTCTTGAAAGTACCACTTCAGCATTGTATTGCATATTGTAATCTTGAGTATGTGAGTGCGAAAGAAAGAGTCCGCATAGTTGCCTCATTACAAAAATTCTTTTAATAATAGAACTTCCTTACCATAGTCTTCATTTTATTGTGCAACATTATTATGTGGTTCTTCCAATTTAAATTCTCATCTAATTGTACACCAAGGTATTTAAAAGTCTTTACTTTTTCAATAAGTTGACATTCTGAATGAGTTGTGTTGCAATCTATATGATGATAAACTATGTCATAAGGAAATTCGAAACTTGTTTGCATGAAGTTAATAAATTTAGTTTTAGAAACATTTACTTGCATTTTGTTCATTATGCACCAATCTCTTAGAATTTTTAAATCTTCTGTAATAAATTACCATGAAATTACAATGTCTTCAAAAAAGTAAAATAAAGTGATATCGTCTTATGTAATGTTATGTTATGTAATGTTCTGATAAATATAAATACGACCCTACCAATTTTCATCTTGTATTAAAAATGTAAATGTTTTAAAATAATTAGACGGAAGAGCAGAACTTAAGGGCTGAGTCTCGCCAAAATAAAGGCACTTTTATTATTATTTATTATTATTATTATTATTATCATTATTATTATTATCATCATCGTCGGCAAAGGTACTTATTTGCCCGTGGAATGGCAATTCCAAAATATCATTAACAAAGACCAAGAATAATGTTGCAGAAATGACTGAACCCTGTGGCACGCCTGCCTTTATAAGTAGAGGATTGCTTAGCTTATAAGAAATTCTAACTTGTTGACTTATTTAGCTTAAGAAACTACTAAACCAGTCTAAAGCATTTCCTCGTATGCCTTCTCATTCTAGCTTCTGCAACAAATCGTGATTTACCAAATCAAAAGCCTTTTTGAAATCTATAAATATGTCAGTAACCTTTTACTTTGAATTTAAATTATCATATATCTTTTCAGTAACGTATAAAATGGCATCTTCTATAGATTTTTCTCTTGTAAATCCACTGACAAGAACTGAAAAAATATTTTTATCTAGAAATGCAACAAGCCTTGATTTCATAGTTCGTTCAAATAGTTTGAAGGACACTGATAGCAGCCTTATTGGCCTCAGATTACTCAATTTCAAGGAAGATTCTTTTTTAAATATTAGGACAACTGTACTTACATTAAGATATTTTGGAAAAACACCATATTTAAAACTTAAATTAAAAATAGATGTTAAAACAAACGCTATTTCACTTGCAATAATTTTTATACATTAAACTGTAAATTTATCAACGCGGAATGATTTTTTATTATTTGAACTTTTTATAATTTGTATAATCTCTTTATCTGTAGTAGGATTAATAAAGAAAGAGTGCAGATTTGGATGTTGACAATGGAGATAAGCCTGTTGTGAGTGAGCATGAACTTGACCCTGAACCGCGATAAGGTACTTATTGATTTCTTCCACAATAAGATATGCATCAGTTAATATATCACCATTATCCAACTCTAATTTTTCAACAGTTTTGCTTTTACTTATTCCAGTCAATTTATTAATAATCTTCCAACACTGAGCACCATTGCAGTTATTTAATTGTCGATATAATATTTTCTTTTAACAAAATCCATGTCGTTACTAAGTTTATCAGTAAATTTTTAAAAATAATTTTGGAAGATTAAGTCATGTAGGCGCTTCTTAAAAATACTATATAACTTTTTTCTTCGTTTTAATCTATTCAAGATATTATAGTTTATCCAAGGTGTAAATGACATTGCTTTATTTAATCTTGAGAATTTAACAGTTTCCTTTCACTTTTTTGAATTATTTGTTAGTATTTTTTGAAAATCACTTTAACATAAATTGACATCATTATACATATAGCATTGACTCCAATCAGTATGAGAGAGATTACGTTTTAGCATATCTCAATCCACAATCACGCTACTCATTTTCGTATTATTTCATATTATCCTTACATTGTTACATTTATTTTTCGATGAACAGTTCATTCTTAATCCTAATACACAGTGATCTGCGAGACCTATGTCAAAAACAGAAACCTCGAAACAATCTAAGTTTCTATTTCTAACAAAAAGAGGATCAATTAAAGTTTCATTGTCAGTCGTAATTCTAGTAGGAGTGATAATTAGTAAGACTAAACTATGATCATTTAGTATCATACTAAATTATAATTTTGAGTAAGTGAGCTGTCATCTAATAAGCTAATATCAATGTCATCCAAATAAATCATATTCTGTCTATAGTTAGGAAGATGATGTGTTAATTCACTAATAAATTCATTTGCAGAAATAAAATAAAATCTATATAAACACGTAAGTTTAAAATATGTATCTTTATCTTTTATATCAGGGCTTCTTAAACTTTTTTATATAGCGACCCCCTTCAAGCTTAGGAAATGTTAAACGACCCCCTCCTCCATATAATGAAATATATATTAACCGTAGATGTAGATGTAATATCGCACTATTTTACAATGTAAATAAAATAAGGATTAAAGAATACGTACCCATTCATTTCACATATATATAATTGGAAACGTTGATGGGATATCGGTCGTAATAAAACACAATAAATAGAATGACATAAAACTATATATATATTTATTCAATAGAAAAAATAAACTTTTGTAACAATTTTTTTAATAAAAACATATTATTAACATCAAACAATATTAATGTGACGGATGTGATTGTTTATTTTTACACAAATAATTAAATCTAGGCTCAATTTGAGTTAGTGCAGATCGTAATAAATTTTCAACGTTTATTAAAGTTGAACGGTATTTTGATTTTATGTAAGTTAATGTGGAAAAGGCTGATTCACATAAATATGTTGTACAAAATGGCAGTAATTTGTTCATTGCCATTTCCGATAGTAGGGGATATTCTGATTTGATTTCTATCCAAAATTCATGCACAGGCACTTGAGAAAATCTGAGTCGCAAGGTAGTATCACTTGTTAATTCGGCAAATTCTTCTTGTGCTTTTAAGTTTAAAAAATTAATTTCTTCCATTTCAATTGAAAATGGATTGCAAATCCATTGTTGTGTATCGATATCATTGGGAAAATACCTATGCATGTAAACTTCCATATCCTTCAAATGATTAACTATAATTTTTGTTATAGGAGTATCTTTTTTTGAAATATTGTTACTAATTATATACTCGTCAGTAAATGGAAACATTTCGAGCGATCCACTTTCCACTCTGTTCTTCCATATAAGAATTTTTTTAACAAAGGCCTCAAGTTTATTTTTTAACATAAACATATTAACGCAGACTCCCTGCATTGATAAATTCATATCATTGATTTTATCAAAAATATCTGCCAAATAGCATATCTTGAGAAGCCATAAATTATCGTGAAAATAATCGGCCAAATTAGAATTTTGCTCTGTTAGAAATATAAGAACTTCATCTTTTAAAGTTAATAATCGTTTCAAACTTCGACCTCTTGATAGCCACCTAACTTCAGCATGTAGCAATAAACTTGTATAATCCGAATCCATATCAATGCACAAATTTTTAAACAATCGACTATTAAGTGCTCGACTTTTAATAAAGTTAATGATTTTGACTGCATCAAAAAACACAGTGTTTAATTCTGGTGCAATTTTTTTAACAACAAGTGCCTCTCGGTGAATCATACAATGTGTAAATGTAATATGATCATTTCCATCTTTAACAAATGCTGTAAAACCAAGATCTTGTCCGGTCATTGCTGCAGCACCGTCCGTGCACACACCAACACAATTTTTCCAATTTAATCCTTCTTTTTCAAAAAACTCATTTACTTTTTTATATATATCTTTTCCACGAGTATGACCTTCCAGAGGACGACAAAACAGTATATCTTCATGAATGCTTCCCTCTTAAATATATCTTACAAAAAGTAACAACTGTGCCATTTTTGAAATGTCTGTCGACTCGTCCAGTTGTATTGCAAACTTTGAGCTGACTTTAAGCCTCATAAGAAGCTGTTGAAATTGATCATTGCTAATGTCTGAAATTCTTTTGGACACAGTGTCATTTGATAATGGAATTTTACTAATTTCAGCAGCATACTGTTTTCCATGAACAATTTCAGACATTCTTATAGCTGCAGGTAGTAAAAGTTGCTCTCCAATAGTAAAAGGCTTTTTCGTTTTTGCTATCAAATACGAAACTTCATACGATGCCAATAGATATTTATCATTCAAAGTAACATACTTCTCCAAAGTGTTCTTTTCTTTATTTGATGTTTGCAAAAGACGCTCAAAATATTCTATTGGCTTTTTTGATAACGTTGCATGTTTAGTATTCAAATGTCGTTGCAGTTTTGACGGTTTCATGCTTTCTGCAGCCAAAACTTCTTTGCAAATTAAGCACACTGGTTGTTCTTCATTGTTGTGAGAAGAGCATGTGAAGCCATACTGCAAATATGATTCTTCATATTTTCTTTTTTTTGTTTTGCTAGAAGTCGGATTTGAAGCACTGCAACTTGGTTGTGACGGCGTGGCAGACTTATTAGTTGGAATTTTGGTTAGCCATTTATCCATGATGGTTAAATAATAATAAATAATTAAACAAAATGTAGTTGAACTTTAACGTAATAATTAAAAACACCAACTGAAAATTACACAGTAAATACACACATGTCACTACGAAGACAAAGCTGAGTCCAAACTGAAGTACAAACAGAAAAATAACTACACTCGAATCTTTACCAGTGCAATGACAACAAATTACGATCAGATCAACCCCGACGCATGGCGTGTTCAAAGTGTGCAGCGCACAAAGGCACCGTATCACAAAGACGCCGAAAAAGAAGCTTTCATTTAATTTTTTTTATTATTCTTTTATAAAAATAATATGCCGATTCGCCTAGCCTAGCTTGATTATGCTTCCGTATTGTATGTGTAAGCTGTAAGGCGACGCGGCGTCTGGGTACTTATAATCACTAAGTTATCTTGCAAACACTGACGCCGGCGGCCAGACATCAATGTCGAACGTTCAGTTGAAAATCGAGGAGCGCGTTGTATTTATTATTTTAAATGCTACTTCCATATTTTCATTTATAGGCCCTACATAACAGTTTTGCATTGCCACTTTTTTCAAAAAATAGTTATAATAAAACTACAATAGTATTTTGTATGATTTTTATTTGTATTTATATTTGTACGTAGTGTGTATACTAATTTTAAAATTTTATTTATAATGATTGAAAAGTATCAGATCTTTGCGACCCCCTTTCAGTAGTCTCGCGACCCCCCTGGGGGTCGCGACCCACAGTTTAAGAAGCCCTGTTTTATATTACACAAAAGACAATAGGCGGTCATCATATCAACATGCATTTGTGTGGTACATATATCCTTATATACATAGCAAACTACTCCTCCTGCTCTAAAATTGTCATTGCACTTTGCAAGGATGTTATAATAAGGTTTTTATAAAAATATATCTCATCGGTATTTATCCATGTATAATAAAATATATTTTTTCTTTTTCTAAGTATAATAAAATATATTTATTTCTTGATTTAACTCAATTCAGCTATAAGTTTATTGAAATTCTTTCATAAACTCCTAATATTAGTATAAAACAAATGAAATTAAGTCTATATATTATTATTGCGTTGAGTAAAGATGTTACTAAATTAATTTGGTTTTGTAGTCACTATTTGCAATTTCCATGTTGTTTGGTTTGATGTATATTACCTCTATACTTTCATTATATAACTTGTTAATACGCGAATGACTTAAGTCGAGTAGAACATAAATAATATAATAAACATTCCCAAGTTAGTTTGTCGTAACAAATTCGTAACTTAGTTTACATAAAGAAAACAAAAGAAAAAAAACACCACAGTTTAGAGGTCGTAAATGCAATTGACTTAAGGTGAGAAAATGTAGTTTCAAATACCTTAGTAGTCATAATACATGTATGTAGCACAGGTCAACTATTTGAGTTTAACAATATCCCATAAGAGAACACTCTATGCACTTTTCTACCTTCACTTTTCCTTGCAAAAATCTTTCCTTCACGGCACCACACGAAGGAGTAGTTTAACTCCTGACATTTCTTTTTTAGCGTGGAGAGAAATAGCTTGTTGTCCGGCGATAGATGTTCGTTAATGTAGACACGGGACTGCTGAAGTTGCATGTTTATTTGGCGATCTAACAATATTTTGGTTTCTTTAAATTTAGAGATCCTAATCATTTTGTACTGGAACCGCACCACCACGGATGGAATACGCTCCTTCTTGAAAGCAGGTGTGCGGTGATCAGCCACTACATTGCCTGGATGAATTTCTACACCTATTGCCTTCCCAATGTCTCGCACCACCGTCTTCACATCCTCGCTTGAAGTTACATGAATGCCACTTATTTCAATGTTGTGTGTCCTAAAATATTGTTCCAAATTTCTCATGCAATCATTAAGATCTTCTGTTTGTTTAGTCATTATAAGATTTTTAGTTCGCAGTTCTTCATTTTCCTTTTTCATTTGAAAAGCTCATTTCTCAGATCGGTTGTTAGTTTAATTGACCTTATCAGACAAAAACTGAGCGGAATCTGTGAGGTCACCCATGTCCTTCTTAAAAGATTTTAGCTCACTAAAAACTTCTTTCTTAAAATTTTGTAGTGCACTTACAAGAAAATCTTGTATATTTCCACTCTTTGGCTGCACAAGTTTTCCGACCCTCAAGTTCTTGTTTAATAAACTCAAGATGGAAAAGACCTTCACAATCTTCGCTGCATTTATCATCACTTGATTCACTGCACGGGTTTTTACATACGCCACAGGTTGACATTATTTAAAAATTCAACTTAAACTTATTGAAGCACTTTCAACAAAAACTAGTAGTAATTTTCGTATGCATTCAACCGCTGTGAAGCGCACACGGAGAGTTCTTATCAACTCGGCGACCACAACTGGATTAAAAATATTTCATGAGGAAGAAATAAATACTTGTAACATTTTGTGTGTACAAATTTTTAAAAATTAACTGATCTCATATATTTTTTTCATATTTTTCATTGATTTTCAAATGTAGTACCATTTTCATTAGAGTGATAAAAAATTATATGGTTTGTGTATAGACAGAAAAAAGATCTACTATTGTAAATACGAAATTTGAAAGCAATCGACTCATCCGTTCAAACAGAATTGTTGAACATGGACGGGCAAAATAAAGAAGAATACGGAGTACCAAAAGAAATTTCCTGGTCAAAATGATGCGATTTAACATTTTAACGATGTCAATATTTTCTATTTGCAAATATAAAAAATAGCAAGTTTGAAAAATTATTCGGTTCCTATTTCATATTACGCCTTCATTATTAGCCATATGACATAGACAAAATAGTTGCAGAGGGTGATAAATATATCGAGGATGTATAGCACTGACCAGAACTATGAAAATGAAAGTGAAATTAACCAAAAGAAAGAGTGATAAAAAGTGTAAGGAAAGAGAGAGAATTTGTGCGACGTTTCACGAGGCTTTGGTTTTTAGATTTTTTCATTTTTTATTGTACATTATTAAGTATTGATATTTTAAAAATTATTTTTATTTTCTGGTACTGAACTGTTTGTTATATAAACTTTCGAATCGTTTCTTTTATGACATTTAGTTAAGGGTAGGGTCGATACGTCTCATTTTCTTTTAATTCAGCAGAGTATTTTCATTTATAAATGAGTAAATAAATAAAAAGTTCATGCAAACTCATGTGTTTGTGAAGTGATTAAAACCACCTATTTTGTAAACCCGCTTTGAGATACTTGTTGAAATCAAAATTATACGTATATTCATCATCATTCCATGGTAGGGAGAGTTCTGCACGACACAGATGTACTACCGGTTGCATAAACAGGTTGTGTTTCATGTCATAAGATTAAAAAAAGAATAGGTAACAACAAAGAGATACAGGAAACACTTCATCTAACTTGACACTTTAGGAAATAGACAAAAATAAATCATCATTGTGAATACCAATTAAGAGAGAGAGAGAGAGAGATTTATAGTGTCACTGAATATGTAAATTACAATTGATGTATTTTGCATTTAATTTCATTATTATGTATCACACAGGTTGTAGTACATAATAATGTTCGGCCTTCAGCCGTCATCCTAACGGAGGGTTTTTTCTAGGTTTTCCTCAATTGCTTAACGTTAATACCGGGATGATCCCTAGATTGATACCCCAGAGTAGAGTAATTTTATATTCCTCTTTTTTTTTTTTTTTTTTNCATTAATGCATAAATTTATGAATACATTGTTATTTGTGTATGTATTGTTATTTGTGTAGGTAGTTATTAATGTATTTATTTATGTATGTATTGATGATGTATGTATTGATGTATGTATTGTCATTTGTCATTTGTCATTTATGTATGTATTGATGATGTATGTATTGGTATGGCGGAAGAGCAGGTCTAATTGCTTGAGACTGACCACAAAATAAAACGGTTTATTATTATTATTTATTGGAAACTATAGGAATCTTTTCCTTCTTCGAATTCACAGGATGAATCGATANATTGGAAACTATAGGAATCTTTTCCTTCTTCGAATTCACAGGATGAATCGATACTTTGCCTCATATTTATTCTATTTTTTATTCATCATTCCAAAAATCAATTTCCTTCCATGAGTGTTATTATGGAAGGAATATACCCAATAGTACAAACAATGAAACATACGAAAAACGTATCCCGTCTCTTTTCGGTTAAGCACAGTACACAATTTTTTCATCTCCATGTTTATACCAGCGGGACTTGCAAGGAGCGTTGGCTGGAACTCTGCAGTAAGAAAAGAGGAAGTACAGAGGTTGCGAGCGAGTTGAGTGAGAGAAGGAGAGAAAGAGAGAGAAAGAGGAACGATGAAACGCGTGCGATTTCTAAGGCTTGTTAGCGAGTTTCTGCTTTCCAAAAGAGACGCTACCCCACGACGCAAGTATTCGCGAAATTTCGCGTAATTAGACGCTGTAAATGTGAAAAGGTTTATTTTCTTCTTCGCTCAGGATTTCTTTCGTTTGAATGATTCGTTCTAGAATTTCGATGGGGAAACACGCAAAATTGCATGTCATCTCAAGTTCGTGAAAGTGCGTTTTTAAATCAGAAATTATATGTCCTGTACACATATGTGTATGAGCTATTGTTTTCTACGTTGAAATGCATACTGGAAATTACATTTGAATCTTCAGAAATCACCATTTCTGAGAAATTTGCTTGATAATTATTATTATTTTTTCGCTCATTATACCTACGTTCACCACACGTTCATTATACTTAAATTCTGCGCTTTTCAGTTTAATTTAATGTTTCTAAGAATAGTTTTAGAAATATAAGTCGACGTTTGTAAATATCTTCTTGTAAAAGACAAGTAATTACACTACAATAACACAAGTTTCATTTATGCATAAAATTATTCGAATGAGAAGTATCATAATTTAAAAAATTAAGTCGCTTTGTTATTGAACACTACTATTACCAATAACACTGAAAATATCTCAAAATGATGAAAATTAATTTAATCATACAAATCAAATATTACATCACACTCGATCATACACAGAAACTAACAAATGTCAAAGTTAAAACTTCTGAATTCTTTGGTTTTGTAATATAACTTTGGTTATATAAATAAACTTTTAGGTTATGTAATTGAAAACAATGTTCTTCACAGCCTTGGAGTATGTTGTTTACTTCCACGTAGATTATACGTTCAATGGATTGTATTTTACGAATTAACCCATTAGATTCAAGATGAATAAGAATGTGGTAAGTGGATTATCACGTGATCTGCAAATTTAATTTGTATTCACTTTGAAAATTTAATACCACGAAATATAATGATCTAAATTACTATTTTTAATGACCTTGGCGTTGGTGAGCCAGTCAGTTTTGTTGTTCTTCATGCATTTAAATAAAAACGACGGATTGTACGAGAGTGATCTATATATCTTTGAAAAATGTTATTTGGTGCTATTGTTTGTATGTATGTTTTACTTTACTGATAAATTCCTGTAATACATTCAAATTAACGTGACTGCACATATACACTCAAAACGTTTAGTACTTAGTCATTTATGAACTGTAGTCTGTAAGAACTATTAGTTGAAAAACACCTTTTTGTATTTCAGTGTTAAATTATTTTATATCTCCTTTGAATTATTTGTCCATTAATGTAATTTAATAATTTGTTTCGCTGTTTTGAGAAACAGCTTCTTCGGTTTTTAATATTTTTAGACCTTTCATTCTAGCAATATGAGTTCTCATTTACATCCCGAAAATTCTCATTGCAGCCGCCCAGGGGGAAAACAACGCTTCATAAAATTCCTTCGACTGCCGTGACATTGCCGAGGGTTGTTGCCATTCCAACCCTTCATGAACCAACCCTTCCCCTCCCGCAATTTGCTTTCTGACACCCTTTCTTCAGACAAGCTCAGGCTGTTAATTAACTACTTGGTAATGCCGAACATGGGACCTTCCCTGTTTAATGAGCTCGTAATTTCCAGAGCGACTGTTAAATATTTTAAGTATTTTTACTCGCCAATTTGATTGCGGGTAAGAACGATTTTTTGTAATTTGACGTATTGCGAAATAGTATGGCAGCATTGTAGCATATAATATAAGGGTATATTTGAATAAAAATTATTTTCAGTTACAGATATACTAAAATGCAAGTCATACTTTCTTCTTTTACGAGAAAGGAAATGCGGGCAGCGTTTATTGGCGAACTGAGTAAGTCAAGAGAGGTAGTTCTATGCCCACGTGAGGTCAGTTAGGTCATTACAACCTAGACGCAAAGGAGCGCATTGCCCAGCCGCTGACTCAGAGCTCGCATGCTCGCTCGTCACTGTATCACTCCAGATTCAATTTCCGGTGGGGCTGGCAAAATTTGTAGCATCTCACTTTAATGTTCCAGTTCATACATAGCACGACAATTGAAAAGTAAACCCTCCTCCCATATACCTCCTACTACTCCTGGTGTCACAAACACTTACTATTACTAACTACTCCTACTAACACTTTCACGTCGTCCAAGTAGTTGGTAAACTTAGCAATCCGGCCCACCTACTAACAGTAGCACCTCAACCCACCTCTTACCACTTACCGCCCCATGTAGATATGCTTTAATAGCACGCAATATTTCCCATTTGCATATACTACAATTAATAAAAGAAGCGCAGGGGATAATTGATTTAGAAAAATCACCGACTGACAGTTTCTTAGACACATAAGGCATAAGTAGAACCGAAAAGAGTTCAGTGACATAAAAGACTAATGAAAAGTGAAATTGTGAAAGAAGGAATTAATGGATAGTGTGTTTGAGTGTAGACGTTCACGGAAGACGAACACGCAACACGATAAGTTGAGTCAAAAATGCGAGTGAAAGCAGTGACCAGAAACCATAAAGTGTCACTCAGCTCATTCGTACAGAAACATGAGGTGAGGTTGAGATCCCGTTATCAAAATTTTCTTGGAATCAACATCTTCATTGAAATGCGAGTGGCCCATTGACTGATTCGTCCTACGCAATCAGACATTAATGATGTTCGATAACTTTCGGTCAGGTGAAAATGATGATAAGCCGGGAATTGAATCCGGGACTCCTGCTTTGATAGGGGTGTTCACCACTACACCACCCGTTTCCCTTCCACAACAGTACACAATTTCCACCCAGACCTAAACCCCGGTTGATCTGAGACTGGAAAACGAACCTTAACACGTAGGTACGTGTGAAAACGGTAATTAAGTGCACACAGCATAGTGTACCACCTGGTTCACTTATCTCCTGTATGGGAATGTGTCTCAGGTCATCCGGGGTTTAGGTCTGGGTGGAAATGATGTACAGTTGTGGAAGGCGAACGGGTGGTGTAGTGGTTAACATCCCTGCTATCAAAGTAGGAGTCCCGGGTTCGACTCCCGTCTTTTCGCCATTTTCACCTGACCGAAAGTTATCATATATCTTCTCCACGTGTTTGAGGTACACGAAAGAAATATATGCATTAATGATGTTCGAGTGTTGATAGTAAATAGGAACTGAATTGTATCATCAACGTAAAACCAGCCATCCTACTGAAAGAAGAGGCTTCTCCTCCATAGGTTGTAACAGAACGGGACCACATCAAGTCTACGCTTTCACATGTCAGAGGATTGGAGGTTTATCTGAGTTTTCCCATGATTAAAGTTCATCACTGCATGTCATTCCTTCTTCTGATTGCGTACTTTTTTCGTAAATAATTTTGAAGTTTAATTCCGGTTTGCACTGAGAAAAGCATTGCCTACATTGTGTGAAGAATATAACAGTATTTGTGGGTTTCTGTGTTGAACTATAAGATCGATGACCATTCACTTTTAACGAAGTCAACACATTCATGAGATGAATTTGTTTCAAGAAAGATGATGAACATTTGTATTTATTTGGGTAAAGATTAGCATAAAATTAAGGAGACACAAAGAGATTTAACTTTTCATATGTTATAGTAATTGAATAACGAAAGAAAGTAACCACCGCATTCTTAGAAAATGGTTACAAATTTCAAAAAAAAAAATTTCGCATTTTATTAATCTGACTAAATCTGACACACAAGATAAATATGATAACTAACACAAACGGTAAATCTTAAAATAATACTTTTTAGATCCATTAAAGAAATGTATCCTTCGAAGGATTGAAGTTAAAAAATAACAGTGCAAGTACGCAATAATACTTTAATTCTCGGTAAAATCCTAAACCGAATGGAAACCAATGTAAATATATACCCATTAATCAATGTAAATCCGTGTATTTTACTTTAGACACTCCAAGAACATATCAAAATATTTTTAAACATAATAAATATTTTTTAGTTCTAAACAAATATTGAAGAACAGACGAACACATAAAGAACATACGAGTGTAAAACAGTTCTCGTACATAGGACTTTGAGTTTCTAGACGATGCCTTGACACGCTTCTCTTTTTGATCTCTTCGTATTAGAGTCAGCTTCAGTGTCAGTGGACCCATGTCGCACCCATGTGGACTCAATCTACCCAAAGAAGTCTGTTTCTGCTCCTCTTTAAGATTCACCGAAAATGAGGAAAGACATAATAATTAAACAAGCTTAAACATATTTTTCACAAAATTAATAGTGTGATCACATATGCACACTGGCGAAAACCGAGACAAATATTTGAAAAAAATAATTATTAAAACCAAAACCATCAACAACAACAAAAAAACAAGTTTCGGTTTTACTGCATTCACAAATAGAAAGAACGTACAACGCGTTTTAAGCTGGACTTCACGATCGTTCCATTTGGCGTGGCATGGTGGATATCCAACTCGACTGAAATCCATCGGTGCCGCGCCATTCATCATCACTCCAAATCTGCCGTAAGCGGAGATTTGATTTCGGTCGTGTGGCTGATTGGTGTGCCCATGAGTGCTTGAATCTGGATGCACCAAATAGTCTATAGTCTGTCTTCTGTGTTCAGAGGGAGAAGTGTTATGTCGATAATAACCGCCACTTGTAGGTAACAAAACAACTTTTATTTTCCAGTAGCCATACACAAACAAATTTCAGAATATAACAGCCGATGGTTGCAATTCCGTAAATCCAGTGAACAATTGCCTTTGTAGCGCCGAGTCGAAGTTCCGTCGTGACGCAAGTTGCGGAGAGATCTGGTTCCGAAGGGTAGTCCGTTACTGAAGCGCTTCGGTTGTGGTCTGTCTGCCGTGCAGCAAGCGGTGCGGCTTATAATCGGCCGCTTTCCCGCTGCTCGTAGCCGCCGCCTGCGTCCTATTGGTGCTCGCTGACGTAGCACGGCGCTGGTATTACTTGCCGCGCCCAAGTTGCAGTTAGCGCTATCTGCGGGTAATTATGAACTACTAGCTCCCACGGTCTTCAAACTGCGGCGTACGCTGAATGAAGTGTGTATTGTCACGTAAAAGCATGAAAATCAATTTAAAGATAGATTTCTTCCAAAACTTCGATCGCCACTGGTATGAAGCGGTGGCGCACATGTCAATGTTCGTACGAAATTGTCCCCTACAAATAGAGCAGCTCCATTTGCCGCCAATCCGTTTGGACCCATCATGAAAGGCCAACTTCAGGAGACTCTCACAAAGTAGGCATGTGATTCATACATAATTCGTTCCCGAACTTACATATTATCCTGAAAATGACAAGCACAACTATTGTAGGTAATCTGTTCATAGGATCAACACTCAATTGTTTAATGGTACTAGCGTTCCAAATTAACATCATGGAGAAATAAAATATTTTATTTTATTATAATCCTGAAAAAAGAAATATTTAGTTTATGTATATCATTCAACAGTATAATGTTAACAATACTTGGAAATTCTCTCAATTCGTTAGTATTATAAGGAAGTACTGTTACGTTGTTCATGTGGTATTAAATATCTTTCAAAAAGTCTTGTTACATGTACATAAAAGTGATGAAAAATACTACAAAATTTTATTAGAAAGTAGACTAAACGTCTGACAAATTCATAATTTAAAAATTACTCCTTTATTCACTTGTTAGTGGATTCAATAACCGATACTCCCTCCTCATATACTACAGCGAAAAGAAGGGATCCAGACGAACTTTACACGTCAATATTACTAAGTCACAAAAAAAGTTAAAGCACTGGATAGGGACGGAGGTGTAAAATAGAATACGTGCTCACAAAATAATAATTATACCAGCAAAGCGGTGGTGAGCACACAGTAAACATTCAATAAATGTTATGGTGGCAATATCTTCCTTGCTCACATACAGCGACATGTCGTACTCGAAGGCTTACGAAGAAGCGAGTGCTGCAGGAACCGCACTCGTATATCGAGAGGCGTTGCTCATGAAACTTGCAACGCATTTATTATGGATAAGAAGAGGAACTCCTGGCCCCACGAGCACATCAAGGCCTCAGGCAAGTGGTACACGAGCGGCTGGGAGATAGACTGACCATATGGACGGACTCTGAGAAGAAACTGCGGGGAGAAGAGCGACCGTCTCTTAAGGGATGGAGGAAGAAGCTGCTGATGCAATGCTGTTTCCTCCATTTGGACTCCAGGCATGATTTTCACTCTCTTGGCTTCACGTTTTGTGCGAAATATATTTGCGGGATTCATTGCTTAACTCTAGATGACTAGACGTACTAAGAACGTCGGGAAAGCAAGGCATTGTAAAAGTTGTAACTATTGCACTTTTAGCATTTACATTAGAGGAAAGCAATAGAATGTGTTAAAATGTACTTAAGTAACATACGTAATATTAATTTAGGTAATTATCGCAAAAATTACCAGCAGAATACAATAGATGATTGTTCAAATTATGATGTGACGATAAATATACTGTCACAATAATTACGACCAAGAATGGCGACGCCGTGAAAAATGTGACGTGACTTACCAGAAATTCTCTGTAGCCGTTAAACAATGAGTTCTTCTTTTCCCATCACACCTCTAGTGCAAGACCAATTATCTCAGGGAAGCGCTGCTCACCCCTCACCTCTTTCAACACGCCCACCATTTATCACCCATCAATGAAAAATAGTCGTAAAAATTACGAGCGTACGGTCATCTTGGATTAAGAACAGCTCTAGTTATTTTTCTCCGTCAATGACTCAGTGTGTCCGAAATTGTTGCAAGTTTCACAGAGATAACAGTAAATAAAAATTCATATTTCCAAGTTAGCGTAGTAAAACTAAAACTCCCCATCAGAACCCCTGGCACTTTTTTCTCCACATCATAGTCCCTTATAGATTATTTGGACATGGAATAAAATCGGCTAATACTACTACTTGAAAGATAAAACCGGGTCAAGAGGTTAGTGTTCTGATTTTTTTACTTATAATCATGTATAGTGTATGTTCTTGTTGTTAGGACACTCAATTGCTTTCCAAAACATATAAACTATTGTTGCAACGTTGTTTTCTAATATTATCTCCCTCTAAATTATGTGTTATGCGGTAACTTTTCATATCATTCCCCTACTCAACTTCTCAACAATGTCTAGAGGGTGCGATATTAGAAAAGAATTGTATGAATCCCCGTTAATCTTTCTCTTGGAGCACAAATTTTGAGTTGAAACCTCTGCTCACTCAAACGGTATTTAGTGATGTGTGAACTGCAGGATATTTCCTGTTGCGGTATTAAAACACAAGTAAGGATTACGTGTTTTCATAACAGAAGTAAACGTGGAGTTGTCCTACCTCAAAATTCCAAAATAGCTGAAGACTGTACTTTGGTCCTCGTAAAAGTTGGTGGGTTCAGTTATGAAACAATGTCAGTAATTGATATATTTTAGACAATTCATATGGATATATATATATATATATATATATATATATATATATATATATATATAGATAATGATGTTGTATAACGAGATCTAAGAGTGAAAAGTGGAAAGAAACGAGATATAATTCGCATTCGTAACAAAAAGGTTCTCTCGATTCTTCGAATTTAGGATCAACAACTTTTATGAGGATTTAATGGTGAGAATTGCTAATAACGCGGTAAAATTAGGTATTGATGCATTTGTTCCCAACGAATTCTGTCTCGTTTTAGAATCTCAAGACAACCTTCAAAAATAAATAACAAACATTTCTCTTGGTTTTGTTAGATTCTACTAGCGTTATAGTTTCATTTGTGAATGCAATTTTAAAGAATGAAAATAAATTGATCTCTTCTTCACTTGCTTGGGTAAACGACAAGTGGTTCACGTTATCACTTGCACCACTAAGTACACATTTCTGCTCTTTCCCGCGGTATAAACCGCGCATCATAACACCATCATAGCTGGGTCTTCTAATGCTGTGGGATGGTCGCACTTTCCACGAAAACGGGTTCACCGCCCCTTCGTTGTACTTCGGTGGTCGATGGAGAAATCCGGAAAGTGTGTGCCGGATTGGAAGACACTTCGCTTTCAACGTCAAATGTTTTCAGAATAGCGTTTATTTATCTCCTCTTTCACCCCACTCCCTCATTTTCGGCTCGGCAGACAGAGCGAGAGTTATGTTACGCGAGTTGTTCCTGTATCTCCATCCATTCCTTATGAACTTAATATGACTATACCTTCATATTATCGACACAGAAGATTACCTTACTCTACCAACATACATCAACGATGAAGTTGAAAATGTTATATATAGTTATTTTATGGTTCTTTGAGCAATGAATTGCATACTTCTCTTTTCAAAAAGCGTATACGTCAAAATTTTACGTGAGAAAAAATGTAAAAATATATCATTTTTTTACCACAAGTTGATACGTTTGTGGAAGGATTTCTCTAGATATTAAAAGTTGAAATAAATACATTTATTAAATTAATAAGTATTTATTTAGCAATTACAAAGTATCATCGAGGAAGCAACATGCTGCCCTCAAGCGTCAGATCATAACTGCTCAAGCGTCGCCGAACAATGCCCTGAACACAGACAAGATGCAATTCAAAGATTGACCACGCGAGACGAATATTTTTCCACAACCATATCAATCGGCCATTCTTACTCAAACCCTTTCTAACAATAACATACACGACAGCACATAAATCGCCACCATACTCGGGTTGGCTAGGGTACGTATACGTTCCATATGAAAACATTCTTAGATTATTTTTAAATTCTATGTCTAATGGCGAGGTTCGGGTCACTTGGCAAACTCTTCAATCTAACCGTTACTTGAATGAGGGAATTGGAAAGGAGAAATGTTGGGTTGTCAGGGAATTTATTTATCTAACCGACATTTGTCTGGAACAGGTGAGGGAAGCCCTAGTTGAAACCTCACCTCGTTCGGCTGAGTATTGTTTCAATTCAACATCTACCACTCAGCGGCGATATCGTGGGAGCAAAGACGCTACCCCTACACTAGTCGGTCTATAACCACAATTATTAGTTAATTCTGCTTTTAAAAAATCTTTCTAATGGAAAATATTCCTAAAAATTCCGAGGAGTGTATTTTACATTCTCATTATCGTGAAAGTTGAAGTATGGTGCGTGACGTCTCTTGTCACTACTTGGCAACGCATCTCTCGTCCTGTGACGTCATTGAGAGAAGCGTTCATGCCAAAAGAGGACGTCGCTGTACACGAGGCGACCGTAGTGTCTCTGTGTCTTTGCAGATGCGATCCTTTCGCTGCGGATCCTTCAATATTCATGGAATACAGAAGAGGCGTGTTTCAAGAAAGAAGCAGTCTTGAAGAATTTTCAAGTAACGAAGAAAATATGAGGGGGAACGTATATCACTCAATAAAGACCTATTTCCACGAAGTAATTAAAATTAATTCGCTCCTTAATATACGTATACTAAATTTCTTTTTATAAACAATCTTTTGGGTTAATTAGAAATCATATTAAAAGGCGTTCATGTCTCTTTCTACTTTCGTTCTATCATACAAACTCAAATACCTTAACTACGCATTTATTAGTCCATTGTAAACGGGATTTGTAATTAATAATTATTTCAAAATAACTTTGTGTCATTGTCAACTGGTCTACTACAGAACCTCCGCAATTTCTTAACCTTGACAAAAGGAGAAGTGGTCAATTTGATCCCGGGATTGCATGGGAGTCAGTATGGACTTTGAAGAGGAGAATTCCCATGTCTCGCCCGGTAGCAAATCTCGGCCACCCAGCCAACAGCTCACCGCTCGACTCACTGAGCTACGCTGTTATTTTTGCGTATTTGTTCAAGTGATCTTAAAATGCGTCCAAAAACTATTGTAATACATTTTAAATTAATTGAATTATGACTCAAATAATTCACACAATCTATTAAGATTGGATACGATAATGTTTGATTGGTGGGGACAGTAGGCTAGACTGACAAATGTCTGGAATAAATGAGGTGAACTTCAATAATATACTAATATATTAATAAATTATCCAAATTATATATAATTTTTAAAATAGTTCTTTAAACAATTAAGATTTATCATTGAATTACATAGGTGATGTGATGTAGACAACAGATCTCTCAACACACAGTTATTACTTTTCAGTTTCTGAACTCCATTCCCATCTTTGGCATTAATTGAACGACTTCTGTTAACATGAAATAATTTTTCTGAATGTGAGTTGAATTAAGTGGTGTTATTTTGCTTCTCATATAATATGAAGTATTTCTAAAAATATCTCTTTAAATTCAATGCATATATCTTTACTGTATTATTGGATTGTCCGTGAGAGCATAGTTAGTGGATATAATGACGTCATACGGAAACGAAACAAATAATCCGATTTCGCAAAATCTCTTCTGAATAATTCTCAACATAGCTCTTTAATTCCAATTTACTGTTGTACAAATGGACTGTAAGGAGTTTTATTATGGAAGGTTGAAGAGCTTAAACTACGTATTCTGTAATGCTTATAAGAAGGATTACCTTGGAATTAGAAGAATAAAATTCTAACTGCTGCATCTTTTTTCGTGCCTTTGTTACTATTATAAATAAAACTGACAGAGGCACTCACTTACTATACAGTACATAATATCATCGCGGAAAGTTGATTTAGGTCTCATGGCAATAGTATAATAACAATTACAGTTTAGTAATTTAAAACAAAGTTCGCCCTTCAAAATACCATAAACTAGGTAATTTACTGAAAGTGAGAGATATCAAATGTAAAATATTTTGAAAATTGTTCAATGGGAGTAAAATTCTTCCGTCTACTGATATATACTCATAAGCCTACGAAAAGCTGCATTTTAATACTTAATTTAGGTTCTTCAATTGTTTCATTCCTTTTTTATTAATTTGTTTTCTGTAATTGTTCGTTTGATTGTGGTTTTTTGACCATTAAGCAAATGGTTTCTATTCAATTTAACCAAAATACTATAAAACAATGAACACAAAAAGAAAACCAAATAATTTCGTTATATTTGGAGAGTAAAAAACAATTAACAGCATTATCAGAGAAACAGGTTGAGCTAATTGTGAAAAAACCGAAGAACGTAAATCTATTGTCCTCCCAGAGAGAATAAAGAAATATGTGTAACTTTCGATGGATTTTCTCTTGATGCGGATTTGGTTTTCAGGGATCAATATGGAAAGTTGTAGCTACGGATGGTAATTTACTGTAATAATATTGTTCAGATGGGTACAGTTGTGTAGGAGATCTAATTTAACGTAAATTTCAGAGTTTGATGTCAACCAGGGAGCTTTCGTGTTGGGTTGGAGGTAGCAATTTTGAAATACCTGCAGTATATTATTTTTTACCACTGAACTTCATGTATGTAACAGATTTTTGTGTGAAGGCAATCATAAATTTATAAATTGATACAGTTTCAAATCTTGGAGTAGAGATTGATGGAGAATTAATAAGTATCGGTGAGTCTACATGTATAGAGTAGCGATTCCAAGACGTAGATCTTAGATATCCAAGTGTGTCATCTTTTAACGGTGAACTTGATATATTCATTACTTCTTTCTTCAATATGAGTGGCAGAATGTAGTGAGTTGATAAGATGACGGAGGACGACAAAGATATAACAACATGGATTGACTGTTTGAGTTATTAAATGGGTTAACACCAGGTGTAAGTAAAGGGACACGTTAATGAATATTGGATAAAAACTGAGAAGAAAATGGAGCCAATAACCGAGCTCTGTGGAACACCTGAAAGAATATTTTTATCAAGATAGCATGTAGTAAAATGGTATAGAATAAACGTTTATAAAGAAAACTTTGTACTGTGCGAGTGAGATATTGTATTCATATTCAGTGCTTTTTTAAAGAACCGGATTCTAAGTGAATTGAAAGTTTTCATCGTCTCTAAATGAACACTTGACTAGCCATGAAAACTTCCAAAAATACTTCTGTGAGTGAAAAGACTGAGTTATTTATTGAGAGAAGAGTAAGAAAGCAAACTGATACTGGATACAAATTATGTAAATGAAAATTTACGTATAATTGAAAAAACTTTCAAATATCGAACTTCAGGAGGAAAGGAAATTGATGGCCCAATAANTATACTTCTGTGAGTGAAAAGACTGAGTTATTTATTGAGAGAAGAGTAAGAAAGCAAACTGATACTGGAGACAAATTATGTAAATGAAAATTTACGTATAATTGAAAAAACTTTCAAATATCGAACTTCAGGAGGAAAGGAAATTGATGGCCCAATAACCAGATAGTTTGGTGATGGACCAATACCAGATAGATAGTTGGGATTTAACAAAGGATTATAAGCGTTTATTATACGTGGATGGGAAGTAAACCTGTAGTATATATACACTAACAGGATCTTTAATTCATGCGTCATTAAATTAAATATACGAGATGGAATGATAGTTTATGATGTGCTTGGCTAATGATATGTTTTTATCTGTAGTAGAGGTGGGATGGAATGGAGAATCAGCAAAAGGTGGTAAACGTTCTTTTCTTCAAAGCATTTCTTGTATTACTGTATTTTTCTCGCTCCTCTGCACTTTCGGGATGGGGTGGGGAGGTCGGGTCGGATGTCTTAAAAAGCAAAATGAATTGAATCAGCAATCAATCTTTCACAGCTTTGCACAGCAGTCGCCTTAAGGAAATTTAAGCTCTGTCCTTTGTTTGCAACGTCCACTAACTGACACATCTGACTTGCAATAAGTGGGATCCAAGTCATTATACAGCGCACGGTCATAAACACTATGCAATAATATGTGGATCTATAAAACCCTGCCAGATACACGAACAGAAGTACGAATTCTGGGGTAGACCACATGGACGATGTACTGCAATTCACTGCTGGTGAGAAATTTGTTTTTGTGAAGTAATAAATAAAAACATGCTTTAATACTTTCATATTTTCTTCATATCACAATTAATATATCACTATTTGAAAACTACTCACATCTTTTCCTAAAACAGTGAATTAACTTCAGTAGAGACACTTTATGTTTTGGGTGATATTTTGGAGAAAATTTTCAAGAATCCGGGCCATTTCATCACTGGCAAATGTCCAACTATTTCTTGAGATTTGAAATGTATTGATGTGTGTCATTGAAATCAGAAAATTGACATTTGTTTCAGAAATAATGCAAACCACGTAGCAAAGCTCCGTGGAAATGAAGTAGAAACTCATGAAAACACGTTAAAACAAGCACACTTCATTGCAGTTTTCTATTAGGTTTGAATTTACGAACAGTTCCAAAAGTAGTTCACATTGTTGAAAAAGTACTGTTAAAAACCTTGTTTTTTCAGACTTTTCTGAGACTAAAAAAAATCCTTGTCAAAGAAATTTAAAATTTTAATTTAAAATTCAGGATGTTTGGCATATTTTTTTCGTTCTTGTACAAGGAAAATGACTGAAAGATTCAGAAACCCTGTAAAATATTTATTTCTTCGGAATTGTACTCGAAAAAGTATTAATATACGTAAGATTTAGAAGCTATTTCATCAAATAAAATAATAAAAGAAACCATATATAAAATTTTTGAACAAAAGAACTTGGCAACAGCATGAGAACGTTTTAATGTCTCAATGAAAATTGATATCATCCGTGATTAATATCATCCAATGCAGAAGTATATTTTGATTATTTATAATTAAAAATTATTAATGAGGTTAAATTTTTTTAATCAGATCATTTGTTTGATTGCATGTATGTAACACAAATTCGATCTGTGAGAGATAATTTTGAAACATAGAAATTCGACCTCGGTGAGGTTTAAACTGTAATATTTCATAACAATTCTCGATTTTGGGACGATAATGATATTTCTCGTATATTAGAAAATAAAAGAATATCATGATTATAAAAAATCAAATACTGACTGGAAAAATAAGATTCTCCCATAATTTGTATCAATGAAAACCAGAAAAATTAATTTTATGCGGTGTTTTTGTTATCTGAACAGGATTTTTGTCTTGGGTTGTTCTCTCTCAGTGTCTTCCATTCCTACCACCATGAACAGCATTTCATTTGAAGCGAGTGTACCGGAAACTTCGTTGCGAGATGAGAGGTTTGTCGTCCTCATCTTTCCCATTACAATCCCTCTCGTGCTCAGTCCCTCGAGCAGAGTACAAAAATCGAGGGTCTACGTATTATAATCTCCGGCGCTCATTCCCTAATGAAAATCTCTTACCAATCCGCACCTGACTTTTCAGGTATCTCTTCTCATTCTTCGTCTCACCCGCATTTACGACTCCTAGCTTTTTTCTCATATATTCTTCTTGTTTCACTCTCGTTCTTCTGCATTTCTATCATCTATTTTGTCGTAAATGAAACAGATTACGGTCGATTTTAGGTTAAACAATTTTATCTTTTATATTTTACTAGTCGATTCTGCCCGGCTACGCGCGGGAGTTTTTGTTACGATGCTGTTTATTCTTAGTTTTAATTTCATGTCTATTTAAATAGCACGTTTGCTGTAAAGAATTGACAATTTATTTTAAATGGTACATGATGTATAGTGGAAATTAAAAAAGAAACACATTTCTTACTACTTCATTCCTTAAAAATAGGAGTTTCAATGTATGCTTTCTTATTAAGTTTCTACAATACACAAGAAACATTAAATCTTATATTGAACAATATAAAATTTAAGTACTAGTGTTTAATATTATTCCCTTTACTTTGAGGAATGTGTCATTTACTTTATATTATTTGAAATTGAAAAATCAAAAATTCGTTCGGAAACAGATGATATGTCAATTGATTCGTGAAATACATCAAATATAGTATTCGTGTTATCGCTAACGATTAACTCCCGAAAACGTGTCAATTCCATTGTTCGCATTAAAAACTATATATATAAACTGAAAACCCGTTTAAAGATACATATACAAAAACGTTTTCTTATAAAAACAGTGATATAAACTCAATTGGTGCGTGGCATGTATTAGAAACCACCGAAAGACAAAAAATATATTTTTATCGTAAATAATTCGTTTGAAATCTAAATTTCAAAAATCTTTGCCCTGCCATACTAAGATTTATTACAATCTATAACCTTTTTCAGGTCTCCCTGATAAAAAAATAACATTTTTCAAATATGAATATTTGTGAGTGTAAGTACGAAAATCATTTTTCCTGACTATGTTTGTAAACTATAACCAACATTTTCTAAATATATAAACAAGAAAGAGAGTTTTCTTTGAGTAAGTTTTATAGAGCCCAAATAGAATTTGAACTACAATAATTTTTTTGAATATTTCATGGAATCATTTATTAGAAAATACTTTTCCTGTGTCTATATTTCATAGTTTAATGTTTAGCTAATGGAAATGATACATTAAGTTTTTATTTAAAAAAAATACTTTTGTGTCAACTATTCTTTTCATAGTTTCTATCCTTTTCTACTTCCTAAAGTATCAAATTATTCATATCGCAATAGAGATTCACGAAACGGTTACGGAAATTTGCAACAAAATACTTGTTTTAGAGACAATAGTGCGGTCTTGTGGTCAAACCCGCCATGTAATGCGTCTGCTTGTGGATGTTATTTCATTACTTTTGTTCCAAAGATTCTTGCTCTTTACAATTATTGTAAAATACGAGCTTTGGTTAGTCGTTATTTCCACACATTATGACGAGATGCGAAAGCAGTAATGAAACGCGAAAACAGTTTCATTTTCTAAGAAGAATTGTGTTTTGTTCCACGTTTCCCATTCCTTTATCAACCCTACGTTGTCAACATAAATTGGGCCCCTTGATCGTAGTCACATAGGAGTGACTGATGCCCACACGTTATAAATGTTTCAATTTTATAATATTTAACGGTTATCGTGAATTATTCGTGTGTATGTATCTATGTATATATATATATATATATATATATATATATATATATATATATATAT
>NNCF01127996.1:326837-363584 GCA_002313205.1 Laupala kohalensis
AAAAAAAATATTATAAAAGTATTACAATCTTTAAACGCGCTTAGCTTGTGCTAAAATAATTTATAATATAATTTAAAACATTATTAAATACCAAGGTGTATTAAAGTATTGTGTGTGGACATGAAGTAATATATCTATCTATAGAAAAAATAACAATTTATTTACTATTTGAAATTTAATAATTTTATGATTTGTAATAAATTGATAATATTCGAACAAACATTTTGAATTTAAACGTTTATGAAGACGTTTAAACAATCGGAACTATAAGTACTTTTCGTGATCCGCTGTGACTGATTTCCGAAATTGTTCTCTCGTTAAGATTCAAACCCCTTCCCAATAAAGTCATAGTTATTGTTCTTTACGTCCATGAAAATAAACTGAAATGTATGTCCTTAAAGCAAATTATGTTTCTAAAACATAAAAATTCTGCGTAAAATTCTAGATACACGAATGTCATCACCCCAAAACATCAACAAAAGTTATTTACGAATAAGTTAAAATTTCCAGTTTTCTGGAAAATTATTCTCTTTTGACAAAATGGGGAACACTGACAATCTCATTCTTCTACATGAGTCACAGCAACTACAGTAATATAAAAAATACCTTACTCTGGTCGTGCGTCACCTCTGTTTCTCGTGTATGGTTAGAAGGTCTTAGTGTTCCGTGTTGTTTTCTTTCTTACACAATTTAGTGTTTCATTACATCTTTCTCCATTTCATCTCGTTACTAATTCCCTCATACGCCTCTTCTCCTATTTCTACTCCGAGGGGAGCGCCTCCCGTAGAGTAAACTATTTCTCTTTATCACTTTCCCCTCCCTCTTTTGTTCCTTGTGATGGAGTCATTGTAATCCAGTCTCTCGCCGCCAGGAACGCTTTCCTCTCGCGCGTGAGCCTTAATCCACATCAGGCACAAAGAGAACATGTCTCAAAATTATCCGAAACCATAACCTTTTGCTCCACGAAAAGATGTCGCCGTAAAAAGTTCTTTTTATTCTTTTTGTTTTTCGCATGAACAATGAAGGAATCGACTTACTTTGAGCGAGAGTTCTTTTTGACTTCATGTAAAGGAATTTGGCGGATTGTGGAAGTAATTAAAGGGGTCGTTCCTGAGATGTGACTGTTTGTTGGGTTGTCAATGACATTCACTTCTTATTCTATTTTCTAGGAGGAAAGTTAAGTTTAATCTAGCGTTCTTGATGTATCTTGGTGCTTTATATGTAGAAATATAGACATTTCAAGTAGTGATGAGGAAATGAGTTGCAAACCATAAAGATCAATATTATTTCGTTTCATTAAATATATCGATATGATTTCGTCAAATTCCGATTTATCAAATCGGATTAAAAAATCTGATTCATCAAATCGGTATGATTTCGTTTCATTCAGCGTTCAGCGTTCATTAAATCACTCATTGAGTCTGAACCTCACAATTGAGTGGGCTAATGGTCTCACGTCGAGTCGTAGATTAATATCATATTCCTTTTGTTCCTAATATTTCTTCTCCGTCAATAGCCAGGAACCAGATCCGGAGATGAGCAGAAGCGACAGAGCTCACGACAATATGTCATATGAATACGAGGTTGCTTAATAGAAAAAATACCCTGATATACTAAGTATACAAGCTTAATGGTTGGAGTCTCGCTGAAGCATCAAAAGAGAGAATAAAGTGCATAAGTGCTTTCCGTAGTTGCGGTGGTGTCCAAACGTACTCTTGGAACATGAAATCCGTGTGAGGGCCACGTGAAAGTGCGACGCTGGTTCGTATCTATATCTACTACGTGAAAAGACTCTTCGCGGTACAAGAATGTTGAAGTAGTCAAGATGAAATCCAGAATTTAGGGATAGGGATTTCTTCTTATCACTCTCTCTCTCCCTCTGATTTTACTTTTCCCATTTGTGCTAAGATGCATTGAAAGAGACAGTGTGCTGTTAAAATCTGTGTTAGAAATCACTTCACGTCTACATGATTTTTATTTAAACACGAACGTGAAACAATTTATTTTGCCATCAACAAATACCCTCATATACAATGTGAGGTATGTGCGATTGAAATCCGCACATCGGTCAAAAAGATAAAATTCTGTGCAGAATTAAATCACTGATAACTGTTCTACAAATTCTTCCCTAGTCCAGTGAATTTAAAATTGATTGTAATAATCATAAAACTATTGCCAAAAAGCTGTTAAAACTGTGTAATACCACCTAGAGGACAATAAACTAATTTACTCTCAGTTAGCAAACTAGACACCATCCCATCAATTCTGACCAAGGGCGGATTTATCATTTCAGCACACTCGTAATATAAGAATAAAAATAGTTAGCTTCGTATTAAAATATCAAGAGAATCTAAATATAATACCAAAATGTATTTCACAAACACGGATTTTTAGCAAATCTTTAAATTTTCAGAAGATTTTACTCAGAAAGAAATAAAAAATACATCTCTGAAACGAAAGTGACCCTAACTCACTCTGATCACTCGTTAAGAGTGAAACACAATTCGATGTCGTATTTCGCCATCAGGAGCGCTGTTGTCTACAACTCGCGTACTGAGCACTTGTGAAATAGACATCTTAATCAAGAGAGAACCGGCAGGGGAGGAAATTCAATGCAGAATTTCTCATATTTTCTACGTGCAGTTTCTCGTTATAGTTTCTCAGCTATTTTATTTGTTTGTTTAATTTAAAATTCCACTTCCTTAGAAATGTCGTCACGTGCGTGAAATTTCTTATTTCATTTTTATATCTCCTAGAGGACATCTCATACAGTGCTGAAGGAACCCATCTATACCACATCATATTTTGAGAGGATCCCTTAGTGTACATAACTTTGAAGTGCAATTTTCGAAATTAGCAAAGTCTTATTTCGTATTTATAAGTTTCGTATTTCCAGTCTTATGATAATGTAGTTTCCTCTTTTGTTGTAAAATATAGTCTTGTCTTGCTTCGTCGTAAATTTACAGTCCCATAGGACATGTGTCACTCTTTCATCCCCTCGGCCACATATATATGTCAATTAGCTGTAGTGCTCACATGATTTTGTCGTGTTTCCCTCTTTCTCCCCACTCCACCAATAAGAGGCGAGCATTGAGTAACCCAAAATTGTACTGAACATTGGCACGGTTGTGTACCGCATGCCTGTCCCGGGTTTTTGTCCGGTTTTCCTCAGGGCAGAGGACGATTTTTTATACAAACTCTCTAGGTTCTTGTATAGGGGTGGCGTCTATTGAAATAATAAATCTGGATTTTAGTGTGATTTAATTACTTATAATTTATCAGCAATATTTTCCGTATAATCTGTCGTTTGATTATAATGCGTACTTCTGAATAACTGTTTTGTTTTTATATACAAATTTGTTGGTATTCTATAAATATTATTTCATGTACCGGACAATTTTTATCCCTATCTTAGGATTATGTTGAAATGCTATATCCGCCTCTGTCTTAGGGCTCTTGATCGTAATGGATGGGTGTGTTGCTTGATTCCGGAGAGTAAATTAATGTCCTCCACGTGGGTATGTCCAGCAGTTTGTAACTGCTTTTTGAAAATAAATTTAAACGGCTGGCGCCAAAGGGGCTATGAGAATTTGTGCGTAGTGAAGGAGAAATCACGCACTCTATTGTTGTGGACCCCGTTGACGGTTCTCTCTCGAATGAAGGGCTCTAGTGTGAGGTAGCTGTGAGGCTGGAGGCGTAGCGGTGACGGACGAAACCAGAGGGACGGAGCAGTGCACGGGCGACTTCCGGCGACTGCCGCAACGCTGCTGCTGCTCTGACATACGCATAATAGCTTTCATCTTTTGTTCTCTGAGCTGGCTTCCGCTGGCCGGCGTTTTCCATTTTCATTTTCCCTTCATCTCACCCCTCTCTCCTACTCATTTCTTCTCCTTCCTCGTTTCGGAATATTCTCCCTATCTCCCTCTCTTTCTCTCTTCGCGAAATTGAGGAGTGAGAACGTATTGTTTGTGGAAGGTGCTTTTCATCGCTAATGTAGTTCGGTATTAGCGCGTGAACACGTCTCATGCTATGGGGGGCTGCTGCGCACGATTGCTGACGGTTGGATTGATATCTTACGTTATTCTGTGTGATGAAGTGTATAAAATCCTCTCATGAGTCGGAAAAAATTTCATCGTTGTGGGGAAGTTTAATTTCTCGTGTAAGATAAATTTCACCCAAACATTTACTCCACTATTTCGAAAATTAAAAATATGTAGAAGAATGAGTTTAATGTTTCAGCGATTGACGTTTTTTATTTTCTAGTTTTGTGGTCACAAATGACAAATAAACTTTAATATTTATTAATTTCATCGTGTGTTGAATAATGTTATTCAATAACTGTAAAGACAAAATATATCTAATATGATAATAAAATGTCAAAACAAAAGATGAACGCTACATTAATATATATTCTCATCATATTAGGTTCATTGTGCAAAATAAAACGTTTTATTAAGTTTCTTCCAGAATTCTTTTTTTCTTTTCCTTTCACTTGTCTTGTACACAATGATTATTCTAGTGTTCTTTGAAATTTTCACAATCTGTGAAAAATACAGTAAATGTTTTATGTACAAATAGTTACGTTTATTAAATAAATTATGAGTTCAAAATGTTTCAATTAGTCAAATATTACATTTTATATTGGGAAAATTAAAAGAAAATTTTTGGACCTCACGAAGATGCGGAGATCAAAGAGGATTCGAAACTTATGTTCTTTGTTCTCTCAAGATAAATTCAACAGTTTGATGCACTGAATCGATACGAATAACACCTTCTTCTCTGTTAAGGAGATGATATCCTTTTACATTCTGTTTTCAAGTTTCACATTTCCAATTATCGTTGAAAAATCTTAACCCATTTTAAGTAAGAGTAATTTTAATGATCAGTACAAAAATTATTATACCATTTTTATATTAACATGTTGAAAAATGCAATATTTTTATTTTAATATCTTGCTACTTAATATTACTCTGTAAAATGAGAATAAACATGATTTTCAATTTAACATAGTTTCATAGTTTCCGACATGGCGCAGGAGGTTATTATTATTATTATTATTATTATTATTATTATTATTTGCGGCTATTCCCTATTAAATAGAGTGATAAAACGTGAATGTTTTCATGATTTGATTTTTTCCCCCTTAGTTTGTTTTTCCGTCCCTCCCAAACTCTTTTCATGCATTCTTTGTGCTCTTATTTTCGTTCTCCTTCCATTTGTTTTCTCTTCTTTTTATTGTAAATTCTTGTTCAAATCTGTGTTTTCTCATGTTATTTCTCAATTTTTGTTATTTTGTGTCAAAACATTGCCTAGGAGGCAACTGGAATATTATAATACAATATAATTTATTAGAACGGTATGTGTCTGCTGTAGGTATAAATTCATTTAAGGGGGAGAATCGCACTGAGAAAATTCATAACGCCCCATAACCAACCAATTTGTGTTGTCACCTATGCGAAGCAGACGCAAGCCGAAGGCACTGAAGTCACGCCTGGTTTCATGCCACGGACTCGCGCGTGTGTGTGTTCAGTGTACGATGCCTCTCCGCTGTAATTAGCCTCCTTCCCGACTGCACCCCTTCCCAGTCCCCACCTTGGCTCCTCTGCCACACCCTGGTTGTAACCCAGCGTTCTCGCTGGTCGAGCTGTGAATGTCAGGCGTCTGTGACGTCACAGCACTAGTAGCAGCTTCGTTACTCTCCAGCCTGCAATGGACTGTCGCTTCCCCTCCCATCACCATCAAACTTCTGTTATTCGGGTGCAATGATACAAAGTTTTAACTACACATGAATAAATTCTATTTTACATATTAGAGTGGATGTTAAAAACCAAAAAATTCGAATTCTACCGAAACCCCCTTCTAGATCGAATTAAAATGCACAAAAAGTAAGGTGGGCAAAGTTTCAACCGATTTGAAGAATAATAACCCGTACCATCGAGGAGTTGAAATTTAAATGAAATTTAATTTGAGAAAGAGTGCTTTTTTATAATTTTGAATGTAATATCCTTATTTTGCAATATTTTCACACGTAACTGTGTACCTTACACGACTCGTGGTCGCTTAACACTAACCTTGTGTTAAAAGTAGTTTTTATTATTTTGTTTTCATCGAAAAATCTCATGTTAGAGCAAAACATCAGTTATAATGATAGTGAATTGACAGTTTGTCATAATTTGATACTGTGTTTTGTACATTTATTTGTCCATCTTCAGGGTTAAACACAACAAGGTCTATAATTACACGTCAGCCAACCAACAAATAATAACTAACAAATCATTAATATCTTACATATTGCAATTAATAATATATTTATACAAAAATAACACCCACCCGTATACTACCACAATACAATAAAACAGTTACATCTTCATACATAACTCATGCATACACATTGTCACTCAACGTGAACGAACGTCCATAACCCCTGTATCAAATCATCGCAGCATCAACTTGTACAACACCCAAACCTGTAGTTATCACGTTAAAGACCCAACTATGACCTCACAACTCACCGGTTTCTCTCCACAAAACGAATCCAAATGGTAACGAATACTAAATCTATAGCTACATAATACAAAATATTATACCACTATTCTATTATTGTCTATTGTTATACATATTATTATCTTATATGATGAACAGGATCAACAAAAATCATCATATACATAATACGCAAATTTATTCTAGATCTATCTTTCTGGACGGAGCAAATCACACAAACGAAGTCTCGTGCGTTAGAGCAACGTGAAACGATAAAAGGTGACGATTCCCTTATTATTTCATCTTTCCCTTTCCTTTTCCGGGATAACATTTCAAAAATTACACCAAGAAAATATGTTAATTGCCTCGTATATTTTAAAAAATGTTGCTTAAAAACTTGAATTTAAAAATTAACGGCGCTCGTGCGTCTGACTAAGACGGTATAAACAATATTCGCAGGGAATTGTACATGAGTTATGTGATACTCCATTGTAAAACAACATTGTAAACTATTCATAATTATTCTGATTTCCTGTTTACATGGCTAAATATGAAACCGAAAGAAACTAGCCTTCAACTAGCAGAATAGGGAAAGTAACATCTGCCGTTTATCTAAGTAATAGTCTAGCCAATAGCATAGCTTCTTCCGCCAGCGTCCTTATCCGCCGGATAGCACAACTCAGAAAACTTATCCGTTCGGTAAGGGTAGATTGTCTATCACCAAGCTTTATATGTTGAATAACTCCACTGCAGAGAGATAATTTTAACCGACCGATAGGTGAGCGGATAAGCATTATCGGGACGAGTGAACTTCAAATATGGACGCTGCACAGTGGTCCGAAATACCGAAAACGTGTCTAAAAGTCGAAAAAAAGAAAGTTAATAGGTAGGAATTTCTAACTCATAGGTTGGATACAATAATATTGGGACACTTAACTCCCGTGAATATAAACGGCAGAGCTTATCTTCTGGAGGTCATATTTGAGGTCAAACATAACGCACTATTGTGGCATTTGGTTTACTCAAGTTGGACGGAAAACGTAGTACTCCATTGAGACGAAATATTTTTGTTCTGTGGAAGTGAATATTAAAACAGTAAAATGTAGGATAATATAGAAGATTTGTTTTTAATTGTAAACCCTTTCTTAATTATTCAATCATTATTAAATATTAAAAAATAAAATTATTAAAATATTGAATAAAAACTAGAGATAAATTACATATCCCACCATATTACCCTTTCTTTCGAATTGTTTGATGATGTTTATACTAACTGCTTCACGAATCAGCTTTAAAAACCTGCGAAAAGCTGCAAATTTGATAATGAACCATGTTTATAGCGACATCTGCAAAATATTGTTTTTTACGAATTTTGTTAAAGTTAATTTAAATGTATAATATTCGGTCCTATAAATAAATGATATATAAATCTTTGTAAATAGCATATAAAGGACACAAAAATAATTGTAAGAAATAGAAGGGAAATTAAACTTTGTCTTCCGACTACCATTACATTCCATTATGTGTTGTACACACATATCATATCACAAGAATGCCCAAAGATGGCAAGGACGAAAAGCCGAAGACAAAGCATCAAAAGAAAAGAAGTTGATCGTGCAGCTAGCCTTTAAAGAAGAATTGTGACTTCTCAATGATATGCCTAAGCAAGGATTGGGAAGCGCCAGCCACGGAAACACGTCTCGACGTTTTTTCGAAAACATTGCTATATCAGTTCGCATAACACGAGCCTCCGAGGAACTGGTCAAACGATTTCATTTAATTCTCCAAACAATTTCAAGCGGACATGAAATCAACATAGAAGAATTCCGAGATTATACAATTCAAACAGCCATATTATTTGTTAGAGTACAATTGGTACAGAATGTCTACAGGCGTTCGCAGATTATAAATCCATGAACCAGACATAATAGATGTTGCAGTATTACCGATAGGAAAACTGTCAGAAAATGCACAGGGGTCTACTAACAAGCTAATCAAAAGATATCGTAAATGTTTCTCACGAAAATGTCCTCGAGTGGACAACATGGAGGATGTATTAGAAGGCTTCTGGCGTCTAAGGATCCCGTCACTACTTCTTTGCGAGAAACACCTCAGAAGAAACTGAAGAACTTGTTACCAGAAGTAGTGACTGATTTAGTCCTTGCAACCCAACCTGCTGCAAACACCAACAAAAGACCAGATGACAATTCAGATGGCGATGGTGACTTCATTGAACATTTGAGTGATGATTTCCACGACGATATTTTGGGGGATGAAGATGAAGAAGCAGTTGACCCAGAAGAAGAAAAAATTAAGAACACAGTTAAACTTTTTTGATTTGTCTTGTACTGCTTTATGATGATAAATAAGACTTTTTAACTAACACCAATGCTAGTAAGTTGAACATATTATTTCACATTAGTAAATCTGTAAAAAAGGTATTTATGGCTTCTTTAATGCTAATAGTCAATAAATATGTACTCATTAACACCTTGATTTGTACCTCCATTTAAAATTTATTGCCAGTTTTTATATTAAATTCGTTCTCAGCAGGGTGGAAAACACCAGAATAATGATTTTTACCCGATTATTCAGATTTTCTTACAATTTGACGCGTTATTTTTCAGTTTTGATTTCAAATTCAACCTCAGCAGTGTGGAATAATCAAATTATACTGATTTATGTCCAATTATTTATATCTTTTTACAACTTGATCCGCCATATTGGTTCCACCATTTTGAATTTTTTAATTTGATTTCAAATTCGTAATCAGAGAGGTTTAAAACTCCTTTGTACTCATTTTCGTCCACATTAACAAAATTTTAGACTTTTGGCCACTTTTTCGGCATATCGGACCAGTGTGCGCCGTGCAGGTAGCCAATGGTCTTATTTTTAAAAAAAACTGGGTAACGTTAAGGAAAGTTAGTTTCATTTTTGTTTTAAAACAGTTTCTTAATTCTTGGAGAAAAGATATGACTTCGAATCATCTTGAAAATGAGTATAAAATATTACTCTGAAATTAGTTAAGATAGACATGAATTAAAAACTCAAATAGTTAAACCTTACGAGTATTGTACTCTTATAGTAATGTAACTCTGCGAATACAATTTGAAATAAAAATATAATTGATAACAGTGATTGATATTTTGACATTGAGGTTTTGGGAAACGTCATTTTCTCGATTAATTTTTAATTAATGGTCCTTCAAGTTCTTTCCATTAGCAGTCCGCTCCTCGACACAAGATTGCGTTGTGATATTTTGCGAGACAATATCTGGTGTCTTGTTAACAAACCGCGTCACTACCCACTAGTCCTCATCTTTCGTAAGCATTCCATAGTTATTTTTCGCGATAACGGCAACATCGAACGGTTTGCTATAGAGACACGCCGTACGCGATGGATAAGTGTGATATAAGCCAGAAATATAACTCCCGCTCTCGCTTGACAGCTACTAGTCAGTTTGCATACTATGACTGGGTCTGCGAATGGGGTGGGATTGTCGCACTTTTCCCGGAAACGGCTTCGACGTATTTCGATAATCGGTGGGTATTTCCATACGGAAGGTGGGCACCGGATTAGAAGACCCTTCGCTTGGAGATTTATGTTTTCAGAATAGAGTTTACTTTCTTCCTCTGTCACACCCGCATCCTCACTATCGTCTCGGCACCCAGAGTGGGAGTTTATTGCGCCGGTTATGAAAGGGTCATGATCTATCACGACTGGAACAAGAGACATGATTGTAGCTTGCTATTGTCAGCTTACATACAGCGTGGGGTTTAGGAGGGGCAGAAGGTGCGGAGCTATGGTAACGGGGAATTACCCGGCAGATAGTTGAAGAGTGGTAAAAGACGACCAAAATCAAATTAAACCTCCATATAATCGTGCAGAATGTTAGTTTCATTCAGTTTTCTTTGGTAACGAAGCGCACGGGTTAAGCTAAATTCGTGAATCGAACCGCCCTCAGATGTTAACAAATCGCAACCGGAAACACAACAATAGAACACGATATTAAACGTAAGTGCAAACTCAAAATATGTCACGAGTCAAAACACTGTGTTACAGAAAAATACAATAATAATAATAATATGTTGATCATTCAATAAAGGTCATAAATCGCACTTTATTTATTTATACATAAACAAATTAAAGAAAATTTTAACTTTCCATATATTAGATAAATGCAGAAAACAAAAGAAATTAGATATCCGCCATTAATTTGGATGTCTTATTCCCCACAGACCTTACTTGCCACATTTACTCTTTATCATAAATTCAACCTTTTGCTGGTTGTAGTAATCAATGTATTTGGAGAGGGCGCAAACTAACCCTGAACAAATATTTTTTATTTCAAAAATTCACTTAATACAGTAATTCATATCGATTTCTTCATCAATCTGTTACGCACATAAAAAGCATGAATAGGATTTACTAACCCTTAAGTGCAATCGTTCCGTAACATTTAGTACAAATACAAGTATAATGTCATTATTTTTCTATGTATTAATGTCAATATTTTTCTATGGAATTGGGTATATTTTATGTGTGAAAGAAGAACTATTATTTAATCAAAAGCTTAATGCAGTTGTTATGGGATTATTTAATAAAATAACAAATTATTTGTTATTTAAATTATAATGCACCTTTCTGAAACCTGTGATTGCAACATACCACTGCCGAAAATTCCATTCATATTCATGATACAATATTAAATGATTCAATTTAGTTATGATATAATATGAAATTATATTAAATCATTTAACACTCATAAAATAAGATAAATCCTATGATTAAAATTAATAGGGTAAATAATCATGATTTTCCATACGGATGTAGATAAATATTCCAGTAATTTTGTATATAATGCGTTCATGAGAAGCGTGGCATTATTTATTCAAAATATGGATGAAAATATATAGGTGATTTAACAGAGATTCAGTTGCGAGAAAAAATAGTACCGTTATCTTAAATGCGATAATATTTAATCACAAAAATGATGGCATACAATGAATTATTTGAAAAAAAAAATTTAACTGACCTCTAATCTGTGGGGTGTTTTCTATCCTCCCATAGGATGAGTTGTTATCGAAATGTCACCCAAAATATCAAAATCCCATCGCTCATTCCTATAGAGACATGAGAACACGGCTTTGAAGCTGTCACAGCGTGAGCTCATAGCATGAATTACTACAGAGTGGGAGAGAAAAGGAGAAAGCTATTGTGTTCCGATCTACTCAGATCAGTGTTTAATTACGAGAGCCAGACGTTATTTCCATCCCCCGCCGCCTCAGCGCTGCGTCGCTTGATATGAAAAGGGCATTCCGTGACGCCTTATTACCAGATCCAATTGTTTCTGCCTGCTGCTTATCAGACTGAGCTCTTTACGGAAAAGGGGCTTCCTATGAATGTCCAGCGCTTTTTGTTCGCTCCATGCGAAATGCAATATTCGGAGGTAAAATATTGTCTTGTCTGTTCGCTGTGTGGGAGTATTATTCTCGAGTTTTGAGTCTGGAATTTCTCCGCTTTTGCAATTTGGAAAGTAATATTTCATGCAGCCTACGAAGCGTAGAAAATATGAGGAATTTGTATTGAAGAGAAAAAGAATTTTTATGACGTCAAGCATAAGGAAATACCTGATTGGTGGGGGCAAATACAGTAAATGAAAGACAGTGTATATGTATACCAACACAAGGCACTGAGTATCACCGTCAAGTATATTAAGTCGCAAAAGAAGGAGTAGCAGGATTTGCTTGAGTTCTCCTGTTTCTCCGGTGATTTATTCAATTTTCTCAGCTCTTCATCTCTTCTCATCTGTAGTTCATCCTTACATCATTGAAGAACCGTTTGCTTCAGGGATATGGTCAGAACCGATAGTCATTCTCCTTATATCGCTCAGTAATGAAGAAAAAGGCATCATGCACAAATAAGCGTCGATAGTTATTTTTTGATGATGACTTAAAAAATTAATGCTATTGACAAATTTTTTAAATGCAATTGAGATAACGGTTGCCAATTCCGACAAACGTTAAGAAAGTAACATGAAAATCAGTTGGAAAAATTAATTTTTTATTATAGCACATTGCCGAAGATACCAGATTATAAAATGCCATCTACCGATGTTTTACTTAGTATTGCAATCCATGTGTATAAGTACTACTAAAGAACTTACGAGAATGAAGTTACAAATGTGATTTAGCGTAATAGTATTCCAAGCTAAGGTTACAATTTATGTTAAAAGAAATGTATATATAATTGAAATATTAGATAAATAAATCTCGACGTCTAATAAGATAAATATTGAAATTTATTTTTGATAATTTCACTTTTTCTCGTTATAACTTACCAAGATTGTTCTAAAACATTAACAATATGGTAAAAATATAAGGTTAGCTTTACCAATTCGTAAATTTCACTACTCCACGGACGAAGCATCACAGATTGTAAAATACATTTACAGTGATACGTTGTGCAACAAAAAATTATTTTTTTCGGTTTCTTTATTTCCAAGATTATTGAACACTTTCGATGCAGTGGTTGTGCTTTTGCAAGTGTTTATTGGATATCCTTTTCCGTCGATATCATTTTCTTTTGAATCAGTCTTCAAGAACAAATAAAAAATGTAGTGTTGTCTACTGGTAAAATACTTAGTACTTTCGCCAGCTTAACTGGCATCTTCACTCTAAAATAAAACGAAAAACAAAAGTATAAAGAATGCAAAGTACAAGAATTTTTGTTAAGATTACAAAAATTTGAAATTATTTTAAATTTGTTAAAATTTTAAAAAATTGAAATTAATTAAAATAAAATAAAGTTTTTAAGTATATTGGAAACAGAGCAACAAATTAATGTAGAATGAATCTGTGAATAAGAGATAAAATCTGCAACTAAATGAAAATATAATTATAAATAAGTAAGATGAACGTACCTGACAATGCCTAGTATCAAAGGGCAAATGTGCCGAAGAGTTGGACGTGGCGCTATTTAAAAACTACAGGTAAGTTGTGGCGGGGGGAGGAGTTGAGTTAGGGTACTGACCGGGAAAATCCTGTGATTTTCATTTAGATGCAGCTTTTATCTCTTATTCACAGATTCATTCTACATTAATTTGGTTATTCCAGGAGACAAAAGAGGAGAAATGTTGCTTAAATGTTCATTGCTCAGAGGGACTTTCTGTTTTAATAGTTTATGAATGTGGAAATTTTCTAAGATTAATCTTCTTATGAAGGTGTTTTCTATTCCAAGGATGTGTACGTTTTGATCAATGTTAAAAGAGTGGGTGAAAAGGCGCAGGTGGTCGGCAAAATGAGATCGATTGCTATTGTTGTGTTCTTTAATTCTGATTTTGAATTTCCTACTAGTCATTCCCACATATTTGACATCACAATCATTACAAGACAGAAGATATACTTCACTTTTCCCTAGAGTGAGGGTGGTTTATGTTGGTCGTAAAATTTGGTTTTGGATAGAGTTGCATGTTTTGAAAACTGTCTTGTAACCCAAGGAAGAAAGTGTTAGCAATTTTGTTGGTAATTTGTAAGGGATAAATATAGATTTGAAAGTGGATTGGAGGAGTGAAGTGAAAGAAGTGATGTGTGAAGTGTTTAATTTAGAAAGTTTTTTTGTGTAGTATGTTATCAATTAATTTTGTTTTGTAACCATTGACGTAAGCTATGTGTTTGATTGTGTTAATTTATTTTATGAAGTTTTCTTTAGACATTGGAATTTGAAGAGTTCTGTGGATCATTGAGTGGAAGGCTGCATGTTTGTGGGAACTCGATGAGCAGATGTGTTGTATATTACAGTGTCAGTGTGCGTCGGGTTCCAAAAAATGTAAAAAATGTGTTTGTTGTCAATAATCTTTATGCTAATATCTAAAAAGTTCAGGTATTTCTCTTTTTAAATTTCCATAGTGAACTTGATGTGAATAAATATTTTACTAGTAGACAACGTCACATCTTCAAGGTTTTCTTAAAAATGAGTAGTAGTATCGCCTCATCGACATCCAACTATGAACCTGTCTTCAGTGATAACAGGATGCAATGAGGTCTCCTGAACCATCCTTCATTCACGAAACGTCTACCTTCTCTTTCCCTTCCTCCTCCTCCTCCTCCTCCTCCACCCTCTATTCCTTCCTTGCTCCTCAAATCCTCATGCGCCTTCCCTCGGCTGTTTGTCAGCGTTGCCGGAAGCTTAATGAAAAATTCTTGAGCGCCGAGGCGTTGGGGGTGGTGATTGCCTGAGGCGAGGATCTTGTGGAAATGAGGATAAGGGAGGACTGCTGCGGTTGAGGTGACGATTGTGGTTGATTGTGGTTGACAAGACTAGAACAGGATCGCTGCAATCTCAAGTATTACGAAAGTGTTAAAAAGGGAACGAAGTAAACAACACTATGAAACAACACAACGATAAAATTTCTCTAATCCTGCTATGAGGAAACGTGAACATTTCCAGTCAACAGTTCATTACATTTTTTAGTCTATAATGTAAAAAATGTTATTTAAAGGTTTGACTGTCAAATTTAACTTCTTTTTGCATGAAAAGGAGGAAACGCTTAGTCGTAAGAAATGTAATGATATGTATTAATAAGTATTTAAAGTCCAATATAGCAAATATTTAAGGTAAACGGGAATGAATAGATGTTAAATATTGCGTACATTTCTTATTCTTCGTAAAAATTAAGCATAATGAAGAATATTTTGCACCTTAACGAGGATAAAGTTGTATATCAGAAAAACCTGTGAATTGTTCTTTAGTGCGCGCTACAATTGAAACGTTATCAGAAGTGAATGGTATTGCTTTTGTTATAATAAGAAAATAAATGATAACTTTATCTACGTCTGTTACAGTAGTTCGTTGTTGTCGTTTCGGTCGGGAAACTTTACTCCAACGCGACTGAAAACATTTTAAATAAAAAACATGAAGAAGAATTAGTTGAACATAATTAGAAGAGAACAGGTATATCCAGAGCATTAAGAATGATTTATACTAATTGCACTTGAATTAAGTCAATTATCTCCGACCTGCGACGATTGTGTGAGTATTGAAAACGTGAATTGAACACGTTTGAAAAGAAACGAAGGAAAAAAATTTAACTCAATTTTTTTTGAGAAGATTTGACTTAGAGAACAAAGGTTGTTCAGTAATTCTCTCGCATACTTTTCTTGTTGTGTATTTTTATATTTTGTTGTATGATTACCTTGGTTTGAGGAATTGACATTAGATATAAATGCCTTGCAATATCACACGCAATTTGTAAAATGAACATTATGTACACATTTTCAAGTGACTAATTCTTACACCTCTTATTTTTTTCCAATAACCGTAATATACTTTTTATACTTATTTCCGTCAACTTAAAATTCATCTTCTCAAATCAAGAATTCTTTCTATAACTGTGTAACATACTAATTGATGTGAAAGTGCAGTTACGATATTGTAACATTAGTTACCTTGAAGAGATGCACCTATTTATTTCACTTGTGTATACTTCTCTCTAAAATGACTGAACCAGAATTATATATTCTGTCTTTACTATCTAGAGTCAGCATTGCTCTAGAGCGCTGAGTTACTGACGTGGATGACCGGGGTTCGATCCCCGATGGAGTGGGGATTTTTCATCACACCCCAACATCCAAACTGACTCCCAGGCCTGCTCCGCCTGCTGCAAAACGAGTGCCAGTTCTATCCTGTGATCAAACTGGCCGTAGCGAGATGCTGGTCATATATCTCCTCCCAGAGCCGGGACCAAGAAATCGTGGAGCTCTCCTCTCTGCGAACCCCTTGGGCATCTCTTCGGGGCCTGTTGTGGGACGGTTCGACTTTGACTCATTACTTCCTTTTATTATTACAGCAAGTTGACATCGTTTTTCTGAACACTCTCAATTATCCAGTGTTTGTTTTACACGTATCTTACCATATGTCATTATTTTAAATGATTCAAGCTCCATGTTTTATTAAAAATGTTATTTGCATCTGTCATTTTCATTCACCGCATTGTGTTAACATTTTCCCTTCCAAGGAAGGGTGAGGGTTCCATATTTCAATACAAATACTCTTCTATATTTCTCCTTTTTTATCTTGGTAAAATGATTATCTGCAGACTGCAAACATGTACGAAACGAATTTCATAAAATAATGAGGACGGTCGGCTCTTTCTTTTTTATGTATTTCGTTTTGTTGTTTTTCAAGTTATTACTTCTTA
The DNA here is from genome assembly GCA_002313205.1 of Laupala kohalensis. Lineage (NCBI taxonomy): Eukaryota > Metazoa > Arthropoda > Insecta > Orthoptera > Trigonidiidae > Laupala > Laupala kohalensis. The sequence goes on from NNCF01127996.1 coordinate 343,516, forward strand.
ATGATAGTATAGGTAATACCTGAACTATATATATCACCGACTGGATAGATTTTTAAATATATCTAGGGATATCTTTCTCCAATTCGTGATTCCATCCTATACGGAGCAGTCGGAGGTAAAAGGTGAAGAACAAAGTGTACCATAACGGGTTTTCTCATCTGGGTTTATGTATTTCTTGGAACGAGCACAAGGAAGAAATGTGGATATTATCACACTCCGACCAATTCAACATTTTTATCTCCGGGGAAAAAACCTGATACTCGTGTTACAGCAAGTTGAGTAGAAAGTGAGTCTAGGCATTGAGGAGTACGGGGTAAAAACTCTTTGGGTGTCCCCCAAATTTGAAATTAATCCATGAAGCGAAGACGTGAATGGTTCATTCCTTGAAATTATGTTAGACTTGCCGTGTGGAGATCAGTATATCAACCCTTGATTGAGGGTTAGAACTATGTTTTTCTTTACATATTCAGAGGAGGAATATTGAGAGGATGTATAGACATGGTTGTTGCTTGTCCCTGATGGAGGGAGTTTCTTCATATCTCTGAGCTTCGGAGTAAATGATTGAAGTCAGTGTTTTCAAAATTAATTGAAGATATAGTTAGAAGAAAATTCATATATATTTTTAAGTAAATTTGAATTTTCTTCGGGATATCCACCTGATACAACAATCATGATCGAATATTCAGATCGAGTGGAGGTGGTGGTGAAAAGGCGATGATATAAAGAGTGAAACATTGCTGTCTCTGAAACCATATATCTTTATCTGCGATGCCAATTGTGGATGGTGTAAGGTTTATGGACATGAGAATTTTGATGGATGAGTACCTTTGTCTTCAATTATGTACAGCAATTCATAGACAAGGAAGTGATGAGTGTGAACACACATAGACCCTACTCATGGGTTCACTGCTAGACAAGCAATCCACTCTCTACTTCGTAAATGCCGCTTATGAGTGAAAATTGGTTGACAAAAAAATTGAATGCATTCTGGAAACGAAGACAGTCGAAAGCAGAATTACAACTTAAGTGTGTAAATTTTAAAAAAAGCATTTCTATTTAATAACAGCACATTTAATGAATAGTTCAGTTGCAATATTAGACCAACTCCTCTTTTCTTACTTGATGTATATAAATTCATTGTAATATAGGGGAGGTTCATGAAAAATTCGCCTGATCATAAATGCCACGCTCCATGTCTTCTTCTTGAGAGTCTTTCAACAGGTCGCACGTTTTCTGTCGTCTACGAGAAACATCAGAGCATCAGTCAGCGCAAGGAGTAAGGGGGGGGGAGATGTCGTCGTAATACTTTTCATACGTGCTTCTACCGCATACGCAGCTTTGCTACCGTCGCGAAAACGTCGTGACATCCCCTGCAGACAAACATTGAACAACTTCTCTTCTCTTATCGTAATGCTTCATTGGAGCTTTAGTGACTATCAGTAATTTGAAGTAGCGCTCCTGAAAGCAGGGCGACGAAATACTTCTAATTTTCAAAATAGTACAAATTATTTGCTTAAATACTACAGCCCATTTTAAGATAACTCCAGTAATAACAGTCATTGGTGGCCACTTGAAATGAATCGTCGTTTGAAGTTAACAGATGACCACTCAATGGCAATTTTTATAAGAGAATATCTTATACACATTGAAAGAACTACATTACCTGAGTCTTCACTTCTGTGAATTTGTGGTATATTCTGTTTGATATCTACTGAAAATGTTGTTCATTAATATTAGTTTTATAGTGTCAGTGTGCCCGTAATTTTTCCATTTTACAATAGAGTAATACAATGTAATGTGTCATCTTGTAGTAACGGGAAAAAGATGTTTGTTTCTGCAACCACAAATTTACATGGATCATCGAGGGAAGAAACCTAGTTTTTGAAGTAACAAATGATATTGTCTGGGTTATAAGATTATTTTTATCCTCCAAGAAATATTTACATAATATCTCTCTTCTCGCTGTAAAAATTAAGTCAATCACTGCTAAATTGAGAGAAGGGCAGATATATTTGGTTCATTTTTATACAGTGTATTATTAACTACCAAAAGTAATTATTCATTATCTACAATCGCAGTTTTCGTTTTTACCACTAGAAGCAGTAATCTTTCGATACATTATTCTAGGGCTGTGGTTCCCAAACTGTTAAACATCGCTGACTCATGAAAAAGAGAACCATAGACATGCATATTTTTAATTCCAAGTATCTACTGGATTAACCAATTCAGCGTAAATAACACAAGATTTGTTTACATGTGTGTGTTGTGTAGTTTCTAAAGCATGTTTGAGAAGAGCTAGGTGATGGTGTTTATGTGTATTTCAAATAAGGGAAAAATACAGAAGGTATATGTTCATTTATTCGAGTAGGATACTATTCACATGGCACGGGCCAAAAATATTGTAAGATAAATTTAAATGGGAGCTTTATTATATACTTATTATATGTGTGGCAACAGAGAGTACATGCAATTCAACACGAGTCTTGCAAAGTGAACTGATTGACCAGGAAATGGGTCGAAAATGTCGGAGAAATTTTAAAAGTTACGAAGAAGTTTGTGAAAAATCCGAAATTTATGACTTTTATGAATCTGTATATTTTGAAGGATCATTAATAGGGTCTAAGGTAAATATTGTAAAAAATATTTTATGTGAATATTGCGTACGATAACACTTGCAATTTTGAGAACTTCAGGGCAAATTTGTATTACTTACTGTTCCGTAACATTTCTTATTATTGATATTTACCGAAAGTTTGTATTAATTACACCTTCAGAATAGTTTTTACAAGTGAAATGCTATATTGTGTATGGTTTTACAGTATATACATTTTATCTTTTAATTTTTTGCATCGTTGTGTTGAAAAACAAATTTATTCAAATCAAGTACAGAATGGTTCAATGTTTTATATTTATTGATCAGGTTTTTAATTTTCCATTAGAGTTATCGTGTTTATGCCGGAACTTAAATATTCACAACTTAAGTAAATTTGTTATTTATATGTTTTAATATCATTTGAAAACTTTATAAATACTTTGAACTATGGATTAGTGAACACTTTGTATTAGCGATGTCTGAATGAAAAAAGAAATTCCATTTTGAAGAAGCAAATCACAAGAAATCTAGCAGATTATATCCTACGTTATTTATAAGATCACAGAAAATTCACTTTTTCCTTCTACCATAAAAGCCCTACATATATTAAAGGATTTCAATGTCTTCAAAACAGATTTGTTTTCTGTGCTGGCTCCTTACGAGACATTCGTCTTGTAAAGGGGCTAAATGCCGTATTCCTTGTTCTTGGTATTTCGCAACCAATTAGCGTTGTACTGCATGATCAAAGACATAATTTTGTTGTTTTTCAATTTAGAAGACCTCTTTCATTTCGCTCTCTGTTTGTGTTTCCCAGTAGAAATACTTCCTTTCTTAGCTATAATCCGAGGAAGCATTTTATCGATGCTTCCTTACATCATCGTTTATTTTCTAAAGTTGTTCATGACCCTTGCTTCTGCCCGTTTCGTTTCTTCTTCTTCTCAGACTTTCGTTCTGTTTTCACGCTGTTCCTCACTTAATCCCTCGCTCTCCTTTCTCCCAAAGCTTCCACTGACGGCTACGAGGAGCGCTGGATTCGTGGGAGGAAAGAGAAAATTTTTCAATTCGAACTGAAAGGGGTGAGACCCACAATTTGTCAAAGGGCTCACGGACTGAGCAGCGCAGCTCAAGAGGCGAAGACGTGGAGAGCTCAGGAGCGGGCTACGTGTCTGTGGACGGAAGGGAAGAGCCAGGATACAAAGAAGCAAGGAGGAGGCATGCGGATGAGACGAATCTTGGGAAGGTAGGTGAAGAACAGGAAATTCAACATTATTAGAGATTTGTTCTCCAGAGTAAGTGTACTACAAGAGGTAATTGAACAACAATTAATATCCATTACATATTCAAGATAAACAAATTAATAATTAAAGAATTATACCCTATGATGGGCTCAGAATATAAAGTATTCATCTATCATAAGATCGTGAATCTTTGATTATTTATAGGTCATTGAGCGGTGAAACGAAAATGTTGTCTCGTCCATTTCATTCATTAGAATATGGCTCAGTAAAGACTATGTGAGAACGGTTGTATTTCGTTTATTACATTTACTTTTCTCGACACTCTAAAGAGGAGACACTGTAAAACATTAATGCCCGAATATTTAATTCGTTTTGCTTCAAAATATCGTGAACACGTATTCCGAAGGAGCTGTTTACATCAAACAACATTATTGATGACACTATCAATTTCTATCGAAGTTGAAACATTTTTGTCGAAGCTGTTTGAATATCGCTCTCTCTCTCTCTCTCTCTCTCTCTCTTAAAAAACCTATGAAATATCAAAATCAAACAGATTTAACATCATGTAGGAAGCAAACAACAATACTTAGGATGAGGATTAAACATAAAAATGATAATTTATCTCTAGTTATACTTGTTGACATTATGTTTCTGCACTGTTCAGTTATAATTACTGAGACACCCATTAGTGGTAAGGAAGTTTGAAAACAATTGTCTGTATGTGAAAGATTCCGGACTCCCTAACCTGTACCATGCCGAAAATGAATGCAACACTTACTTGTAGACTATACTACGTTAATTTTTAAGACTAGGATTTCTTTTCATAAAGGCATTAGTATGAAAAGTAGTTTAGTATGTCAAATTTTAACAATTAGAGTAAAGGAAAGAATTGTATGTACGGGTTCGATGTTTGAAGTATTGAAATTATTGAATAAAGTCAACGTAGTCATGTCATCAATGATTATTATATCAAGATATAATAAACACGGGCAGCATGACTACATCGTCTTTACTCCATAAAGAATATAAAATTTTAATGTAGGAGTTAAATTAAGGTATGATGAACGATAATGAAAGACTGGACCGAGATTTGAAATAGGGATCTTCATTTTTGCAAGCTGATAACAACGTAACATAATTAATCTGTTACCTGGTGATGTGGTTCGGAACTGTATGTTTGTTACAATTTACATTAATAAACACTATTTTATAATAAACCCACAAAATAGATTTAAAAAACGACTGATTGTGTGAATTATCGTACTATGTTTTGAACTTCAGAGTAGTAACTTATTGCAAAGAAGAAAAAAATATGTGTAAACCAATTCTTGAATGTTATATTTTAGAAAAAAACTGTGAACATAAAGCGTATTCATATTTTTGTACCTAGTAGGAAGAATATTCGAAGTACTATTTTCTTTGAAAATATTCATATTCTAATAAAACTGGTATGTCCTTGAAAGGAAAAAAAACCTTACTTGATGCATTTCCGAGGAACCTCTCCAAGAATTCCACTGTGAGGAGAACATCGGAGCATCTGTATCATTTCTCTCTGCCCGTCTTTGATACATCTGGTGCCAACTTGAATTTACTAACCTCAACTGAGCGAGGTGGTGACAAGACTCGAGGAGAAAACTCGGGACGCGATGGAAAGAAACGCCGTCCTTTCGTCTGGAAGAATGTCAACCTCATTTTGCGAAATGAAGACAACACTCTGATTGTGGAGAACACTTCCACTCCGATAAAACACGAAGGAAATGGACGGCGACTTGCCGGAGTTGAACTCGTAGTGATGCGATTAGTGATATTGGTTGTGATATGGAGAAAAAAAATTCATAAATGAAAAGGAAAATAATATTTGATACATCACGACTATAGTGAGTGTTTCCGACGTGTTCCGAAGTTACACTCGCGACACTCGATATATCAGTTACTCTGTTCAGGGGTATCACTAGGTAGTAACTGTAGGAAAAATTGCCATGTATTTATTTATTATTTGTTCTCCAATTCTTTCTTTCTTTCTTTCCTTCTTTCCTTCTTTCCTTCTTTCTTTCTTTCTTTCTTTCTTTCTTTCCTTCTTTCCTTCTTTCCTTCTTTCCTTCTTTCCTTCTTTCTTTCTTTCTTTCTTTCTTTCTTTCTTTCTTTCTTTCTTTCTTTCTTTCTTTCTTTCTTTCTTTCTTTCTTTCTTTCCGCATCTGCCTCACTTTGATCCTTCCACTTATATTAGTTTCATCTTATTGTCTTCTTACGTTCCATTCTTTGCTGCATTACGTATTGAAGCATAATATATAAGTTCTTTATATTTAATTTCGCTTCCAATTAAAAGTGCCCTGTTATTTAAATTAGTCAAACACCTTGTCTTCATTTTGTCGAACCATTTTCCCCTCATTTCCATCGTTATCGTGTATTCATTGACTATGTGATTGACATCGTCCACTCCATTTCCACAGATGTAATTTCAGGCCTCTGCTATGCCAATTCTTTACAAGTAGTTATTGTAATTCCCATGCCCAGTCAGTATTTCTGTTAGTGGCATGTTCGGCTTAATACATTCATTTTTTTTCTGAAGTCAGCGTTAGTTACGAATTTATGTAAGTATCTCCCTTCCTTTGCTGCTGTCCATTGTGTTTACCAACATCCGATTAGTACATAGTTTAAATCCTGGCCCGGGTATTTCTTCGGTTTTCCTTCGGATAGAGGCGGATTTTTTTATAAAGATTCGCTAAGCTCTTGCCTAGGGGCGGCATCTATTGAAATAATTCGCAAATTTTGTGTTATTTAAGAGTTACAATTCATCAACAATACTTTAAGAATGATTTATAGTTTGACAATTATACGTACTTCTGAAGTGACTTTTTTGTGTTTTATTAAATACAAATTTCTAGGTATATGTTAATATTATAACATGTTCCGAACTATTTTTATTGTTAGAAGTGTGCTGAAACGTTAAATCTGCCTCTACCTTAAGGCTCTTTATCGGAATTGATGGGATGGTCCCTTGCTTTCTTCCGGAGAGTGAATTAGTTTATTATCCTCCACGTGGTCATGTGCAGTTTGTGACTGTTTTTTGACAATAAAGTTTATCAATACTTCTTTTATGTTTTTTATTCATCCATTCTCCTCTTGACGTAATATGTAAATATTCTATTGTTCAAGGAAAATAATTGCTCTCTAAATGGAAGTTAAAACTCAAAGAAATTAAACTTTAAATAATCATATGGGGGACGGCGATAAGTTTACGCGTGTCAATGCAGAATACAATTTTAAAATACATTTCACAAAATATTCGTATTCTGCATGTCACTGCTATTGGACGAGACATAAAATATTTTGGTTGACTTTTCATGCATGTGAACCCACTTGTGTGTGCGTGGGTGGATGGGGGGTGAGATGAGGAACGAAGGGTGTTGAGGTGCGCGGAGGAGGCAACACCTGTGCGCCACGAAGCGTTCAAACAGAATGGGGAAGTGTGTTTACCGTCACCGCCCCCCAGAAGTCGATGGAGGGGAACGGGAAGCAAACCCCTGCAAAGCAGATGGCGATACTCTGTTTACGGCAAGACCTCTCACGAGGTTCAAGGGGTCAGGGGTGAGTTATCGTGACGTCACTCTAGTCCGTTAATGCTCTCCAAGTTAAGGGAGGATGGAATTATTTCTCGCCACACCTGAGAATCGAAGGCAGGTTCTGGGATGTGTATGCTCTGACTGGAACGCAGGCTTGTTTTCGTGTATGGGATCAAAGTGAGTCGGTTGTCGTCAAAGCGTGAGGCAATACGCCGCCGCAGTCGACCGTATCACATGCAGGTGGAGAACCTTGTGGTTCGGTCTCGGTTGAGTTTCCTTACAGAGTAAATATTGGGGAATAGCAATCTAGTAGACTCGAATATAGAACACCGATGAAACCCAACGCGTGTGTATGTATGTATATATATATATATAATTTAAAATAAATACTCAAGTATTCTTGCTTCTCATTTTCAGTATTCAAAAAAATTGAGTTAAATAAGGGTAAAAATAATTGTTAATATATTAAAGTGATCATTCCATGAAATACCCCGCAGAAAATAAATTTTGGATCGTCATTAATTTTTTACTTTTTCAATTGACAATTGCAATTTTTGGCGTAATGACAGAAAAAAAATAGGTTTATCAAGAATTCGCAGGTCTATAAATAGTGAAGATATTTTTGGGAAGTGACTCCTCGGGTTGTCTCTAGGAAGCTGGAGCGTGTTACATATGGACATTTCAATTTTATTTGTTTTTAATTTTGTTTTCTCTTTATGTCTGGTTTATTTTCTTCCATCAGCGTGTTTTAGTTGAGTTAGGTATGGGTACATCTAACGATAAAGTCAATGCAGCTATGTTCCACAACCCTTACTATTACTCTGCTAAATATTAATAAAAATGTGTTTTACAGGACACTTTAGGGCTGTAAATGACGTCTCGCCTGCAGAAACCCAAACGTCAAAACCAGTTAATATTAATATAGTTGGTATTACACTTATTTTTCTCTTTCGGAGATACGTACTCTGTATGTGCTGAGCGATGGCTACTTCTACTTACTTCCTTATTGCTTATCTCTGATGCTGAACGCAATTGGCACTATTCTATACGAGTATTGTAAGACTGATTTTTTAAATGGATTCTTTCTATACAATGTGGGTTTATTCTTCCAATTAATCATTTACTGTGGTGACTTTATATATAATGTCATAGAGTGAATTTCTTTGAATTATTTTGCAAATGGGGTGTTTTTACAAATTGACACTTCAAAATATTCCTTTACATTGTGGTTCAAAATGATTATGCAAATTAATGTAGAAATAAGTCTTCAGAAATGTTTGAATTTGGTGTGTTAATCGTAGACAAAACATATCGTTCATAAATTCTTCCCGCGGATCAGTGGGAAATTGGCTTGTATATGATTTTTAACATATCATTCGTTAGGAGAAACGTTGACACAACAGAAGTTAAGAAATATTAAATTTTTTAAAATTATTTTTAAGACGAAATGTAATATAAAATGTAAAATGTCTTATCATTTTATTATGTTGTACATTACTCATATTGGTATTATATATTTGTTGTGTTAAAGCATCCTTTAAATGCATTTGTACACGAAGTAATTTTGTAGAAGTTATTGTTTTCCTACAAACGTTACTGTTGTTCACCATTACGGCGTTAGAAGAATGGATATTAAAATACAGACTTTTTGTATATTGTGTTTTCAATAATGACATAATTATTAGAGTTTTCAAAGTGTTTTGGAAACTTATTAGTGGTAAGTAACTTTAGTAAGCTGTTTATGCTTCCAGAAATAGTGATTTTAGAACAACAATCTACCTAATTTACTGATTACGAAATAAAACTTTTATTGTTCCAATTATCTTGCAATTATTGTTTTTAACACAATTATAAATAACTGTCGTAAAGATACCTTTGCGTCAGTGGGGATCCACATGCTAACACTCCTCACGAAGTATCGTGCTCTGACGTTGTAGCTCCACGTAAGTGGATCATGAGCGACAATGCCGCCACCAAGCCATATGTTTCGAAATGAACCTGCAGGTAGCATATCAAATACACCTGGACTGATCTGACACTTCTTGCATGCAGGTACTACACGCGCTTGCGCAGTTCGTCAGAATTGACGTTCCCGCCTTGAAGATATATTAAATTGTTATTTTGTAGCCTGTTGTCCGGCAGCTGGCGACATTGAACAGATGTGTACTCCCTCGCAAAAAGGGTAGTCCAAACGTACGCCACCAGAGCGCACCAGTGATCGGCTAAAGATTAATAGGCTTCAAAGGAAATATCTCTGAATTCCTGCGTCAGAGAGCGCGGCGGTAGCTCGACCTTGACCGTCGAATAATATGATATTCATCTGTTTCATTTTTTATTGTATATTTTTAGGGCTGCCTTTGTACGAGAATGAGACGAAGGATAAAAAATACGTATAGTATCGTATAAAAATTGTTTATGCTCATTTTTTCATATTGAAACATTTATTTAACATTCACATTATAAATAGTGTGAATTATTTCTTGATTGAATATATTATTGGCGAGGCAATTGAATTTCTTCACGACAATGAAATTTTGTTTTTTATAAGATCCAATGAGATTAATTCTTCTTCAACAATAGGTGTATATTTTTTTATTAGAGTGATCTTCTTTGCATTCATTCTTGATAAAACACTGTTCCTAGGAGCCTGGTTCCAGATCAGAAGTCTTCAAGCTGATTTTACTCTGTGTTTGTGTGAACACCATACATTTGGGATCTTGCGCAGAACCCATGATGCAATTTTGTCCTTCTTTCTACAGATAAAGAGTCATGGTGTAGGAACTAGATTGTATGAATAACTCTTCCTAAGAAATATAATCACTTACGCCATGGTTTCTCCAAAAGTGCGATGCCTTAGGCTGTCCAACTTAACTTAACCTGCGGGTTATTTTCTGTACAATTTCGATCGATAGGGCCGGCACTGGATTTGGTAAAATGTTACCCGACAAATAAAACTAATGAGTTATATTTATTTATTTGTAACGCGATATTTTGATTCTTATCAACAAATTTATATTACTTCAACATGGAAACAAAAAATGGTATATATCTTTATTTTAATTTAAAAAGAAAATATTTAGTGTTATAATAAGATTATTCATTTTGTAATGATGGGGTAATTCCGAACACTATTTTCTATTTTCTCACTGTGCATGCTATGTCAGTTATTAATTTTGGCAGCGTAGATTTATGACACAAAGTTGTACCCCTCAAGTCTTGATGAAAAAATTGATGTCAATTGTATTAATTAACTTGCGGATCGTAAAAAACGTTTCATGGACCACATACGACCTGCGAGCCTCCTGTGGTCAGCGCTTTCCTAAACCATCACAGTATAACAGGGCTGTTTCACTTGTGACTTAATGTAATGGTTTTGGTACCGACATAAAGTGGTTCTAAAATAAATTTATTTTCTTACTTGTGTTGCAAAATGAGTCATTGAAATCTTCAAATACATGTTTCGTACCAAAAACCATATCCTACATCTTCCACGATCGCAGCACCTTCACGTGGAGGTTTCTGCTAATATTCGTGGGAGGACGGTTAATATACCGCGAAAGTGATTTTGGAGGAAGTTTCTTCCTCTTGCTTCCCTTTTCTTGCTTTCTGCTCAAGGAAATCGGATATTAATCGCAGTAATGAAACTTCCATTCCAAGGAGACGCGAAAATATTTTATTTCGTCTGAAGATGCGGAGTTTTCTGTAGTCATTGAGAAACGTAATACTGTCACTGAAATTAAATTTTAGTGAATTCATTTTAAAGGGGAAGAAATGCATCAAAGACTGTCTCAAACTTTTTCACGTGTCGTCGCACAGTTCAGCTGCGACAGGAATGTCCTGAATTAAATGTATAAAAACACAACGGAGAAGACATAAGACAATACTTATTATTCTTTTAAAAAGAACACGCGAAGGATGGCTAGCAATAGTATTTAATGTTTATTTGGAAATAAAGTTTTAGAATATTAAAATATTGCTTTAGTAATTTTCATTAAAAAATCTATTGTGCTAAATTCATTGACGAATTTGAAAAGATTTGAAAGTTTCCTTTTCGTCAACCTCGAACTAATACCACCGAGCATTGCTCACCTGTAAATTAATTTATTATTATTGTGTTAAATTTTTTCCTCTGCAAATGCTGCTAAAATCTAAAATAGTCTAAAATGTACAGTTTTTCGAACTTTTTGCAAAACTTACTATTGGAACAATATCGACTTGTTTAATTTTCCAAATCCTAAGAGAGTATTATATTTTGAAATTTTCTCAGCTATTGTTTTCTGTATTAATTGTGCTTGGCACCGCAACGTCTACGAGGAATGTGGTTTAATTTCGTCAATATGCGCTGTATATGTCAATTGTGATGGATTTGTCAGTGAGGATTTCTCGATGAAATTACGAATTTTGCTCTCCAACACTATCTCTGTTTGATAGTTCTAACATAGGGTTTTATCATTAGATTTATAATTCAGAGAATTATTTACACAAAAATATTTAAAATAAAACCAAGATGCATAAAGAACAAATCAATACTTTAAGCGTTAAAATCCTAAAACTATTTTGGAACACATGAAACATATATGTCTTTTATATGGCATAACATGGAAATATTAGTACTCGAGCTATATATAGGTCATATATGAAGAAAAGTATCTGTATGAAAGGTCTATAAAAGCTGAATGGATACACCACTGCATATCAGGGACAAATTTTATCACAACCTCAGTCATTCTAGGGTTAGGATTATCACGCTTCCTCTTTTTCACAGCTTTTGTCTGTGTCCTCTTTCCCGACTATTCCAACTCCAACACGACACTTTACAAACTAAAAGCGCTTTCAACTGTTTGTAACGTATCATTGAGAGACATGAGAACCTATAGAAGTACACAATGTGCTCTCATAGAAACGATGCCAACAATGTGCAGCACTCATTTGTTATGGTTTCGAAGCAGTCATGGATGCTTTACGTTTTATCGTCTTCGTGACACAAGAATAAAATTGAGCTATTTGCTCGAATATATTCCTAAACCTACTACTCCAATGTCTATTTCTCTGAAACTTTCATGTTTTCGAAGACAATGTGAATATTAACCTTCAGTTTACTAAGCTGTGAGTCAACACCTACTACCAAGCGGGGTCAGCCTAGACCCTAAGAAGAAATTACTATATGAAGAACAACGAAAGCAATATGTGACGATATACTTCAAGAGAATTTTTAACTGTGCATTTTGTGAAAATATTTACAACGAAATTTGTTAACATAAAAATTGCAAGAATTTTGTAAAACAAAAGCTACCATTTGTATAACAAAGACCCTAACTAAGAAAATTAATATTATCCTTAAACTTATGCAACCAAGACAACAGACATTTAATAAATAAATTTGACAATCACACTTAATGACAATATGCAGAGATAAGATTTTCACATAAAAATAATTTTTAAAATTGCTTTGGGATTAGAGTTGACCGCGCTTGGTACTCTGAAGGTTAATCAAAACACATGTTTGTTTGATTTCTCATTTCTCAGGAAAAATACCAATAGCGTGAATAAGTTCTTTCAAAATCTAAAATGTTACAAACAGTTTACAGACACTTTTCAACGTCATCGTAAACAACCTCCCATTTAATAATTAGAAAATAATTTTGAAACAAATTAAATATAATACTTTTTATTTTATTTTCACAATTTCTGAATGATGTTTTAATTTTATTATTACTTGCTTTTGTTCTCACGAACGCATTATAGCGTAAACACGTCTTCATAGATATAATACGATATTTTGTGAACTATTCCATAACAAAGATATCTCATATAATTTCTTGAAGAAGTTCATATTTTAGAAAGTGTTTTCATTTTACATCATCGAATTGCGCTGCTGGGTACTTCTTCTAGTGTTGCAAATATTCAAACTAAGTCTTGTAATAAGAATTACAGACGATATATTTTGACAGTGGTTCGGTTCATGTATTGAGGTTTTCGAAGTAGGATATCCATTAGTCTCTTCGCATACCTTACCACCTTTTTCATCATGACAAATACACTCCCAGGTTTAAAAAAAAGAGTGTATTTTACATGAAATAAAACTCATTATACGTGCTAGAAAATGAACGGGAATCGCTATGGAGTAACAAAAATTCATGAAAAATAATAATCTCTATGAAATGGAGCTGAGTTCATTTAAATAGAACTTGCATCGCGTGAAAAGTTTCGTAATTCTTTCGCGAATCATCAATCACTTTCTCCCTTGGGACAGAGGCGAGAACTCGTGTGTCAACGCTGTCGCTGTTTCTCTGGCACTAGACAGTCTCTCTTTGAACTTCGTTGATCCTCCATGCCTCAGCAATTGAAAGCAAAATAATGTCAGATTGGTATAACTACAGTTGTCATGTTGCGCCCTCCGGTAGCTAAGGGTGTGCTTGCTCACCACCAAGTCACTACGGGTTCAATTCTAGGTGGGACCAGAAAAAAATCTAATGAAAAGCGAGCCTTCTTTCATCTATTCACCTCCTACGACTCCTAGTATCACTAACTTACGTAAGTATTACTAATTACTTATACGAGGGACTAGAAAGAAAGAAAGAAAGATAAAGAAAAGGACCTATGGTATTAATATGAGTTAATACATTTCAATTTGATTGGAATAAATAAAAGGGATTTGTCTTTTTTTATTTATTCTTATCTGAAACGAGGTTTTCATATTATTGATCTCTGATTATTTTTTTAGGTTGCACGATTACTACCAAATTGTTATATCGTGGATAAATATGTCAATAGAAGATGTAATTTATTTGTTCTTTAAGTAGTTTTATATTATTTATAAACTTTTGTGTTATTAGTTCATATTTGAGACAAAAGTTTTCTATATTTATTTAATTCCTTTTCACATATATGAAAAACTTAAGAGAATCGCAAATTATGTGAAATTACTTTCAACAATAACATCAGTTGTAGGCAATGAGATTTGATTTCTTTACTTCACTGTATAAATATAAGAAATTGTAGGAATATTTATAAGTAATTTGTGATTCGAATTTTACCAATTCCATACGATATCTTGCAATTATATTCAAATTCTGTTAAAAACTATATTGTATCACAGTATTACGCAAATATTTTTTACAGAAACTCTAATATTTTTTTTCATTGCCTATGAAGACCTTGCGAGACAACGAATCTCGAGATGTCGTTTAAATATAGAGAATGGTAAAGTTTATTGAAGTCAGTATTTTTGTTATAGAAGTTCAAAATGTGTATAATAAAAAAATACAAAATATTTCATTAATAGTGGTGTAATGAAACATTTTATCTCGTTACGATTTACCCGCCGCACGATGTCTTCCAAATATGGGAGCCGTTTCAAATAGACCTACGATTCGTCGAACGAAACTTCCCCACTCGAAGGGGAAGCAGGAGGAGAGAGGCGTTGCAAACTTAACAGATCCAAAACTGGTCAGAGCGTGGGATTTAGAAAAATAAATGGGTCTTTTTTTGTTATTAGCAGTGTATATTAGTTTACAAAACCTCCTGAAACACACACACACAAACAGATGGAAGGAAATATAAAAAAATCTTTATGTGCTATATTAAGTTGCAAGTATTCTAAAAATTGTCTTCGATAATTACGTTGGAGGTAATATTAGAAACATCTTAAACTTTTGCCCGACATTTTCCTTCATACGAAGTAATTTTCTATAACAATTTCAATAGTACATCAAAATGTATATAAAGAAACGGCGTCACTCGTGCTATGAAATAGTACGTCTGACAATATTATTTATTTTAGCGCAACAAAAATTACAATTAAAATTGGAGTTAAAAACTAATTTATTTTTAAAACTAATAGTGCATTCTTAAAATGTGACATTACAATTTGTCAGAAGACAAGAAAAAAATATATTATACCTCTTTTTGGTTATTTTGTTACGTATATACGATGAAAACAGGTAATAACAGAAAGTTATCTTTTAGAAATAATATTTCGGGAACTTTTATGAAATAATATTTGATAGTGATTTAAAAACTGTTTTCGATTCTTTGTGAATTTGTTTCTAGAGTTTATATTAGAAACCAACACATATTACTAATTGTAATAAGAGGAATGATTACAAACCATTAAAAGTTAGGGATAGTTAATGCGCAAACGAAAATACGAGATGGGTTAGATAATGCTTGCTGATAATTTGCTTGATCAATGAAGCCCCAAAATGGGTCAAAGGAGTGACTGAACTGGGATCAATTACTGGTCAACCACCGCTTAGCGCTGTCAGTCCCCTGCAGTTAGGTCGATTTCATTAACTGTCTTCCAGGGAATGAGATCCACTACCTCAGAGCCTCCCAACAGAAGGCTCTGCAAACGGTCGGATTCTCGGAAAGTTCCACGTCTCGATAGAAACAAGATAGAGGCCTTAATAAGGAGAGAACTGTTATAGAGGAAATATAATGCAAAATTTCTCATTTTCCTGGAAAGTACTACATGCAATTTATCATATTGGTTTGAATAAGCTGGAGTTGGTCACGTGATTGTGTCGTGTCTACCTTTCTCCCCACCCCACCAATAAGAGGCGAGAACCGAGGGGCAGCTTGAGCTAAAGGTGCGTTTGACAGCTTGAGCTAAAATATTTGTCCGTGGTAAATATAGCTGTGATGAGAAATTTTGTGCTCTAAACTTGTGGATACAGCTATCATTTCTCTCGCAGTTAAGGACTCTAAAACAAGAGAGCGGATGTAGGAGAGCACGGTTCACTTTCCGCTTAACGGGATTAAATTTTTTTGTTGGGATTTTGCACACCGCATCCAGACGAATGACGATTTGATAGCGTAAACTTCACGGTTACCCCACATATCACCTTCCAAATATCTTTAACAAAAACATGTGGTGGTTACATGGAATAATAGGTCTCATGACCAATATCTCACCCCATACAAATAATGGACCGTCCATGAATTACGTAACGCATCCTTGGGGGGAGAATGCTACCGTTATACTGCATTACCTAATTGTTACGTTACGCTCTATAAATTGTTGTAAGTTATTTTTTAAACTTTATTATTTATTATTGAAATCCATGAACTTAACAGTTCAGGGTGTGCACAAAGCAATGAGGTCAGTGTATTAAACTTTTCTTCACGACAAAAAAAAATTAACTCTAGGAGGTAGGACTTGGAGTAATAATGATTAGATGATGATTAAATAATATCGTTAAGGGTGCGTTGTGGAAGGGACGGGGTTTATAAATTTTTATTTTATCCGTTGCTTAATTTATGGATGACTTTTCAGACATGAATTAAAAGTATGTTGTTCATCTTTCCTGATAATTGTAATGTGAACAAAATATTATCACGGATTACAAACGATTTAATTCACTTTACTGTGAATCGAGAATAAAAAAGCAGGTTTAGAGTTTTGTGATGTGTAGTGGCATGTAGACAGATTTTCAAACATGCGTAGAAAAGTGAAAATATCATAATAACAACTATTTTATTTTAGTAGTAAAACTAAAAGTTTTAAATTTCAGGTGATGAAATATATTCCCTTGATACGTGAGAACCAATTTTTTGGCATGAAAGTTTAAATTAAACGTCGGAAAAGATAGTTCGTAAGCATTTACATATGTGTCAGACAGATAGTGCTTGACGGGTATGCATCAGACTAGATAAACGAAAAGTTATACATATTTCAACTCTTAATACCATTAGACAAATTATTTTCTTAATTTTGAAAAATCTCTTCTTTTTTGTAGGTAAGACGAGATTAATTTCAGACATGTGTTTCAAAGGACTCATGCTGATTCGAACAACGAAATGTGTTAGAGCGATGTATAGTTATAAAATATGAGTAATTAAATGACACATTGACCATAATGTCTGGCCTACAGATATATACTATTGAATTTTCAATGCCTTTCTTTTTATCTAGGCGGCAGTGAAGACAGTCAAGCTGAATAATAAAATGTCATCTTTCTAAAATCTTGGTAGGGATGTAAACACTTGATAATTCATTTGTCATAATCATTCGAAGTGAACATAAAAGATATCTGAATACTATGTATATAGCCAAGACAACTTTTGGTGTAAATATTGTTGCAGACTCTACGGTTTCCCCGGATACCATTCAAAATCGCTTCTACGGATGTTACATCCACCACTGCCTTAGGACCATTGATCGGAATTGATGGGGTGGTCGCTTGCTTGCTTCCGGAGTGTAAATTAGTTTATTGTCCTCCACGTTGTCATATGCATTTTGTAACTGCTTTTTTCTATACAATTTATTTATTATTTACTTAAACAAACTTGGAAGTGGTGAACTCAACATGGCGATTAAGTGTTAATCGTTATTTCGCCTCCACCCTCGTCGTTTCTAATCGAGTATGGTATATCTGTGCTCTAGTGTAAGTCTACGTAACCTAACTTTGCAACAGATATATTATTTCATTTTCTCTTCTGAATTATATCATTCCATGAATCACACGCAGAAGGTCCTCAGTAAATAAATAATTTGGAGACTTATAATTAAATATGCGTACGAGCAAGCTGGACCTGAAAACTACCATTCTAACTCTTCTAGTACTTTAATGACACCGTATTGTCATGACCATATTTATCATTTTCCCATTAATTCTTTTATACTGCTGATGCTAAGCCTGTAATTTTGTGCTATGAAATAAATAATACAGTGGATTGAATACTGGCTCTATTGGTGCATTTAACATTATAAATGCCAAAGAAAATCACTATTTTACTGGAACTTAGACCGTGGTAGATCACATTTTTATAACAAAATATTTCTGTCATGTTATTTTCATGAAAATCCTTGAATATTTGTGACTTGCGACTGTAAATATAAACGCAGGAGTGAGACATTTAGGACGAAAAAGGGTGACCCAAGGTCAAAAAAAATTAGGTTAGAACATGTGGTTTTTGTCAAAAAAGAGTTATGTGCGAAATCTTATTTGGAAATGAGCAATGTTATAAATATTTTCATCCCAAAACACCTCTTTTCTAAGAATTTGACAAAGTGTCTTAGAACCGCGTACTAGAGGGAAATTGTTGTATAAGCATCTATATAATTGAAGCGTGTAAATGAAAAAGGATCTGAGTGGCGAAAACCTTTTTTTCGGATAAAACGGCATTTTGGTGATAGTTTAATTGCAATGACGGTCAGAAGATACACTTTGTCATTAGGTTAACATGTATTGTGCAATAACAGTCACCGAAACCATTATAATTTTTTACAATTTTTTCAATAACTTGTTGGAAAGCCAGGAACAATGATTGTGAAAATGGGTGGCACATTCACATTTTTGTACTTCCCGTGGTACTTGGGGCGTGTTTTGGAAATCGTTTGTGGTATTTAAAACATTTAATTTTTGTAATTTGTCTTTTACAATGGTTTTAACGGAAAACTTATTCATACTTTAATTTCTTCACACTGACAATAGTTTCAAATTGATACTATAAATTTGGATAAAAACTGTTTTTAAAGCACTCGTAGTCGCTACATCAAACTGGTTATGGTCATCCATAACTGGTTATTATTTTTCCATAACTGTTCTTAATCAACTGACGGTTAACCAGCTTTTTGTGTTTCCCGTAAAAAACACGCTTTGAATATTTTCCATTTACGTGCCTCTTTTAATAGTATAAGAAGATAAACGAAACGTTTTCCTTCGTACATTTCTATCACTCGCAATTTTTTTAATTTTCCCAGATATATCAAATACTCTGTTGACGCGTTATTCCAAGTATCGTGTTTTGCAAACCCATTGGATGTCAAGAGACACGAAAATTTACCGTCTCAATTGGATTCATTTATAAGTCGAGATTCGACAACTCTAACAAAATCCCAAGGAGTGATGAGAAGATTAGCATACTTCAGCGGATCTTCTGAGCTATCATCATCTTATAGGTTCATTGGGGAGACCAAAATGACCACCCTATGTTTTTGTTTACGTTAGTTTCTCAAGGCCATGTATGTGGTGTATGACCATGTCTCACAGCCATAAGACCCAAACGGTTGTCCCCTAACTGTCCCACCATACTGGGTGTGTGTGTGTGTGTGTGGGGGGATTGTTTCACCGTACCCAGTCACTTAACGCGACGTCATGTCGCTTCTCTCTCATATGAAGGTCTCTAGTCAGAATGATCCACGGTTCATGAATTACTCTCTCGACCGAAACGTTAAACACTTGGAAAGATTAATACACGTGGCGCCTGGTGGCAAAGTGAGAAAGCGCATCAAGAAATAATTGCAAACCGATTCCATAAATGTAATTGAAATTTGTGTCGTTACAATTTTCTCTCAATTTTCCGGATTCGACATTCAAGTGAGGCTCACCGCTTCCAATGTGAAACAGTGATGGAACCTCGGTACGCATTGTTTCCTGTGAAATTGAGGAATTCCATCAGTCATTTTACGTTGCGTTTCGTGGGATTTGCCTGCGCACAATAAAACATATTCACGAGAAACCGTTAGTTAGTGAAGATATATTTGTTGGAATGTGACTGAAAAGTTCGTACCGATGAATCTTAGTTAATTATTTTTCTTGGTAACGAGTATTATTTTCTTTCTCTCTCTCTCTCTCTCTCTCTCTCTAAGATCAGTTATAAAACTGTCTATAAACAAATAGCTGTATATATACTGTCTCTTATACACATCTAGATGTGTATAAGAGACAG
>NNCF01127996.1:363593-464227 GCA_002313205.1 Laupala kohalensis
TTAAAAACATAAGTTATAGGACAGCAATGTTTGTGTATTTTGACTCTATATTTTATGCATAATGTGCGTCGTAAATAAGTTTTTATTATTTCATGTTCAACACAGTCTTCCTGCTGCAATAATAGGCTTATTTTTCATTAAATATTCACTAATCTTTCACGTGCTCATAATAAGTAATATAATTTATATTACACGAACGTTTTGGAAATTTTTCATGAATTTGATATAATATAAGCAGCACATGCCCACCTCATTGCGTGAACTTAGTAATTTACTTCTCTTTGTTTCCATACGACGTCTATTATTTTATTTTTTCAATGTAGTTCAAGAACTGTGAATGTTCTACATCTCTAAGGGAAAAAAGGTCAATTCACATTTACTTCGTTTAATTTTATAAAATGCAATTGATTCATATGTCTTGGAAAATTTTGCTATCAAATTTACTTCCTCGGATTTTTTTTCGAAAAAATCTCAATCGCAAAGAACCTGCGAGAGACGCTTATGAGAATTGTTCCTGGGTGTTTGTTAGATTCTGAATGTAATAAGATTCCAGTAAATGTGTCATTTCATCACAATTCCACCATATTGTCTTTTAAGAAATGGAAAAGCTTCTCGCAAAAAAGGAGGGGTATGTAAGCGGTTTATCTCCTGCAAATAGCTTGTTTTTGTTGTCTAAAACCCCACTGTGTGATGTGAAGGATGTACTTCTTCCCAAACACAAGAGTTGCATGAATGGCCTTGCCCCTCTTCATCTCCCTCTTTTCCTTTTCTCCTTTTTGTCTCTGTCTTCTTTATTCTCCTTCCTCTCACTTACCCCTCCCCTCCTTCACGCCGTTGCATGAGCCGTTAACGGGTGAATAATTATGTAGCCATTTCACGTCTGGTTGCATTCGACCCCTGCGGGCCTCCTCTCCCTTTGCTCTATCTTCCGCTCTCCCCTCCTTCTCCCCTCCACCCCCACCCTCTCTCCATTCGACGGCGCCGATAAGCTTATTAATTTGTACTACATCCCGTCACTTCATCCTTTCCTCTCCCGGGATGATGTGTGATGGTAGAGGCATTTAAAATGCAATTTACATATTGGACTCCGCGTGTGCAACTCTATAATTAGATTTATGGGACTCGTTTGAGCTGCCTTTGATGTATGGGGAATGAATCATGTTCGTAAGGGTATATAATCCTTCCCACTAAAGAAGTATAAGAAATTGTCCACTTGCTCAGTACGTGGATGTCCTAATCTCCGTATATATGTATATGAAATATAATCGTGACGAAAAATAATCCTTATAAAAAGGATATTTCTATTTTTACATCAGAAAATATGTTAATACCCAAATTATTCAGCAGCCGAGGTATATTTATATCTTAGTTTTGCAATTTGGTGCATTTCAGGCTTTCCCTTTCACCTGACTGCATTTCAGAGGAAATAATATGAGAAAGGAAAAATTGGTTGTATTTGTTGTTGTGTGAATATTTCAATAGATCCAATAGGTTGGAATCGGGAGTTGTAGGATTGAGACGATTCGTAAACACAAAATTGTGTACATCATTTACGGACTTGAGTTAAGATAATCAGAATTAAGTATCTGAGGATCACATAAGTTTCTTATAAACTCATTGAATATATGCATTAAAGACGTCGCATTCAAGCAATGACAATGTTTGTGATTCCACTATCTATACTCGAAAGAATTTTCTTGTATACCTTTGAAACACCAAACAAATACGTTGAATGCACGAGTGAGGAGCGTTCACCCATTTTCAGATCGTACATGAAACAGGAGAACAATTTGATTCAGTACGAGACAAACCTTCAGACCTAAGATCAACAGAACTGTTAGGTATTAAAGTTACTCTTAATGCATTACAAAATACGTCTTAAACACGTACACATCGATATGTGAAAGTGTTGTTTCTGAAATACTGCCCGTAAATACTGTCCGTACCATCGAAGACCAATGATGCAGCTATTTAACCAATGTCGGAGAATTTAGACATGTCTTGTACCAGACGTCTGTTGTAAGGTTTATCTAGAATTTTTTCTAGAAATTTGGAACATAACACAATGTGTAAAGTATTCGCTCGTGCTAAGGTGGATAATTTATTTATTTTTCTGAAAAGGTTTTATAAAAATGTTTTTAGATCATAATATATTTCAATACAACTGAGAATCACAAAATTAATATATTTAATATATCTAAGAGTGAATGATACTTTAAAGAAAACAATATAATATTAATAATGTGCAAATTCGTATCAATATTCTGAGAAAAAAATACCTTATGTTAAATTACTCAAATAATCTACTCTGAGATTTGCTTAGAGTGTACTACATATTTTATATGATATGTCAAATTCAAACTCTCCCACAGCAGGCTCCGAAGATGCCCAAGGTGTTCACAGAGGGTAGAGCTCCGCAGTTACTATAGACATCGTTGAAAGCATTCCAGTTCTCTTTCTCATTCTTTCCCTGTCGTCAAAAATTTCATTTTTCGTGTTTTCTTATATTCTTTGGACAAACAAAAGGAATTTCCTTCAACTTCACTTAGAAGGATAAGCCGGGTCCAGTTCAAACGGACGAAGAAGGAAGAACAGAGGTGTATCTGGCCTATGAGGATGGGCGTGGGGCATGACGTATTGCTGACAAATTGCTGGGATGAGAAATTTCGTATATGATTTTTAAATTAAATCTTGTAATGTATACACGAGCAATATTTCAATGTTTCTTAGGTTCCTTTGAAGCCATTGATATACTAAAATGGAAAGAATTCTTCATTCCTTGACACCACTGTCTATGTTCTTGTACTGCATGACTAATCAAACTCTGTGAAGAGCCCATAACTTACCTTTGTCTTCTAATTGTAAATCAAAAACAGCCAAATATAGTTTTTTTAATCAAAATTGAAATGTATTTTTGTCACTCTTTATAGTAAAATTGCAAGATATTTATGTGGAAAACAAACATAACTCTTCATAACAATTCTTTCTTCCTTCTTTCTTTCCTTTTTTCTTTCTTTCCTTCCTTCTTTCTTTCTTTCTTACTTTATTTATTTATTTGTTTGTTTGTTTGTTTGTTTTTTTTCTTTCTTTCCTTCTTTGTTTCTTTCTTTCTCTCATTTTTTCTTTCCTTTCTTCTTTCTTTCTTTCCTTTTTTTAAATTTATGTGGATTTTTTAAAAATACAATAAAAATGTTAAACACGTGAGGAAAGTATAATTAGGCAGATCATGTTGGCAAAAACAAATGATAATATAACTTTCTCGGTGGGGAATCGAACCCGGACCTCACACGTGCATATTCGAGACGTTGAGACAATTGAAGACAATTGGTTATTTTCTAAATACTCTCTGTATGTGTTCTATCGGGTAAATACAGTGTTTCAATTCCATAAAGCTAGGAATCACTCCTTAAATCCGAACCCACACGCACACACAAAAATTAATACATGGGAAACGTAAACTGCGCAGCTACCAAATTAGCAAAATAGTTACGTATGGAATTATCATTCGTTATATTAATTGTTACACAGCAGTGTAACTGAGTAAGTAAACCATGGGTTGAATCTCTTTACGAAAAATACGTTTTTTTTTCAAGATCATT
Organism: Laupala kohalensis; assembly: GCA_002313205.1. Taxonomy (NCBI): domain Eukaryota; kingdom Metazoa; phylum Arthropoda; class Insecta; order Orthoptera; family Trigonidiidae; genus Laupala; species Laupala kohalensis. Next base: position 367,193 of record NNCF01127996.1, read on the forward strand.
ATATGCGTGGTCATACATCGGTACTATATTAAAAGTTTTTTTACGACTGATTGAAAATCATATGACCATTTTGTGTGCCATTCATGCGAAGCTCGGTCACCCAGATATTTATGAGTATACGCTATTTTTTTTATCATTTTAATAAACAATTTTTATAAAAACAATTGAAACTTACCAAGATCTTATGTTTTGTTTTATCCAATATCCTATGAATTTTCAATGTGAATATGGATATTGTAATGATTCGTTACTTAAGCAATATATTTTTTCTTTCTATATTCTCATTAGATACACTGCTTTAACGTACTCCTTGTCGGTGATTATAAACGCACCATTGCACTCACTTGCGGGCGTTGAAACGAACGGCGCTGTCCTTAACACTTCCGCACATTACTCTTTACTGACTTTAAACATTCAAGAGTTGGTAAACTTGTCGCGACGACCCACCACTGACACGTGCAGTGGCTGAAGTCGGGCAGTTCCTTATCACACGAACTTCGCGAACGACACAAGGAACGATTGCAGTGGTCACAGCTTCACACCCTAGAAGACTACATGTACTGATGTTGGTCAGAATTCTTACGTGAACGATTCAGAAATCAGAGGATCAAGGTTTGGTGACGTCACTGGTGGCGTGTGTTGGTAACGTAACAGCACAAAACTCCCCTCGTTCTCTGGACGTCGTCTTTGATGACAAATAAATATTGCAGCGAGTCGTGAATGTTTCAGTGAAGTGTCGCCTGCGGACGCTTGGCGCGTTGGCATCACTAGTGGCGGTGGCGGGGGTGGCCATGTTTACTCTTCGCGCACCCGCTGGCGGTCGTAGAGGGGGAGGGTGGATCCCTGCCACCGCCTACGCGGTTGGCAGCGCTGAGTAATGGGCGCGCAATGTCAACAGCAGCAGGCATGCCACCACCGGTGACTGCCTCAGGCCTGCCAACGCCGCATTCTACGACGAGGTCTCGAGTCCCGCAAACTTGTTGATGGTCCGAAAGGAGCATTAGTGGATTGGATTAAAGTGGTCCGCAGCTAATGAACAAAATACTGCGAAAGGAGGGGGGAGAGAGTTGAAATCGCGAGGAAGGAGCATTTGTGTCTCAGAAAGCGTCTCTTAAGGACAGAGCAATTGACCACTTCTGCGGTTGAAAGACGACGTTCATGAGGTTTGCGACCCTGCTGTTACCAAAGCTGCAGTAGGTCATGACCTTCCAATGACGCTTGTGTAAAAAATAGGTACGTATTTTTTTAATGATCATTAGGGGGAGTAAAAGTTTCTACGTAAAGTACAGATAGAGCAACGCAATCTTTCGTGACAACTTTTGCCAAGTACTGCATCTAAATATTTAGAATACCTTCATCAGAATATTCACAATTGTTATTTAATGAGTCGCAGTGTATTTAAGGCACTAGACATCCAATATTTGTAATCAACTCAATGTGTACTATGAATCATGCAATATTTGTGTTTTCTTACAGTACGTTCCTGTATATGACATTTTAGTAAATAAAACGGGAATAAATTGCCAAGTATTTAATTCCAACATGCTTCAGGGTCTGTCTGCCTAAATATTTAACAGTTTAGTTCTACTACTATAAATGTATTTTATATCGGAATTTATTCAGTTACAACTTATTGCAGTAACAAATTATGGTCCTAACACAAGCATTTTGTAAACTTATGCATTAAAAAAACCTAATCAAAATAAATTAAAAATTTATATTTTTTACATAACTGCAATAAAATTTATTTGTTTATTGACTCATGATCATTTGAAAAATTATTTATATGCTCTAGAGAATCGTATCATAATCAGAATAGAGAAGGAGCAGAAATGTGCTGAGCAATTTAGATTCATTGATATAGCTTTCTATTGTTAGATGGCCCCTCTCTCTCTTTCTCTCTCTCACTATTTACATTTAGTTATACCTTCATTCTCCACCATCCTTTGATGGTATTTAGTTGAATTTAATGGGCGAGGAAATATTAAAACACTAATTAGCTTTAAAAGATTTCTTAGAAATATGTCTCTGTCAGTCTCTCTTTCCATACACATCATCTCGAGTCCAAGATAACTGTCTTTGTAGTACAAAGAACTCTGTTATTTCACCTGGTCTTCTTTTCCGATGTGACCTCCTCACGTCGAGAGCCCTAGGTTGCCATGGCAACGGTCACACTCGCGTCCTTCCTCGGAAGACGAGAAGAGGAGGAGGAGGAGGATGCTCATATTGAGCTTCGGAATGTGTGAGGACGGTTTTGTCTTTCCTCTCTCGCTCTCCCTCACGCAACAGAATTGTGCTATTAAAAAACTTCATTGCGCGAGAATAATTACGCTTTGCGAGATAATATTTATCTTCGACTAACTGCAATTAAACGTGACTAACATTCTGTATGGTAATACGAACGTTTACTTTTATTTAGATAGATTTTTTTATTGACCTGAATGATATGACACATACTACTTTCCCCCATCTGCTACAGGTTTCCAACGTGGTCAGACGTGACAGAGTTGCCATTTGTTAGGACTCAAGTTGGCGAGTAACATCCTTTTCAAATAAATGGGTCAAGTAGCTTAATTTTTTGTGTAGTTTTAAACCCTGTTTTCTTGGGAAAGAAGAAGGTGAAAGACGAAGCAATAGTAAATCATCAACAAACATTTCCATGCTTTAAAGTAAAATCCTTTATTTGTGTAATATGTGCCGTCCGGGTAGACAGAAGAGAAACGAAAAAAATTTCTGACACGTTTGCGTATTAATATTTATGATGATGGTATGATTAAATAAAAATTACGTCGCTATGACACTGTCTCACAAACCATATGAAACGTAATTTTAATAGAACACGTTTAAAAATTTTGTAACGTAACGTATTCTTGCAAGAAAAGTTCTGAAAAAAACCCACGAAGAAACACTGGAATTAAAAGTTAACACAGTCTATTGAAAGAGAAAAAAGTACACATTGTTTCAGTAACAAATTAAAATGAGAAAATATATTATTGTCCTCGTAGGTTGTCATATTTTTCTTCATTCTGTAAGACACACCAAATATAAACTACTATCGATGGTTGCGTAAAGCCCTAAATATTTTCATGGCAATTTTAAGAACATTTAGTATTTTTTGCGAATTTAATAAATTCCATGAAATTTGCTTCTCAGTGATTTGAGAAATCTCATGTTCATTTCAAATTAATAATTATGAATACAAACATTGATATTTTTTCATTAATATATAAATTAAACCCAGTTCAATAGTTGAGATAAAAACTGAGCTTGTTTGCAAGTTTGATCTATGAACCATTACTTTTTAATTTGTGGCGTGCGTACTCATACACAGACTTACTTAGTCCTGGATATAGTGTCCCTTAAGCCGCATATTATGCTCACTCCAATACCTTTATGATAATATGTGGTTAATGAAGCACCGCTTTGTGGCATGACAGGTTATGTATCAATCATACGGCGCTATAAAATATCCGGGATGTAGAGAACGGTAATGAAGCCAGGGGACAAAATACGACTTCAAAAAATCTCTCGTTCGTTGAATAGGAACCGTTCCAAAAACATGTGTACCACAAAAGAGAGGATCAATATTAAGCAGAGAAGCGTAAAGCACACAAGAATCTTCGTGGTGGAGACCCGACTGCAGTGCATTTGTTCATCACTGTATTAATTATTCGCTCACGTCAGCTTGAGTGCCGAGGTTGGGAATCCAGAACGCTACAGTCATTATCCCTACTCCGGGGCCGCATGCATCGTCAACTCCTCTCGTGGCGTAGCTCGCAACTAAAGTGCGAACAAACGAGCACGTGGAAATGCTTGGAGTGATATGACACCGCTACGTGTTCTGTTACTTGTAATTGAAGTAGAAGCAGTATCTTTAAGGTCGGTATATTACACGTTCATATTTCAATGCCATATACATATGATCAATGAAACATGAAAAACATATGACTGTGTAATGCACAAGCTTTGATCATAGTTCAACTACGATCATATATCTAAGACATGGATTCTTATTGAAGAAACCTTTGATAATGTCTGTCATCATATCTTTAATCATAGATATGACATACAAATATGACCGTGTAATACCGGTCTAACGATCTTTTATTTTCTTCATACAATTGCTCCTGAATTTGTGTTTAAACATAGCATTTAATAAATATTTGATTATTATTAAACAGTAATGACAAATTAAACTCAAAAATTGTGCAATACTTTTAAAACCATTACAAATCATGAATTTTGTTGTCCGACTCTGTTATTTAGTAACTGAATTGTGTAATCTGAATGTTTGCAAATGTAACAGAATTGTCACGTAATATCTCCGGGTGGCTAATTAAGAGAGTGAGAATATCCTAAACAATCATTTCTTGGGAAGAAAATATAATTTTAATTGTGATTACAGGATTAAATCGGAATTTCCAATGTGGATGGCTGGATTAAATGTTTATTTAACTGTGAAACAATAAGGCTGGTGTATCTGACACCTACCTTTCTCATATGTGCATATGATTTATTTTTTATTTCCCTCGCTTCATCTTCTCATTAACCTCTCAGCAAATAATCTATTGTATTTTGTATCAGTGGCTACTTTCGCTATTTTCTTGTTACCGGTTGAGAATTTTTCATGAACATTTCTGACACCACCTTGTTCTATACGTCACCACATTTGAAGAATTAAAAATAAATAAATGAAATGATAAATGAGATGCTAGGAAAGTGAAAACAAAGACACCGTATTGAGGTACGAGAGAATGCGAAACATTGAAAGTACCAACAACATAATTTTTCTTGAAACTTAAAATACTGATTCAACGCCATAATTCGTTACAACAATTATGAAAAAATCATCAGAGATATTTTGTTGAAACTGACGTAAGAGCCAAATTACAACACGGAGAATGTCCGAAATTCCATTTGTGATTCCCAAAATATGCTCCAAGTACGACGGATAATATGCAGACGAGTGTAAGTGCCTCACCTGATAACCACAATTTTGCCATGTGTCGCGGCAATTTAAGTATACATCTTCATTTTCAATATACTAACAACAATTTATTAACTTTGTATTCAGATCCTATTTATCCTTTTTTGGGCACATAACACATTTTCAAGGGAAAAATATCATTGTTGATGACAGGAATGTTTGGTGGAAGCCTTAATGAAAAATGTTATCATGACACCTTCTCGCAATTATCAAACGATTATGTGTTTCGTGTACATACATTTCTTACATGCACTTTATTTATAGATTGAACGTTCTTACATTCAGTTTTTAGGAAAGTATATGAATTTTTAATGCCTATTTCTTTTAACCGTGTATAATACATTCCTCGTTTTCGTCATGGCCAAGAGTCACCAAAACATTTCTCATTAATTGAAAACGCGTTTTTTATACAGTATTGAGAATTCACTTCCTTATTTTCCATCCACATCCTACAAAACATGCTTCCACTTTTCATCTTCCGTTCGACAAAACATTTTCTATTCACAGTTAACCTGAATCACGTTCATTTCCATGTAGAACTTTGTCGAGTGAGCACTATTCTTTGAAGTTCTTTCATTGACCACGACCTCCACGGCAAAATAACGACGAGTTATTTTCTTCTTCTTCTTGTTCCCTCTATTATTGTCACCTACGCTGTGCCCTGCCTCTATCATCGTCACCAGACACTGCCGTGGCGCACAAGGCAACTTTGTAATAAGAGTGATAAATGACAGTAGCAGCCGCGTTGCGAGACAGCAAAGACTTTTCCATCCTTCCTTCTTTCCTCCTCTATTTCTTGCAAAGACCGCCTCCGGCGGCGCTCGCTTCGCGTAATGGTGGCGCACCTCTTCCTCCTCCGCTCCGGGGAACCCCAGTCTGTCCTCATGATTCACCTTCACATGCAACGTCCTCATCCTCCGGGAAAATCGGCAGTGGGTCACCAAAAAATTACCTTGGTAAAGAAACGCAAAAGAGAAGAAAAAGTGTCACTTCGCGGGAGAAGGATAATAATATAAAAAGTGTGAGCCCGCGACGCGAAAGTAATAATTTTGTAACTTCACATAACTCTCTCTCTCTCTCTCTTTCATCCCGCGCTTAGAAAGAGAAGAGTGTCCTTCGTCTTGACTGAAGACTGCGAAGGGGAGGAGAACAAAAAGGACATAAGCAGCTTTCCTAAGCTTCATCAACGATGTTACTCAGCTTAAGAGTATTAATGGGTTTTCTGCTTAATTACGTGTTTGTGAACAAGAAAAAGTGCGTGAAGAATGAAAACGAAAGAAGTTGGGAGTCATTAAATATCGGAGGATTGCACTTTGCAATAAGTGATATAAGAACCCTTCTCACTGGAATCGTATAGTTCCATTTGTAGGTGCATTAATAGGATAATAACAGTTTAGTTCCAAATAAGAATTTTAAAACTGCATAAAACTGTGAAGGACAATTAACTAATTTGCTCTCTGAAATCAACTAAGTGATAAATCATTCCATCAATTTTGAAAGAATCACAATGTAGAAAAAACAGAGTCGGGGTACTGGCATACTTAATATATTATTTTTGGAACTTATTGTACATCAGTATAGTTTCTTCAGACTCAGCGTACCAACACCCTAAATACCAAATGGTTTCGTTAATGATCCCACACTCATGTTTATCGGAAGCTAAACCTATACTTACGATATATAACATTATTGAACATTCTTTAACTCGTTTAGCACAATCTCTCAAATCGAAAAAATGAATCGAACAATTTTTGATAAATTTTGTAGAATGATTACTGACCCTCTCCTAGTATTCTGAATTACTTCTTGTTATGTTTGTTCGATCCTGAGTTTCTTTCTCCAAATATTTTCAAAAAAGATTTAAGCTTTAGCAGTGGTGTTTTCTACCCAATTTTCTTCCTCTTTTTTACTCCCTCTTCACACAGCAATTCATCAGTCTCTTTATGATTCGCTTACTAGGGAATGAAGGGATATTCAGATCTGTCCTAAACGGTTTTGTTCATAAACGACTCAGATGAAGGTGGTATGGACTTTATTCGGTACAAGTCTGAACAACTCCGTACATTGTGGAAAAGAGAGGTCATGTTTTCACACATTTCCGAAAAATAGACAAAACAAATAATTAACAAAATAATTGAGGTATTATAAAACGGATCTTTTTGTGGACAATTTTTTATTTATTTATTTTGTGAAATAAAATAAATAATTGTTTACAAAAAGTCAGTTTTGTAATCTCAATTTAATTATCATTGTAGACGAGAATAATGTCAAAAAATGAGATACCTCACTTTCTTTACATAGTTATTAGCATCAACTAAATATTTCATAATTTAAGATTTCTACAGTCCAAAGGAAATATCCGAGTGATATTCTCCATTTACTGTTGAGAAGATAAAGAAATTTGCAAAAAATTCTTCGAAACATTAAAAAGTCTACTTCTGTATTCCTAGAAAATAAGATCTTTTAAAACGAATGAAATTATTTGTATAAATCATGCTATCTTCGATCATTTTGTGAAATATGGATTGCAGATTGTTCTGAAAAATTCATATACGTACGAACGTATTCCCATGAAACTCGATACTTATGCATACATCTATTTTTAATCTTATTATTAATTATATAGAAATAGACTCATCAGATTTATTAACGATATCCTGAACCTGTAGCCATTTCTGCTTGATACGAATGTTCTTTCGTATAAAATGAAGATAAATATTTGTATAAGAGATATTTGAATAAATGTAAATTAAAAATACTTGATAAGTTGATGAGAGGAAAGCCAAATAGAACATCCTTCCCTTTTTCCGTGAACTTTAGAAAGTGTATTTACATAACATAATGTTCTTTTTTAATAAAACACATTTTTCATTTTGAATATTGGAATTCCGTCACCAGTAAATATCATGGATTTTAGGATGAATTTAAAACAACGACATTTCAATAAACTCAGTTGACACTTCCTTTACCTGTCGCTTCTGTGAACAAATTTGACGACTACCTTTACATATCATATTAGTATCTGTCGCAGAATAATTAATTCACATCATTCAACGCTATTTATAAATTGGAATTTTTATTCCGTCAGTTGTATATTTTTTATTTCATGTGCATGTTGATTGAAAGCTATAAAACATGGTAATATAGATACAATATATTTCACTCCCACGAAAATCATATGTAAATATATTCCGATGTGAAATAATGAACACATTCCTCCAGGAAAGTACTTTTTTGTAAAACAGACCTAAAAGTGTTCAATGTGTCATTTGTGAGACCAGTATTTATTTTATTTCGAAATTTTAGTTCTTCAAGGTAAATTCAACAGAATTTTGTTTCTCGCACGTTCAGATATTGTGAAGTAATCTGAACACGACGAGCGGTTGTTATTAAGGGGGCAATGAATAGAGGATATGGGCACATCGTACGATTAGCAGGCTGGACTGGAAGGCTTGGCAACACCGCATCAGCACGGACTCGTAGGCTGGTCGGCAAAAGGAGAAGAATCTTAGCTGAAACATTGATTCATTAAATTTGCAATACGATTACTTTTAATGAAAAATAGTTAATACTTACCTGATGGAGAAGACGAGGACAACAAAAAACTAGTTGAAGTGCATCTAAACTACGTTTATTAATATTATCTAATGAAGTATTTGAACAGCTTCGTTGGAAATGTATTGTCTTAAAATTAAATAGAATAGGATACACTAGCAATCATTGCTTAAAGTGACATAACTTATTTTACCTTTCTCCCTTCTTCTTCATCGAGGATAAGGTTTAATAGAGGGTGGGAGCAGTATTCTGTCGGTATCCACGAATAAGATCATAGGAACAAGTCTGAACATGACGAGACCGATTTCGCGACTTCTCGTATGCAGCGAAGAGGTTAACCATTCTGACATCGTGGGCCGCGTAAATTAGGACTTTGACTATATATTCCTTAAGCCATTGTAAAATTAAAACCAGAATGGAATCTAGTTGTCTTCTATTCTGGTTGACGAGGAGTACTGCAATGTGTGACGTCGTTGGGGGTGACCAGACACGAGGGGTGGAATGAGCGGGAATTGTATGTGCGTCGTGGTCGGCAACGGAGGTGGCGGGAAGCAATTCGAACAAATGGAACCAATTTCATCAAGTGCGCTCCGCGATAGGTTTTACAGACGCTGCGAGGGCAGTGACGGCATGTGGCGACGGTGGTTGCAACACGACCCATGCGTGCAACGCACAATCTCATTCCTCAAATCCTTTTCAAGCATATTCAAGACGGGGTAATTCCTATCACGTGGCAGTTTGGCACATACCTCGCATCTTGAAGCTGCAGGAAGAGTAGTGCTGTAAGCCGAAGAGAAACAAGGTATTTGGAATTGGATATAAACAATTTCCCGGATCCGCGATTTGTAAGACTTCGTAATGAATTCTCTTATGGTTTTATCGGTATCAAATCATATCTTTCGTGCTATAAAAACAGGTTCGTGAAAATTTTGTTTACTCATTTTACCATTTAATTTTCCCGAAATTGTGAGAAAATTAATGTTGAAAATTATATTGAAGTTGAATGATTTTATCTTAGTGTTGCGTTTAAAGTTAATTGAAAATGAAATTATTTTGAAGAGCTAAAATACAATAGAATAAATAATTCTTCATTATCAAGTATTACAACATTTGAGTTTGGTGGTAGAGAAGTTCCGTCTCATTTTTTACTTAATCAATATCTGTTACAGTTGTTCAGTATCTTCTTGTTCAGAAGTTGTATTTTGGTATGTATAATACAAGTAGGAATCATTTCACGAAAATTTTAACTCTATATTTACGGTAAAGAGATAGAAAGAGCTATCTCCGTTCAATGGAGGTTTTGAAAATTAAGTTTAATCCACTAGAAAATCCAGAACTTATCAAGTTCTGTTAATTCAATTAAAGACTCTGTCAATCAACTCAATATAACATGATATGGGTCTCATATTGTCAGTCACGCACCCAGTGTCGTATTGTGAGTTATACCATGTACACACACACACACACACACACACATAGAGATAGAGTTAACATAACTGCGATAACGTTCCCCGTTCTTTCGTACTTTTTATCTAAGTTAGGGAGAGTTGGACTGTAACGAAATTAAGTAATTGAGTAATGAATGAAATAGGTGAGACGTTGAGTGTACCACGGTTTACCTACTAAATTCACAATTACCCCACTTCTCCGACGGTATCTTTTTCAAAGACACAACGAGAATGAAGTAAAATATGTTTAGTGGCAGACGTAACATGAACGGCTACTGAACATATTTTTGGAAACTTTTCCCTCCCCTAATTATTATTCGCAATACAACCTTTAACACCGGAAGAAGCATTTTATTCTTTTCCTTCAACTTGTATAAACATGTTTTAAATATTATTTTGTGTTTTTGTTTGGAGGGGTGCGATAATGAAAGTCCAGATATTATTTATGAACTTTTCCAAAGCGTCTGTCCTTGTATTTCCATATTTTTGACATAAATTTGCAACATGAAAGGAACACAGTGGTGTTGCTCGTTGTGTATGCACAACATGTTATGAGACAAAAGAGGAACGCTTTTAGTTCACAGAAGGGAAGTGTTGAATCGTGTTTTCTTTTGGTCATTAGATAAACATAAGTATTCACGTAAGAGTTGTCGTAAACGAGCCATTCAAGTAAACGTGTAGTGAAATATGTGATAATATGTTTCACCGAAATACATAGTAAGAGAAAAATTACATTTATGTTTTAATATAAGGAAATATAATATCTAGTTTATATTAATTAATTATTATGAATTTATATTATCATGAAAATATAATGTTTTATAACAAGTAAAAATTATGTACGTATAATAATAAAATATAAATAAATTTATAATATATTATGAATTAAAAATATATTAAAAATGATTTCATGGATGTCGTCCATCGTGTTTTTTTTGTGCTATTTAAGTGGAAGTATTCACTAGTGGTTACGATTCGAATGTTAATAATGTGTCTTTATATTCAGGCATGTTAGTTCTGCGTATTATTATATCATATTATTTAGAATACTTCAGTGCAACAATATTTATGTAACCACCATTAAACAAATAATGATAACAAATAGATGGATAAATTCTTATGAAAAAAATGTATAAAAATAAAACTTTATTTAAGCACTACTATTAATACTGCTATATTGCAGTGTAAACATGATATGCTTGACGAGGTCCACGTATACCTGTTTATTGTCTGAGATAGGAAGAGATTAACACACTAGTTTTTATCTTCCGCTTAAGTAGTATTTTTTTCATTTATTTGCATTATGTTAAATTAAAAACGCTAGTTCTCATATGTACTGTTCAGAGAATAAATTACTTTGACAATCGAGACGTGTTTTTATAGCTTCTAGCTAGATATTTACGTTGAGCTAGGGCATAAGGAAGAAACTAACAAGTTTTTAAAGGGTTTCTTTCCCTGACAGGAAATAGCTATAGCTTTACCTCAAGTGATGAAAATTATTTCTTTTTTTGTTTACAGCCATTTTAGTGTGTACATATTTACGTCAAAGATTAACCCGTCAACTCGAGAACGCTCAAGAGATACGTATTTTGCACAAACTATGGAAATTCCATGACACCGAAATTAACAGGGGGATCTTTGATCGTTAATTTTGACGAGACATATCACACCATCTTCATCTTTTCCCGTTTTGTAACAAAGACTTGGTTCGAAAAACCTGATGACTTTTTAACTAAAACCCGCCGCCGCGCAGTGTGCTTGTTGAAAGAGATGAACGCTTTGCTTGCTTGGTGGAGCTTCATCATATTTTATTAGATTCAAAGTTGGCCGTAAGTACTTTAATCACTCTTGCAGTAACAGTAACAAGAAAGTTGCGACTCAGGAAGTTGGCAAAGTTACATAAAATCTGTTAAGCGAGAAGATGAAGTTCGAAAAAAAATTGATCGGTCTTGCTCTGTCAGATTCGTTGCCACTTTGGAGCGCCGAGAAATTCAGAAATGTTATTTGGAAGATCTTTTAAACGATTCTTTGGGGGTGGAACTACATATTATATTGAATTGTATTTAACATTATGATTTGTGACATCTGTATCATCTGAATAATCGTATCACTTATATTGTGGTATAATGACGCAACACTACGAAATTTATGTACACAGGAGAAGAAAGAAACTGAAATTAGGTATTTTTAACCAACTTTACACACAGTACTATTCACATTAATTGTGTATTGGTTAAAGGTTACAACAAATCCTTTGAATGGTTCTACGAATGCAAGTTTCTGAAACTGAATTTTTCTCATGTTCTACCTAGTTAGCGTTGGGCTCTAAGTGGATGAGTTTGGCATATACTATCATGACCACAATCAGACACAAGTTCTAGTGGGCTGTTAGTTCAATGTTATATGCGTCTTGAGTATCACAAAACCAGAAGACTTGGGATAAACGACAAATTAATCTTCATAATATTCTTAAACAGCCCCTGATTGATTGAGGTATTCACGAAAATTTTCTATTGAAAGTATCGACCTCCGGAATGTAACTAAAAATGTTTCTCAAGCTCATCAAACTTAACATTTTGTTGTTGCTATTTTCTGTATGTGATGATAAAAGGTCATTTATTGTGAGCAGCAATCTTTTTTCAGTACTAAGGGAAATTCGCTACCATATAAGTTTCATATATAAAACTAAACTTAGATCCTTTGCGTTAACTTGATTTATTGATTTCTACAATTGTTATTTAAAATATAAGGTAATATTTAATGAATAGTCGTCCATTACACAGTGAACCGGTGAACCATTAATTTTCTCAAACAAAATATAAACTTTCATTGAAATGTAGTTGTAAATGCATAACATTTCATTCTTCTACCAATCGTAATGTAACAGACAAAAAATTTGCCTATTTTAGAGTTCCAGTTTGTCCCGTAAGATAGCATTGATTCTTTCTTGATGAATCGCTTGATATTAACTTTCCTCGAGAAATAGCTCTGCATTTCCATTGAAAATGCTCGGAGGAAATGAAACATTTATGGAAAAAATAGAGTAAAATAGTTAGATTTTTCACAGTGTATTATTAAGAATTCAAGAATTCCTAATTTGCGACGGAGGAAAAAATTTTCAATCTTTTATCAATAATAATATTAATTTTTGGACTAAATTTGGAACGTTGGTAATGATAAGGAAGTCTTAAAATAACGAAGTTTTTGATGTACTTATATCATTGCGGGGGGACAAATACCAACGAAAATAATAAAATAAACAAAATATAATGAATCCTTACAACAAGATTCATGTCCTAGTCCTTTTTCAAAATCAGAGATCAATATGAAAAAAAGAAAATACATATGTACAAGAACTCATCCGGAAAGGGTATCAGGTACAAAACAGCATTGTACATATTATTCTGGCAGCCGTATCTCTGCCGCTTTTCTTATTACTCATGGTCCATTGTTTGCAATACTGTGATAACGATTGTTATAAGGCGCGCAACATAACTCCCGCTCTCGTCGGCAGCTACTAGCCAAGCTGCAAACTATGCCCGGTTCTGCTAATGAATGGAATGGTCGCATTTTCCAAGAAAACGACTTCACAGTCCTTACGACGTGCATTGTCGTTCCTCCCTGGTGGGGAAATCCAGAAGGTGCGTGTCGCATTTGTGAACCCTTCGATCAGAAAGACATAAGTTTTCAGAATAGCGTTTATTTTCCTCCTCTATCACCCTCGCGCCCTCTTTTTCTTCTCGACAGCCAGAGTAGGAATATATACAGTTCTATATATTGTTATAAAGGCTTTGCATGTTGTCCTACACGATTCCGTTTCACTGCATTCTGTGTATGGTAAAAAACTATTTTTGACAAAAATGTTTACTGTATATAATATAACGTAATACATAGTTGTATTATTGCGCCAGTTATATATACAGGCAATCAATTTAAGTTTCAAACGCGAGAGACTTATACTTGCACGACTTCTCAGCCACACAAACGATAACAACCCTAACTAACATTTTTTGTTATAAAGTTTTTTACCATACACAGAATGCAGTGAAATGGAATCTATAAATATTACTTTCACAAAGTTTTAAATATATCATACCCAACAAATTATAATAAACATAAATATTGTAAGTGAATTATTTTTTAGATTGCTTCGTGATTGCGTTAATATTATGAAACATTACTGTGATTATATGTAGGACAACTTGCAAAGCCTTTATTATGAATCCTAGACATAAGCACAGTAAAGTTACCCAAATTTCAAATGACAATATACTCATACACTAGGACCAGTTTTCGGCAGGAGTTACCGCAAGGCGACACAGTACGAGTGGTTTCAATCATGGTAGATGCTGTATCGAACAATACTGTTTCATACACACTGTGGGGGCGAGGAGAGGTTTATTGCCGTACTGCTTGGTGTGCAGAAGCGTCAGTAGGTGTTGCTGCTTCTACTCTGAATATGAATCTGATAAGGAAATATGTTTGAAAGAAAACAGTAACGAGTAAATTCCGAGAGAAGACAAATATTTAAAGGTGATGATAATTTTAAACGTTTTAAATAGGTGACGTAGAAAGAAACGTTGTTATTCGAGAAAATAATTACACGAGCAGGGAAATTATTGCATCACTCAAGCAGTCAAGAAGATATTGGAATCATACACCAAGAAAATACTCTTACTGATTTTTCCGATCATCAATAGTAATAATATGTGACCATGATGAGGTCGTATCAACAAGTGAACATAAGCCACCATCCTAATTGAAGGGTTTGCTGCGTTTTTCCTCAATTTTTCCTTAAGGTTTCCCGGGATGGTACCTTGTTTAACTTTCCCAGATTTAAAAGTATATGTTACCCCTGCGTAAATTTTCTACCTATGTAGAAATTGTTTTTTTTTTATGTGGTCAGATGGTAGAGCAAACCCTATGGTCTATGTCTCGTCACTAATATAAATCATTGAGTTTTCACTCTAACGCTAGAATGAAAATATGTACAGCCTGATAGTACAATGTCACTTATAAATATGGCAGATTTTAGAATTTTAATATAAACCTACCCAAATATTAATGTTCTAAAATTTTACATGTGAATTTCACAATATTTTATTTCTAGCATATCAACATATGTTATGTGTAGTAATAAATCCTAAAGGAATGTAAAGAACCTGAAGACGAGGCCACAGTCTTGGCCTCGAAACGTTTTTGTCCACAACCATAGTGAGTATGCGACTTTAATCAAGTGATTAAGAAATAAATCAGTGTTGTATCTTATAATAATTGTCTTTAATATATTTGCTTATTGTATGGAATTTTTTGTTCTTTTTCACATTCTAACAGAATGGCTGCTTCTAATATACATGCAATCTGCCTGGTACCTTCCAGTATTACTGTTATGACTAACATAAAAACTTTCTAAGTGACACGTGTTCTACAAAACGAACTTCTATATCCTAGGTACCAAGATCCCCATGTCCAAATTGTTAGTATTATTATTTCATTATATATTTATGTTATTCATACTTTTACTATTGAAAAAAATGCGTCACCACCCCTATGAGGTGAATGATCATCTTTATTATGTAGTTTCAAATACCACAGATCTAACAACTTCCTTATATCCATAACTTCCTCTCATCATTCAACGGAAGAAATCCCGAGTAGAGAGGGTGAATCTCATCTCATCGTCTTCCACCCTCCACCTCCTCCAAGAACGTGACTTCCGCAACTAATCAAGCGAAGTGGAACGAAGAATATGAATCGCTTCTGCCTTCAAGTTCTCTCTCTGCCGCCGACAGAGTTTGGAGTCCCTTTCTACCCATCCTCTCACGCGTACCCACGTCCACCCACTCTTTGGCGCCCAACGCGGATCGGGAGCTGACTGTCGGACTAGTGCCGCCGCCGCCGCCGCCGCCGCCGCCTCCCTCCTCTGTTGTTCTTAGCGAAACGCCGCCAGCGAGGATTTTCAAATACTACACGCGCATGAGTCGGATGAGAAGAGGGCAATTCCGAGCGAGGATTCGATGTAAGCCGCGAGGAATGGAGAGCAGATTTCGATTGCACCATGCTAATTCTTCATTGAAGAAGAGAGCAAATAAGTTGACGTACGAGGCATCAAGTGCTTTTGCGAAGTCGTGCTCAACTCGCCCTCCTTCGTTCTCAGTTTTGAAGATCTTTTTTCTAGGAAAGCGATGAGATACGAAAATGCTCTCTATCATATGATTACGTTGTTATAGAATCAATTTTATCTTCTTTTATGTTAATATTTTAGAATCTTTACAATTTTCTTCCCTCATTATCTGAAAAGTGGTAAATCTTTTTTGTGTGTGTGCGTGTGTGCGTGTGTGTGTGGGGTGGGACTTTAGGACTCGTCAACGGCAAGGTCATTAGAACCCCAGTGGTATATCCTTGTAATACTCGTTGTGAGGTGTTTTAGTTCAAAAACTTTAAATTATAATTTATATTGTCCAAGTGACTTTAGTAGATGCTGAAATTTATCAGTATACGTATTATATATTCCTTTCGTGTATCTACTCGTGGAGAAGATGTGTGATAACTTTCGGTCAGATGAAAATGACGAGGAACCCGAAATCGAACTGTATTGATTGCAGAGGCCTTAACCGATACACAATTGTCCACCATTTCTATCCAGACCTAACCCCGGAAGATGGGTTTGGATGGAAATGGTGTATAGTCGTGGAAGTTATCACTTATCACTATACGTTGTTAAAACCTGTTAATTGATTTTTAATTTTGACTGAAACCTAACATAAGATTACGCATATATTTCTTCCGTATACTCTATACGTGGATCTGGGTGGAAATAGTTTTAATTTTGATTAATTTTATATGCAATGAAATCATTTTTTAATTTCATATGTCAAGAAATACCTGAAATTTTATATTACTTATTTGCGTTTTTTTCAGTTTTACATTTTTGAAATCTTGCCAACATAAATAAAACTCTATTTGACATCGTTTGCTTCGTCACATTTAACATGTATCGCAGATATCAAAATTTTCTTTGGACAAAGTAAACTGGTTTCCGATAATAGCGCTAGTAATTTTCCATCATCAATAACACATTTATAAAAATCTCCATTTTAACTAAATAATGGCTACAACCACTGTTATTGATTTTGGGTTTGTTTCTTCTATTATTGTCAGATACATTTTTGCTATAAACGTTCGTTCTATGGCTGCTGAATGTTATTCCTAAATTATTTCATGTATTCTCTTTGCCCCAGTCTCGATTCTTTGTTTTCCAGTCGTTCTACTTGGAATTATTACATTTCTCATCCTCTGCCACAGTCATTGCAAAATGATTTTCGTCGGTTATTGAAGATCTTCTTGATCTTCGTATTCATTGTTCACTTGCTTCCAAGTATTTAAATAAGTCCAATAACTATTTCAATAATTATTTCGAAACCTTCTAAGTGAGTATCTACTGAGTGTATAAAACTATTTATATATACTACTTATTCCCGTTAAAGGAATAATAATGCCAGCTGTTCATAATTTTCTGTAAACTTCATAATACTTCTTATCCTTTTGTTTATGACTTCCATGAGTGTTCATACTATTCTTTTTTAGTTATATTTCTAATAACGTTTGAAACAGTGATATAACATTGGACTCAAACCTAATTCAGAAACATTCAACCAAACGGATTTTTCATTATATTTCATTATAATGAACGGATATATCATTTTTCATTATTATTCTACACATATACAAATCAGTACTCTTTGGATACACACCTGTGGGCAGATTCAACTAAGCACAAGGCACATACCTAAAAAAACCAGTTAAAACAAAACTTTGCGGAGTTATTTCTTGAAACAGCATTTTCTGTATTTATGCAAAAGAATCTACTAACGTATAAAATAATATTCTCCACTACATAAATATGACACACAACTTTCTAGGTGATAACAATTACAATCAGAAAAAAACAACCACAGTGGAATCATTTGATACGTAAGCTTCCGCAACAGAAATATAACATTCCGAGCATCACCAGATGACAGATTAAGAATGGTGTGAAGGGTTTGTGTGGGAGTGAGGTTGGTAATTCCACCATTATCCAAGTATAGAGACATTCTTCGGTTCTCCATCCACAAGGAACATATTAAAATAAACTCTACACATATACAAATCAGAACTCTTTGGATACACACCGGTAGGCAAATTCAACTAGATACCAGGCACATACATGGTAGCTCAAGACTAGTGCACTCGCTCACCATGGAGAATTTCGCGTTCGATTTTCGTCGGGACCAACAAAGTTTGTAGTTTTTCATTTCTCAGTTCATAGAGCTGTTATGTTTATCCTCTGCGTCTTACCAGCAATTGTAATACTCGGATACGGCAATCTAGACGCTGTTCCCTCCCAAAATGTTTCAAGAGTTGTCTAGTGAGCAAATCCACGTAGAACTGAGCCTTACTTGCACTCGTCACCGTGGTTCTTAGTCGGCCGAAACGAGAAACACATACGTATGTGTGTTTAGCTCCAAACGTAAAAATAAGTACCAGAAAAGAACACATTATTTATAAATCGCGTATGATAAAGTACACAGCTATAACTTTTCAGTCGGACTCAAAATCAACAGATGATCTTGCAAACGAAATGCCTCTAATGCGATTGTAATATATATTAATTACTCTTTGTATGCAGAACATTCAGGTAAAACTATACTGACCGTTTTTTTGAGAAACATTGAAAACTATACTTTGACTTTCATGTGAGGTGACATTTGGATTAATGTAAAAAGTAATTGACAGCACGTGCGTTGACCACAAGTAAACCTAAGCGAAAATACGAGGAGTGAATTAAATTTATTTCCACTTTGTCAGAAGTAGTTCACAGAGACGGACGGACAAACGGAGAGACCGGATGGACGTCATGACAAAAATTGTGGAGTTTCACCAATTTTTTCTCGATTACAATACTTTCTATATTCTACGCACATGAGATAGTAACAAATTTACTTCTACTTTTTATTAGATAGTTTCCAAGGTGTCCTATGTCTACAAGGAAGAACATTAATTACCTTTCTGACCTATAAATGTATCAAATACTGGACTGTGATTGTCACATCTCTGGCTGAGGCTCAGACCAAGTCATTGTTTGAGGGGTCATATATATAGTGGCAAAGCGGGAAAAAAACACAAAAGCAATATAAGCGGTACGATACTGTAGAGTTCTTGCCCGCTTAGAGCGCATATCCGACTCTATACATAATACATACATGGAGACCGATGAGGTACAATTCGTCAATTAAGACGAAATAAAACTATATCAAATAACATAGATGCAATGGGTGGAAAATGCACTTTAAAAACCTTCTAGCAGGAAATGATAACACATCCCGAAGTAGTAACGAAATAGGAATAATATTTACAACCGATGAAGTGTCTGAACTAGATGCGAGTATTACATCACATGAAATATCTTCTGCCATTCGCGATTTAAAAAACAATAAAGCGCCTGGAGTAGATGATGTTCCTTCCGAATTTATTAAGGAACTAACCAATGATATTGTGCCATTTTTAACTGACTTTTATAATTACATCTACGATGAAGGTGTTTTTCCAGACTCATGGACTACAGCTGTAATGCAACCTGTATATAAAAACACAGGAAATATAAACGATCCAAATAGTTATAGGGGAATCTCACTACTTAATGTTATTGGAAAAATTTATTGGAAAATTCTGTACTGGAGATTACAACTCTGGGCCGAGAAAGAAGATAAACTCTCGACATTACAGGCTGGTTTTAGAAGCAACAATAGCACAATAGATAATCTATTTATTTTAAACATGTTAGCCGAGAGAGAAACTCGAAAGAAACGCGGAAAGCTGTACAGCGTGTTCGTAGATTTTGAGAAAGCTTTCGACACTGAAGAGAGACATCCTCTGGTGTGTATTAGCGGACAAAGGAAAATCAAAAATATTCCTACGTACTTTACAAGCTTTATATTGCTCTGACAATGCATGCGTTAAAACAAATAATACTACTCTAACTCCAACTTTTCAAGTAACTCGGGGAGTGAAGCAGGGATGTGCTCTCTGTCCATTGTAATTTATTTGATTTATAATAGAAAACTTATGTAAGGCATCCACGTATTCCTCAACAGTAGGTGCTCCTTCTGAACAGAAACAGATACCGGGGTTGCTATTTGTGGACGATCTTGTTATGTTCTCCACAACACTGTCGGGACTTCAGATAGGTCTAGATACGTTGGAGCAGTTCTGTGATAAATTGTCTCTACATTTAAACATACATAAAACCAAATCATGGTATTAAAAAACGGATGGATGTTTAGTAAAAATGAAATTTGGAATTACAAACGTCAACCTCTCAAGAAAGTTAAAGATCACCCTTATCTAGGTGTCAAAATAAGCATGAATGTAACCTGGTCAAGACATATACACAACAAAAAACAAAAAGGCATGAATGTTCTAAATGAAATCCAAAGAAGTACTGGTACCATCCCTGACATCGACCCGAGGATTGTAGTAACGATGTACACGTCACTATTCGTACCTGCAGTAGCGTATGGATGCATATTGAAATATGGGGTGTTGGGGATTGCGCATCACTTAATTCGATTCAAAATAAATTCTTGAAAAATACTCTTGGCGTACCTCCGAGTTCAGCTAACTGTGGTACTCTTTGGGAATTCGGAGTTTTACCGTTAGAAGTAAAACTTAAGATGAGGGACATTAAATATTGGGTTTCAATAAGAAATGGGGAAAGGAAGAACAATGTATACGATTGCTACGAGTTAATGTGTAACGAACCATAATCGAAATTAGAACTATAATCGAAACTGCCAGTCTAGGACAATTGTGGCAGACATCTCCGGCGAAATCTGATTATGAATTAATTATTCAGAGACTTGAATGCATAGATAAACAAAACATAACGGCTGAGAGACAGGGAAAGGGGTCACTAATCTTGCAGAATATTGTGGCAGGAGACTGGGGGCGAAAACCGTACATAGACAAATGAAACAAGGTAGTAAGTGCGAGTTACGCTTGGTTTAGACTTGGGGGATGCAAATTAAGGAAATTGAGGGGGGATCGAGCTTCGCAATGCTCTATATGCACGAAACAAGAAGATTGGGATCACATTATGCTAAATTGCGTTGACACTGAAATAGGTCGAAAAAAGTGGCTTCTTGAGGGTGGATACAATCGTAAACCAAGAAATTACACTCTAGCTTTTGAACTAATGCGAGATAATAGAATCTCCGTTACTTTACTCCTTGGCAAGTTTCTGAGTATGGTTCGAAAAAGAGGGAGGCGGAACTGATGAAGGAGATTGACCAGACACTTAATTTAAATCTGTTTAAATTATTATTGCTATTATTATTATTATTACTATTAGTATTTTAAGTGATAGTAGTAGTAATATTAGTATTCTATTTTAGTCTCTTTTTTAATTGATTTAAAAATGTGGACATGTGCGGATATGGGTCCATGTACATGTACGTATATATAGGGAAATATGTAAACAAGATTTATTTGGATATGTTGGTATGTATGCATATGTTATTTGCCCTGCAGATAAGTATGTATTCTTTCTATGAGTTTATTTGATTCTGCCGCCGAATTTTTTTGTTCTATTACAGGTTTCCGGTTACCAAGCAGATTCTTTTTATTCTTTGTGCGCTTGCCCTAACAGTTGGTTTTCCGTGGTTCCCAAAAGTGCTCAATGAACGAAACAGTCACTTAAGTAATATAACAATAGCTGAGATTAGAAATTAAAATTATATTTTAAAATATAGCCATGACCAATTTTTTTTCTTATTATAACTTATTAACATTTATTTATTTCTTTTTCCGCTACTGATATCATTTACCTTTCAAATAATCGAAATATTTTAATACCTCTAATTTTAGTTACTGTTTCAGTTCATTGAGAGTAAATACTAGGTTATAGTATGAACAACCCACAATACATTTTAGAGCCTTTGTAAGGCTCACGGGTATTAATCCCCACCATATATTGTATATTTTTGTTGTTAAAATATAGCCCTTTTGAAATGAAAAATACATCGTACCCATAAGCAACCCGCAATACGTAGGTGTATGAACTCGGAAATCACAATACACTGGCTTCTGCATGTGTCACAAGTATATTTGAGCAACGCACATTTTCCATTTCTTTTGACCTTGGTCGCCTCGTCTCTTTCGGAATACCAATTCGGGAGATTCTCAGCATGTCTTCTGTTATGTTTATTCATCTACCGTACTACTGTTTGTATCACATACCTTATTTAAATATTCTCTCTCTCTCTCTCTCGGGTCAATAAAGTCCTGGCGCATGTATTGTCGAATAAACCGATCTCTATCCTCTACGTACATCTCACAATCCCATAGCAAATGATTTGGTATCTCTCGCTCTTTTCCATATGGACACATTTCCTCTTGCGTCTTTCCTATTCCAGACAAATACACGCAGAAATCACCATATGCTGTCATAAATTCCTGTAGTGCTTCACGTGGGTTTAAACATTTTCTGTTCTACTGCAACGTACAGTTACTACATGTATTAATGTGTAACGCAGCACACACAAAAACATTTTCTGCACACACAAATAGAAATTGAAAAGAAAATTCAACGCGTGAGGAGCCGCGGCAGCTTTAATTCTAGCATGTCAAAGCCAAACTATGCCGCATCAGGGCCCGAAAGTGCCCAAAGGGTTCGCGGTGGGTTGAGCTCCACAATTTCTTGGCCTCGGCACTAGGAGTAGGAGATGTGGCCAGCAATTTGCTCCGACTAGTATGACCCCAGATCAGACTCTAATACTCATTTTACAGCAGGCTGAGTAGGCCTAGTAATCAGTCAGGATGTTAACGTTTGATGAAAAATCCCCACCTCACAGGTGATCGACCCACCCAGGAACTCAGCTTGGTGCAGTTCCACTCACTGAGCCACGCTGACCCCTCATCCTAGTATGAGCAAAAGTGAAAACGTGGAATTAAAGCATGAGAATAAGAAGTTCTTCGTGTGGAAAGGAAGAGAATCCGATCGACCGACCGACCGACCGACCGCAGCAGTCGTCCGACCCTTTTGCGTGAGACACGTGTAAAAGCATCCGAAGCAGCAGCAGTGGGAGCAGGAGGAGCCCTCAGCCTGTAGACTCCCTTCGTTCGCAGCTGTATTGTGAAGTGACGATGGCGCTGATGGAGCAGATACACGCAGCAGCAACGCTCCTTTCAACTCATCCTCCTCCTCTTCTTCTTCTTCTCCCTCTTTTGCCCTTGCTCTTCCCTCCCTCTTAGCAAGATACGCGTTTCCATGGAGAAGGAACGACCTTTGGAAGCGATGCGATTAAACATCTCCCTTTAACACTCGCGGAATAGCAATGGGTTTTCGACTCACTAGCACCGTCGTGAACATACTAAATCTTATTTATTTCCACTTCTAAACACGTATACCAACACGAGCACTTCTACAAAATTTGTAAGATTCTAGTATTTTCTAGTGTCCTAAAAAAATTGACTGGATTAATTTTGTACGGTGGGCCAGGGTAAGACCTGCTCTTCCGCCATTCCGAGATGATAGTATAATGACAGGAAACCTCACACAAGCATTACTTTTGTCTTCAGAGTGTGCTGGAATGTTAAATCCAACTAAGCCTTAGAGCTCATCACTTGACTTGATGGAATGGTTCCTTATATCCTTCCGGGTAGTGAATAAGTTTATTTCCTCTATGTACTCGTACTCAGTTACCAACTTTTTTTATTTTTATCACAAATTTATTAATTTATCAAAGGATTACTTCAGTGCCAAGTAATAAAAATGTACCGGACAAAAATCATCATTAGGTCGTGTATTAACTACTATAATTTTAAATTTCCTGCAAATTTTCTCCATTTTCAAATAAAATTTGACTCATTAAGCAACTTTAATTAAACAAATTCTTCTCCTGACAATTGACGAAAAATATTAATAACAGATTTTTCTTACTTTTTCAGGTAAGCCAATCATGAACAATTCCCTAGTTCTCCTGTAATTTGAAGATGTTTTACAACTGCACCTGTAATTTGATTAATTCTTAATGAATTATCTTAGATTTAAATTAGTGGTACAGCGGAGTGTTGTTGGTTATTAAAACCCCAGTCCCACTCATTTGCGTGATCATCATTTGGCTCACAATATCACTTTCGATTTTGAAATGTATCTGAGCATGAAATACTGACAGCTATTTATTGTACTATGATTACGCAAATAAAAGAAAAATTAACTATCATCCACTTTCTAAGTGTAATTTGATCATGCAGATTTTGATTTAATGGACATTGATATTTGGTGTTTATTTTTCGTTAACTGATCAATATTATTAGCCAATCAAATTTCCAAAACAAAGAAACGTTACTCAAATAGCACTCTTGTGGTCACAGCACGATGTCTCTTGCTTGTTATTTTGTCTTTTTATTTCCTTCCACGTGCAGTTATAAGAAATATTTTTGTTTCCACGCAAGTTGGCATTAGTAGGCAACTAATAAAAATATAATGTTTTCTAAGGGTTTGTAGAATCACTCGCTAATGTGCTTTGAATGTGTAGAATTCCAGGATAGGTTTGTCCAAAAATGGATCATTTGTTTAAAATACGTGAAAGTATACCTCTGACAGGTATCATATTTTATTCTCAGAACATATTCTAAAGAAACTTTAAAGAAGAACCTCGAAATCCTAGAACTGAAAATAACATCCCAACCAAACAATACATTGCTACTACCATCGACAAACCCTTCAATTTTTCAAAGATGAAACTGCAGACATATCCAGAAGAAATCCCTTTTCGCTGACCGCCGCGTGACTCGCGCTCTTTGGAACCGTCGCGATGAAGGGCTTCTTCGACGAAGGGTCGACAACGCAGGTCACCTCCGATCACGCAATGGGTGGCTCCTTGAGGGATGTGAGGACTTGGAAACCGCGAAGGATGTTCTACTTTACATTCGATGGGGAAGATTACAATACAATGCTTCTTCAAGACAAATATTATTTCACACACATGGAAGGATTATTTTTAAAGGTATTTTCTGAAGTATTTCTAAATTCAATATTCACACAGAAGATACAATTTTCCATCAGTGCTTTCAAAAATTACTTCGCATTTTGATCCCTAAAATGAAAGTTGTTATTAAGAAAATAAATTTTGATTGGTAGGATTGAGAGATACATATATGTAGAAAAGAAAACTTTAATGGTTCGATTTATCATCTTCATTTATTTTTTCATCTTCAACTTGTAGAAATGAACTAATAACAAATTATAGAAAGATGTGTAGAAGACAATTTCTTGATAGAATTTTCACGCTTCCTACGATGACATGAGTCGCAATAAAATAAGGTATAAAACTCATGGATCGTTATAAACATGGTGGGGGTTTTGTATTCTATGCGTGTTTTGTACCAACTTCTAAAGCACTTTAAATCGTTCTTTGATGTGCTGTTATGAAATCAATACAATTTAATTGTACTATATCAGAGGGAAATAATTCTTTAGTTACTTTAATCATTCATTTAACTGCCATGTTATACTCCAGATTATAGCTGTGAAATGTTCCTCTGGTCTGAAAAACTTGAAACACGCAAAACATAAATAATTATGGAGTAGCAAATTCAGAGTGATCGATAAATCACCATTTGTCGAGGTTTTAAGTAACATTTGATATTTGAGAGTTGGAAGCGCCGTTGCCGCATTTCTCTGAATTCCTCGTCAAACGGAACTGTCTCTCCAAATGTTGAGAGCGTTCGTATCACTCTGGCAAACTGGCGCTTTGTCTGAAACCTTTACAATTGATGTACTGTCGGGGAAAAGGCATTGATACTCAACATTAGTTTGAGAATTAATAAAACATTCACCCGTTGCCCCACACAGAAATGAGTACCTCCAAAATTCTTCATAACAGGACGAATTCCGTTCTTTTACGACCACACAGAAGCGAGAAAATTTTGTTGCCTTAATTTAATAAGAACTCTTTTATTTATAATCAAACAAGTTTCAAAATCTGTGTCATTAAGTCATATTAAAATTTTGTTGTGACCGGACGTGTGGCTTTTAAAAAAAGGGGTTTTCAAAGTCAGCGTTCCGATTGAAAGAGGGGTAAAACCGGCATTTTTCTCTTTATACCTGCAAGACAATTTAAATGGAATGTAGCNCTCTTTATACCTGCAAGACAATTTAAATGGAATGTAGCAAAAAAATTAATTTACACTCATAAACACAGAATGAAATATGGAAAATTTTGGTCTTATTTTTTGTTTGGAGCAACTGACATTTTATTAATGCTCAAACTCGAGTATCAAGACTTTTTTCATAACAGTAAGGCTTATTCACAATGGACATTTTGGTTCCCCGCGGACTGATTAGTAATCATTTATACAGATCAAAAAGATTTATATTATATATTTAGTTCTAAGAAAGCACTCGTCACGTAAAAAATGCAAATTCCAAAACGACACATATAATACATAATTGTCTTTCAGGTCTTGGTTCTATAAATAAAACAGTTTATAAACCCGCAAATATTTCTACTTTTTGTTGAAATTTGTAATTTATGAGAACTAGTGACTGTAATCAATAATGTGATTCAAAGCGAGAGAGTGATTTGCGTGGCTATTTTGACTCTCTAAAACATCACTTGAATGAATTGAACTTATAAAGTATACTTCGCTATTTCCCAGGAATATGATAGCAGCCCACTGCATATGCATACAATCAACCAAAAGAGGAAAAAGACAATATTTGGACTCTACCCTTGACTTTTTTATTTCAATTGGAAGACCGGTTAGTAGCAGACTTTTTCTTATGAACTCTTTTTTATTCGTGAATCATTGAGTTATATTTAAGACTATCGAAATAGATCTTCTGTGATCAGTCTTTACCTAGTCTCCTTGCGCCGTTACTCTATATTTTCCGCGTATACCACGATGCCTCAGTATTTGGCTCACCTATGTGTCAAATAGTATATCATGAATTGTGTTTCATACCGAAAAACACTTTTTCTTTCTCCCTTATATAGTATGTAATGTATTCTTTCCATAGAACCTTAGACAACTGGCGTATCGATACTTTTTTTTGCTTGTTGTTACATTTATCAAATAAATATTGAACAACGAAAACAACCAGTTTATCATAATATTTGTATCTCACCCTCGGCCCGATTTTGGTCTTATTTGATGTAAAAACCTGTTTTTCGTCATCATTGTTGTTTTATTGAATAAGCATTTTCTCATGAGTGAAGACACCTTATTTGTAAAATGCGTAAATCGTTCCATTGTATTTTCAGAACATACACTCTTCACGCACTGTTGACACCCATCTGTTGCATTTCGTGAATCGCTCGTGTACTTTTATTTATGTTGTCCAACGAGAAGAGGATCGTTCGTCCCTCTGCGCGCCTGCAAGTGTTTGGAGGTGATGGGCACGCACAGGAGCAATAATGAGGAGAAGCGGTGTTAGAGACGTGAATGTTGGAGAGTATGCACATTCCATATTCGCATCGTTGAAGCGGGTTTCCGCTGTAAAGAGGCTGTGAGCGTTTTCACCCCCGAGAACAATATCGCTACGCCACTGCTATCCAGAGATCGATAGTCGAATGCTTCACGCAATGTTTTCGACTTTCATGAAGTTTTTACGAGGATAATCCTTCTTTTGTCCGTACAACATTTTCTAGTGTCGAGTGGAGATTGTTCTTGAATTTCAACCTTCACGAATAAACGTGCTGAGAAAGAATTTTTTTTGACATATTAGAACACGGTTTATCATATTTGCACCAATTTTTTCCCTCAAATTTGGAACTTAGTAGTAATAATAATAATAATAATAATAATAATAATAATAATAATATAATAATAATAATAATAATGTTATTGCTAACCAAAGAGTACAAATTATGCGTTTTTCTACCATCAGTAAATTTGTACCTGCATTCAAAAATCCTCAAGTACATGTTAAAATGGATATTATTATCAAGAGTTCCTGCAACGAAGGCAAAACCAGAGGCTATAACAATGCACTGGTCCGAGAGTTTGAAGAGAATTTAAAAACCTCGAATCAAGATGACAGTCAATAACCAAACCTAATTGAAAGCAATTCCTTTATGCAATACGAAGTGGCATTGCAAGTTAATTAATACATCACAACGCTGAAAGAAACTAATATATTGATGTATGAAATTTTAAGTTTATTGTTGTGTAATACTCAGCCATTTGAAGAATCGTTTGTGAAAATATTGTGGAGGAATACTCACAATAAAGTATATAATTTATGTCATGTAATTGCACGCATCTCTCCATAAAGCTCACATCTCATAATTTACATCTAATAATTTATAGATATTATATTAATTTGGAAAAGTACACGTATCTTTAGCCGCAGTATAGAGTGCCGTGAAAGGGTTCTGAGTCCATGGCCCAGATGTCCGGGAATCTAAATCACTCTCATCAATGTTTTCGTGAAGCATTAGTAACGTATTCAATAGTATGGGAATGCACCAGCTTGATGTTCAAAACTATTTAATCCACGTACTCACACGTCATAGTATTTTATTTTGTAGATTATTTTATAATAAATGAAGCCTACAATTCAAGATAACAGGGAAAGTTCAAGTAAATAAATAATAATAAATTTATTGTCAAAACACAGTACAAACTGCGTATGACCACGTGGAGGGAAAAAAAAACTAATTTACTCTCCGGAAGCAAGCAAGGGACCATCCCATCAATTCCGATCAAGGGCCCTAAGGCAGAGGCGGATTCNAAATTCAGCAAAAATTCCTAAATAAGATAAAAAGTTAGCAGCGAGTTATAATACTAATAGAATGTCAATATGTTTGTAATTTTAAGCAAAAAATTACATGTAAGTTATTATCGAACTATAGATTATTCTGAGTATAGTGCTTAAAAATTGAAATAACACTAGTAGGATTAATATGTGAAGTGTCTCGAAGTCTCGTATCAAAAGATCTCTTTTGGTGATATTCTGAAGAGATGATGCCACATTCTGAAATTTGTAGGAGACATTTTCATGAACTTGTATTTCATGAGTTATAAATTAATAGAAATGCACGAGGAATTCACTGCCAATTTAATTGTAAATGTATAATTTAAATTTTTGACATTGTCCCAGTAAGATTGAATATTTATTTCCCAATAGCACAATGTTTTACACTCCTTTGAGTACAATTAAAAGACACATGCCAAGTTTTTTTTGGAAAAATGTTTGAATGTAACTTGTGATTTTTTTGTATAAAAACTTTCTGATTTTTTTTTTACATTTCCACTTTACGTTTTCGTCTGAAATAAATAATTAATACACAAGGATTTATTCTTTTTCCATTTTCTTTGTTCCTGTTTAAACCTAATGAAGTGAATTTATTCATATTGATTTGTGAATAATGTATTGTTTTCTTAAATCTTAAACAATACTAGCCTTCTTTTACTGGTTCAATGGTTATTAAGTATTAGAAAAGCACTTATGAAAATAAAGATGTAATATTCTAAATTGTATTTTTGATAAACAAAGTATGTTAATTCTCTTTAAGCTTGAATTTGCTCGAATAAACATTGCACTCCAAACATAATTAAGTGTGTTGGTTACATTGTTGGTGTCTTGAGTCTTTGCTGTTTCTTTTTACTGAAATTTTGACTCATTAAACTTTCATGCTGGAGTTGTGTTAATCGTTCTCCACGTCTGAAGGGAAAGCGAAGTTGCTCGTTCAAGAAGGTTCGCGGAACTCTGCAGAGTAAACAAGACAGTGAAGGAACAAATCATGCGTTTACAAAGTTGGTTCTTGAGCTTTCGGTTTTAACAGTCGTAAATTCCAGGGTATTCTTTAGTCTCATTGGTCCTCTGGAAAGAGTACGTGAATAGATGAAATGAAAAAACACAATACATTCATATGAAGTCAATGAACGTAATGGAAAACACTATTTCTTTTTACAAAAATATGTATTTCTTAAAGGTATTATAAATTTAAGTTTATTCCTGATATGTCGCTTTCAATGAACTAATTTTATTTAAAAATTATCACCAGGAATTATATTTTGTTTAAAACTTCACATCTACTATATGGGGTGGAGTAATAATTCATAGCAAATGCAATGTGTCCCAAACCGTCCATTTCTTTTGCGAGAAATCTTCGTTGTTTTCCAGAGTGTTGGAGTGTAAATGATTTTTCCATCTTTATAATTTCATTTCAATAAAATGACGTCCATTATAGAAATCATATACGATTTTTATTGTTTGAGTTAGTTACTAATTAATTCTTGTATTTTATTGTTTGGTTCATAATTATACAAATGTTATTATTTTCCATAAAGGAATAAACTTCAGCTATATTTATAATATGTGTACCTTTAGTTGACGGCGAGGCACAACCTATTGTTACCTGTGGACGATCCTTATTTCTAGTTCGTTTCAGTGCACATTACAAGAATTTAAGTATGGAAGTGAGTAGATAGGGTGAGTAGTAGATAGCTAAAACGTTTTATAAAAATGAGTGATCTGAGTTGAGGAACGGGGATATCATATAGGTCTGTGTTCAATAATTGAAAGAAGTTATTGAACTGTTTTATATGTATTTAAAATTATAACAAATATTTACGTTGATAATCGAAGTCATGTGCATTCCACACTCCTGCTGTAAAACGTGAAATAGTCCTTCTCGGTATCGCAATTTTATTCAATATTCTGACCACGTTTTAAATATTGTTAAGTATACGTCGGTTTTTAATTAATATATTTCATATGACTGTTATAAATAAATTCTTGGCATGATCGCTTCGACGATTAATAATGTAACAAGAGACGGTCATAGATTTGCAATAGTTTGTGTCTTTTCCTCAAAATTAAAAGTAGACAAATTATAGTGTTACGAAATTATTAAGACACGAAAAATTTGTGTAAGAATATCATAAAATTATCCGTTCCTGAATTAAAGGAAAAATGGTATGCAATGAATTCTTCCTCCCCGACCACTAGATTATTACATCACGAGAACTCCTACTTGAGATTCGAACCCAGAAGCTTCCAGGGAATCTTACTGTAAAAACTACAGAGTCACTAGTTCACACTCAGAGTGGAAAAGAAAGAAGAATTAATCAAATCTGGTGGTTAATATTTTAAACATACCTTACTGTCATGGAGAAAAAAATTACATATCGTGTGCTTTAACACCAACCCTATCTCATATGCAAACACCGTACGTAGAACACACTTCCTATCTATCAGAGTACACTCGCCGCGCGTGAGATGGCGTGCAGGAGATAGCTTTATCTCTTTGAATCGTCCCCTCTCTCTTCGTGAGCCTCTGGACGCGTAGGCAACCTGCATGACCACCGTCTTCGTTCCTTCCTTCCTTCCTCGTCCCGCCACGGCGCAGCGCTGGTGTCGTTCCGTACGCGCACGCTGTCACATACCCTTAGGGTGGACGAAACGTGAGAGAGCGTGTTTGAAAGGGCTTACACATCTGTAGCCTGTGGATGTGGGGGTAGCGCTATCTCACTTCAGAAGGAAGGCTGGGAAGGGGTGGCTTTAACCGGGAAGGTGAGGAATGTTTATATTTTTCAATTAAGTAAAACACGATTAAGAGAAAGGCATGAAAATTTTGTTGTACATATTGGAGCTTCTTTGTCTTAATTCATTTATATTCATTCATGTATTTCCGTTCTCCCTAATTCTGAAGCCTACTATTAAATACACATAACGCAAATATGGGTCATTGATATTGTATTTATATTAAAAAAGAACACATTTGTTTAATCAAAATCGCGTTTTCATCGTGAAATGTCTGCACTCTACTTTTCATTTTATTTAACTATATATTATTGACAAAAGTTGTTAACTAAAGTCGTCCACCGTTACACGATTTTTAAATTCACAACAAGACAACAAATCTATTTTCTCTCCCTTTTCTATTAATACTTTTCTTTTCAATTACTTAATGTATACAAAATCATTCCAAACAAGCGTGAACATAAAAATAACTCAATGGCCCATCTTCAGATGCATCGCTATTTTAAGAAATATATTTTACATACTGAGTTTTATAATGAAAGAAGGTTTTAATAAAATATGAAATATCATATAACAGCCAAAGGTATATTTTCGAAGAGTAAAAGAGTAATTTGTCAAAAATTGTTCAAAAATATACTTTTATAATTTCAATATCAACAGTTTTCATAATTTTTATTAAAATATGTTTTTATGTAAAATAATTCCTAACGATTAGTAACGTTTTTGAACCAGCATTTGCGAAGCAAATCGTGCAAATTTTATACGGTAACTATTCATTTTTCAAAGCAATTTTATATCACTATTATACCCTCCTTCATGCTCGTTATTTATTTATTTATTTATTTTGTGAACATCTTAAATACGCAGATCTATGAGACTGAAGTCTTATGGTACTTGAATATCGAAAAATAGGTCGAGGAATGTAGTTACTCTTTCTTCGCGCGCTATTATTCAATGAATTATTTATAACTTTCTATAGATTACTCCCATCACATTGTTTAGTGAATTACTAAGTGTTGCATTTACTATGTTAAGGTATTTTATCACAATATATGGTGCTTAAATAATTTCAATATAATATATTGAGAAACATCAATTTTATTGCCTAATTTGAAATTAATATAATTATATTTGTGGGAATAAGATGAACATTAATAAAGAAATTACATGTATAAAACAAAATCAAAGGGAAATTATTTTATTTGCGTAATACCAATTCATCTAAAATAATACTGTATAAAAAGTCCAGTTATATAATTAAATATCAATTACAAAATACAACAAATTTAAACAGGTATAGTACCACACTGGATTGAACCTCTTCGTATTTCAATGTGATTGAACTGCGAGCCACTCATTTCATTTCAGCCACTGCGGTGGAGCATATTCCTGGACATTCCATGCGAGTAATGTAATTTCAGTTCAACGAAGGTCAGTGGATGGTGATGCGCATTTGTTCTACGACTGAACCAAAATGAATTCATTCCCGTATTTCTGTTCTCTTAGTGTATTTGTATTATGAAATGTTCAAAAATTAACAGTTTGATGATTCCAAAAGCAACAGAAATAATTTTCTATACCCTTTGCATATAACTACTATTTTTAACTATTTGAGAACATATTTAATATACACTCAATAAGAATATTATTTCAGTTGTTATTTATTCTCAAAAAGTTATTTTTAAAACCAAGAAGAATCGAATATCATTATACTAATATTTCATTAGAATGTGATAAATATCGTCAGAATAATACATTGTATAAAACAATAGTAAATGATTTAAATGTTTTTTCTTGATCTTCTAAATGATATTCAGAATTTATGGATATATTTTAATGTGATTTATAAAACATTATAAAGACAAAAAATATTAACTTTACTTTTACATTAATAAATAACCAAAAATAGAATAGTCTTTATTCGCAATCCTTCTGTTAAATAAAAAAAGTTGAACCCCTATTTCTAGTTTTAAATGTCTGCCCATAATTCGTAGCTACAAGAGAATGAGCTTGAAGCATGGGTATTTGGAGTTTGTTATAAACTAGTTTGGCTTTCCCAAATTTTTAATTAAATGCATAATGTATTTGCATATTACAATGTGATGGATTGTGTCATAACGATGAGTGAAATATTTATTATACGAAAAGTCATTTTCGTTCTTTGAATAAAGTACCGAGTTTCAATGCGTAGAAAATTATTCAGAATATCTGTAAATAAAAGTCCTAGTAACATCAGTATTCTTATGGTAGTTTGAAGACGAATAGTTCAGCATATTCCTCAATCTAATTTTGAGTATGAGTTTTTAGTTATCTAAAGGGTTGCGTAAATTTTCAATGCACCAATCAAGGTTACAGATCACCCGAGCGTAGTTCTTATATACTTTTCTTGTGAACGAATAATGCAATACATTGCGGTAGAATAGAACGAAGTTTCTTAAAGAAATTTGTCTTGTTTTGATAGCGTAACAGTTATATGTACAACCAAGACACAGAAGCAGTTAATGCTGCATCCATCACACTGAAAAAATTCTAGGGGTGTGAGTACGCTAAGTTGGGACGTGGTATCCAAATTTTGACAAAACAAATTTCTCCAAACTTTTGGATATGACATCTCAACCTAATACTTTGGATAAGATTGTCATGTCCCATCCAAAATTTGAGATGTTACGTCTAAAGATTGGGATGTCATGTCCATAGATTCAATATTTGAGATGTCACATCTTAAGGGTCACCTCCAAAGTTTCATGAGATCCTCCAAAAAACGCGAGACACGAATTCAGATGAAGGACTAGGTTTCTCCACACCTTTATACGTAACATCCTAAACTTCAGGCACAATAAGGTAATCATGATTCATCCAAAATTTGAGATGTCACATCCGAAGGTCATGTCTTTCCTTCACATCCTCTGAATTTGGATCTCACGTCCAAACCCGTTCTCTCTGTGCGCAGCATCCAGCGACAAGAGAGTTTGTGAGTTTGACGGGGAGAGAGGAGGGGAGAAGGGATTGGCGAGCAACGAAACAAGCGCGAATCGGTGCCCGCACACCCTCTCGTCCGGACGTATGTGAATCGATACTTGCGCTGCCTCAATCTGCACGTGAGAGGACGTGAGAGGGTATAAAAAGGAGGAACGCTTCTCCTCCGAGGACGACGAAGGGGGGACTGAGTCTGGTTGGAGGGGTTCGTTTGCATGAGAGAGGATCTATCACTTATCTCGCTACGTGATGGTGAAGGATGGATACTGCAGAGGAAAGATAAGCGGGAACGCGCCTTTACTCCGCAGAAGTTCAGATACTGCCAGGAACACTCGACACGCCCCAAGGGGATTCACACGAGGCTGCAGTTCAGTCTTTCAGGTTTTTAAAAAAAATATTGTTTGCTACATCAATGCTGTCCATACGTTTTTGCGGCGTATTGTGGCATATCAAATATGGTGTTTCAGAAACTATATTATATGTTATTCTACCCACTCCTTTTGGGGGTGCTCAGATTATATGCAATTTTTGAAGTAACAAATTTACAAAAAATATTCTATCCGGCTTGTCGTCATACGAAGAGGACAATAAAATAATTAATTGTATTATTAATAACTTTTTAATTTCTTAATTTCGTGATAATTGTTTATATTCTCTACTTTTATAAAATGTACTTTAATTTACAGTGTTATTATGCTTCGATCTTTCTCAATCATTGATCATTTCTTGTTTCATGAAGTCTTTTTATCTATTTTGTTAATTGACGAAGAATATCTCTGATGAAGGAACATTATTTAGAGATGAATAAAAGAAGAAAATAAAGTACTAATGATATAAAAAAGGTACATTAACATGTCCTTACACAAAGTTAAAAATTCTTGTAAATACATCCTCATTAAGTAGTATTTATTTCGCTCATATTGATTGCAGATTTCAGAGTGATATGAAAATGGGTGGAGATTATTCCTCAAAAACAAAACCAAGAACGATATCCAAAAACGTTACTTCATATCTTCAGAAAAAGGGATGGTATTCACGTACAATGTGGGAACACCTTTTAAACATTGCGAGTATTTTATTTGTGAGCGTTCACGACCAACAAAATTATTCTATAACTTTTACTTATTCATTTCATGACTAACTTTATGATGTGGCTAGATACATGTCGTTATGACTTCGTCTACTAACGATCCGATTTGCATGCAGGAATTGGGATAGAGGTAAGTATGAAAGAAAAAAAAATTGTCATAGTTTTACGGGGTACGTAGTTAGAGAACATCAGACACAGGAATCAATGAGATCTAGATCTTACAAAGAAGTATAACGTTATCCTACGTTAATATATTCTAATGTACATCGTAGATTATATGTGTATTGCCCGTGTTCCATAAAACCTCCTCGTATAAAATATTAGAATCATCTAAGAAATGTAAAGTGAAGTTGAGAAATATGCGTACTCTATTTTATTATAGAATGAAAAGTATAGAAACACACAAAGGTACATTGTGTAGTTGAAATTTGGAAATTTGAGTTGTAACCTTACGTTTTTGGTAACTTTTATGTAGAAATAATGTTCAATTTCTGATTGATGACTACTCCCTCCCTAGCTACCAAAGAATACAAAATCTCTCAAAAACAATGTATTTTTCAAGTAGATATTAAGCAATAATTATTTTGTATTAGATTACTACACAATATTATGAAATTAATGTGAGAAACGAAAAATATTATTACGTATTATGTTTGAATCTCGAAGGAGTCGCATGATGTCTCTAAGAAAAAAGAAAAATCTATTCCATAATTTTACCAATTAACACTAATTTACAAAGGCGCTAAGAATTATACCTTAATGTACACTGAAATAAGACGATACATAATTTCAGAGGAGAAATAATATATAAAGCTCTGTTATGGAGTTATTAAGAAGTATTATTGACGATTATACACCCTCCCACGGTTCTTTTTTGTGAGCCACGCATCCCTAAATGCCGCGTTTTATGAGCATGCGGTTTTTGTCAATTAGTCGCTAAACGGCAAGGTTTGTGAGAAAAAGATCTTATTAAATTTGCAACAAAAAAGGTTTATATAAATTTTGTGATAGGCGAAGTGGTTCTCATGCTAGAGGAGGTAGTTTTCAAAATCAGAATTTATCAATCATTTTTTTATAATGAAATTGTTTTTTTCACATTATGTCTTTGAAGTACCCATGGATCCTATTATAGTGAGTGTACAAAACGAAGCATCTACCTCAGTAGTTCTTAGGCCAGAGAAACCGATTCTGAGTGCGAATAGAGCGACCATTTTTTACTTAATTACATAATTATAAATATTTAACTCGTGCCACAAGTTTCCGTATGTAGAGATTGGTCTACCGAAAAAAACGACCAAAGGTATAAAAGTTTAAAAAAACACATTTTTTAATAAAATATAAGTATTATAAACGTAATTTTTTATTTGTTGTATATTATTATATTCATAATTTATAAATACATAAAAAATACATGGGAAACACGAAATTATAATTTTTTTAATGAATGAAAAACGAAAAGATTTTCAGCTGCTGGAATGAAACAGAATGATATATTATTCTGATAAATATCCAATTGAAATGTCACGCTAAGGTCCGTAATACATGGCCATATTTCTATGCGTATATCTATTATCATATTTTCAGCTACTGGAATGATACAGAAGGATGTATTATTTAGCGTTATAACAACTGTATGATGTAACACTTTGGTAATGCCTGTATTTGATTTTTTTAAATTAAATATTGGTAACTTTTAATTTTTTGATATTTGAAAAACAAAGTACTTGAGTCGAGTTCATCGATGAGACGAAAGTAATAAGTGCCAAATTTGTGAACACAAAGTTATTATGAACTATCTATATCACACATTTTTATTCCTTTATTCTTCAAACAATAATGATAACGTTACTTGCGGTAATTTTTTGACACAAAATAATTTGTATCTATAAAATTAAAGTAAAATAGCAAACCAAAGAACATACTTTGTGAAAGGTGCTTAGTCACATTTCAGTTTCATAATGATATTTGTGACTCATTATTTACAGAGCTGCCTGTAATGCTCTTTGTGCTCTTCCTTAGGTAAATAAGGAATTACATCCTGTAGATGTTTCTTCTTTTCTGTCGTCATTGACTTAACTAATGCAATATCTTGGAACACCGTTAACTGTATGTCTTTCACACGCTTCCAGGATTTTACGACCAGTCTGAAGTTCACTATATGAATCTTTCATCACTTCTCAATTTTGCAGAATTATAAGTTCCTCACTCGTTTCAAATCAGATCAATTGAAAACAAAATAAATGAATGTCTCATTGCGTCTCTGTTATAAAATTGTCCTGGGGCTTAGCACTTCCGCTATTTTTTGATGGTCTGGGAACTCTTTATATTCTTCTATGGACTTTACTCTGAAGATATGTAATTCACAATTACTTTTTGCACCTTGCTAGAGCAATATCTCTTTTTCTCGTATTTTGGTACTTTGCACCTTTCTTCTGATAAATATCCAATTGAAATGTCACGCTAAGGTTGGTAATGCATGGCCATATTTCTATGTCGTATATCTATGATCAAAGATATCTGATTAAAGATATGAACGCATAATGCACATACTTTCCTTAATTCAAATATTATCACATATCTATGACGTAGGTTCTCGTTAAGAAAACCTTTGATTATATCTTTGATCATAGATAGATGATACAGAAATATTACCGTGTAATACTGGCCATATCATGACATTTTAATTGGATGAAAGGTGCCAAGTGCCAAAAATTGAGAAACTGAGAAATTACATCAGAAAGGCGCAAAAACTAATGGTGAATTATATATCTTCAGGACAGTGGTCGATCTAAACTCTAACAAGGGCTAATCGGAGAGCATTTTTGTTAAAAATTATGGTTTTGCAACACAAATTATACAAATATTACCTTTAAATGAAGTGCATCAAATAAATAAATAACAATTAATAATCTGGTATTATTTGTATTAATAACGATACCAATTATTTATCGAAGTTATTAATATGGTATCATTAATTTCATTAATATGGTAGTATTGTTAATTTCATTAATCTGGTATTATTAATAACAATAACAATTATAACTAATAACAATTAATAATCTGGTAACACTTTTACAAAGTATGCCATTCATCAACTTCAATTTTACCTGTTAACAGTTCAGGTCCAATGGGGGGGGGGCTTAGCCATCCCCCTTCCCATAGATCCGCCACTACTTCAAAGTTAACGATGTCTATCGAGAAACTTCCCAATTCATTCTGCTCCGTATTTTGGCAGCTAAGACATCTCCACGTACGCCAGTGTGACGCTTGTGAGCGATTCAACTGACAGCAGAGGTTCGTGGCGCTGCGGTCCACTCGGAGAGCGAGGCATATGGAGCTGCCCTGCTCCGTTTCCTTTCATGGCGAAGGGCTTTTGTGGGCAATGTTGCGTGCAGTGGACGAGTCCAGCGCTTTGTGTTGCTTCAGCACTCTCTCCCCTCCTGCATCAGCCCCTAGACAGCGACACTGCCACAGGCGGCGACATTCACTGCACGGCTGGGTTTCGAGGCGGTGGTTCCCAGCACGAGATACAGCGTATGCTCCGCTTGCCTCGGTTCTCCGTTTGGGTGTTGTGATTATTCGTGTAACATTCAGCCGTATTGGAATCATAGCCAAACTTTCTGACTGCCCCACAGAATGACTGCCTCACTGGGAATGAAATCGAGTGGTACTTGTCTGCAACTAGCAGATGGGGAAAAGTAGTATCCCGGTAAATGCAATAGTCAAGCTAAATATAAGTTAACGTTCAAATTATCTTATAGAATGTTAGTTTCATTCTGGTTTCTCTTTCGGCTTCACTCTGACCCCAGCCGTTACCCCACGCTATTAGCATTAACGTCTCATACATATCAGATTATTACCATACCTCCTTAACACTTGTTGATAATTCTTTTTACTACTTCTCCCCGCATTGGGGACGAGTATCAGGGTCGTAGGAGCCGGCCAAGTGAATTAGTTATCCGGGTGTTCATGATTCCCTTTTCTTTTTTTTTTTTTGCTAAGTTTTATAACAAACGTAGTGAACTTTTTAAAAGATCACCGTATTGTTTAAACAATCTAGTGCAGCGCTGTTCAACTTATCTTAGCCGGTGTGCTATTTTCTAAACACTTTTAATCGGTCGAACTGGCGTAGGTTGAGGTTTGGCAAAATGTCGCCCAATTAATGGAACTAACGGGTCATTTTTATTTATTTGTAACGCGATACTTATATTGTTACCTACTAATTCATATTATTTCAAACTGAAAAAAACTAAATAATATATTCCTTTATTTTTAAAAATTATTCTTATATTTAGGATTGTAATAAAATATTTTCATACTTTAATATATGACTGTGTAATTCCGAAGAAAGTTTTCCTTTTTTTTTTCACTGTACATGTCATCATCTCAAGTATTTATTCTAACATCATCTATTTATAACACCAAGTTATACTATAACTCGCGGGCCGGAATAAAAGTTTCACGGGTATTTTAGTTGATCTAGTTCATTTAAGAAATTTGTTAGTGATCGGATAATCCATGACAAAATAAAATAATGAATCTTACCACGATACAACCCTATAACCTTGAAGTACCACTTGTGGAAAAGTGAATGCAACGGGTGAAAATGGTACCAGACCGTGACTCGTATCCGGAATCCTCTGCTCTGGTGACTACAGTGCTGCACTCTACACCACCCGTTTCGCCCCTAGAACACCCGTATTATATCTATTCCATTTGGCCGGTTCTGATGAACCTGGGACTCGACCCAAATAAGAAGAGAAGTGTTCATTGAATGAAAATGAGAGACGGAACTTAGAGTTCAAATCGGGACCTTCAGCACCAACATAATTAATGTGTTACCCGGCGGTGTGGTTCACCACCGGTTCCCCAAGGAATCATCAACATATCTTTTAACGTTCTTTAGTACGAAACTTCGTTTGTATGAATTGGAACGCAATAAATAGAACTCGAATTTTCGGAGATTTATACGTAGTATGATCATGTGAGAAAAAAAAAATAGAAAACTTGGTATTAGTCGTTTTATGAATCGTACAAATGAGTTGTTTTGTTTTTACCTATTAATTTATTGTTTTGTTGACGTATAACCTTGAGTGAACTAAAATAATCGTCTATTCAAAATGCCACATCTCACTCATGTCCCTGTTCCATAAATATCTTTCTTACCTGATCCTTTCTTTCAATGCTCTAGACATATATAAACAAATAAGAGTATAGATGCACCTAACATTTTCCAGTGTCGTATTTGTACATTCATACAAGTACAGCGTTTACTCTGAATCGCAAACTATTTATAATGAAATCGTTAACGAAATAAACTAAAGATTACGGACTATGAAGTTCATCAATATACATACAAACAAATTTTCTTTTTTTTTAGACAATTACCTTTTTCGGTGAGATGCTTGTATTAAGTTTCAACCTACGATATGACAGTTTGCCAGTCACATTTTCCTTTTTCTCTGACTGTATTCCTCGTATAAATTAAAAACTAAAACCTAATAGTAATCAACGTATCTATTTCAGTATTCAAATTCTACACTAAAATTCCACAGAAAAGATATTATTTTATACGAAGTACATTCACCAATGTTCCTAAAGGTGATGTT
The DNA here is from genome assembly GCA_002313205.1 of Laupala kohalensis. Lineage (NCBI taxonomy): Eukaryota > Metazoa > Arthropoda > Insecta > Orthoptera > Trigonidiidae > Laupala > Laupala kohalensis. The sequence goes on from NNCF01127996.1 coordinate 408,396, forward strand.
TTAGTACAGCATTAAATTAACTGTTTTCTTTGTTACTCTCATTTTTTAACATTTATAAAAGTTCTTAACATTTAACAATATTAACACTAAATCCCGTTTTGCATATGTTATGTATTGTAAAATTTGTTGTATTGGAAGCTTTTGAAGTTTGAAGTGTACTGAATAACTCCTCTATGTGTGAGTAAATATGTAAACAAAAATATTTCATAATAATAGTATATCAACAAAAAGTGATGTACTTAGTTAATGCAGAATATATTTATATCAGACCTATTTTTATGTAATGTTACTTGAAGCCACTTAATTATATTTGTAAAATCAACAGAAACAAAATTTATTGAACCATATACTTCTCTGCTGTCAAAAGTGAACATATTTGAGAAAACATTCTTTTTCATAAATCGTAAGAAATGTGTGGATTGTCTAAAATTGTGAATGTTATGTCAAAATACAGAAATTGTGTTTGGGAATGTGCCAAAACTCCGAGCATGATCCTTGAAATGGAAACATGTAGTTAGAGTGAGTATCATGTTTGAACAGAAGATAAACAAAATAGGAATGTAGTAATCTGCGAGAGAGGAAGCATAGTTGGTTTGCTACCCTTGCTAGAAGGTCATTGGCTGCCTTAGTCTTCACCGTGACCAATGTCTATGAGCGTTGCTATCGCTGGAACCAGCATGCAAATGACCACACACACACGTGTGCGCTACATGGCTCCCCACTCGCTACACATGAACGCATCCATAATGCACATGTGGCTTACCCTCGGGATGTGACATAAGCCGTGGGTCTCTCTGTCTCTCGGCGCTACCACCATTCCCTCTTCGCGATGAAAGTGGCTGCGTCCCTTTCACGAGCTCCAGTTCACTCTCTCGCTCTGTCTCATTTTGGGGTGACATTTTAATCGTGACTCATTTGATGTGAAATCACTCAAAATCCATCGAATACTGAAAAAGAAATGGGGATTATTCGCACTATGTTAATTTTAACCAAACAAATATAATTAGTTTTGCTCTCTCTGAAATTTAAAATAAATTGACGTTAATAAGGTTGATTGGAATTCGTGGAAAAATTATTGAATTGCTTAAAATCATATTTATTAAATAGAAGACAAATTGTAAGTCTAAAGGAACACCCCTTCGTGGTCATCTCTGGTGCACCTCTGGGGGTCTCAACTAGAGACTCTTTTATTCATAATGACATTTTTGTAATGTTAAGTATTCATAAATCCTAATCTATGAAGATGACATATTCATGAAGGCAAATATTCTTTTCATGCAATTAACTTTATTCTAGATGCAACTAAGCTTCAAAAAGATCTTGATTATATTCTCTCATAGTCTGTACCGAACTCTCTTGATTTAAATATATAGCTTTTATAGGTCTAATAATCCTATAACTTTTATCACTCCATTACGAGAGTGAACCTGGAAAGAGTGAATTCCATTTGTGATCTATGGAGAGTGTAAAATTGCCACGTAAAATTGAGACTTGTTTTTTCAACGTACTCTGAATTATAATTTCTGAATTTCCAGATCTCTCTTTGAGTATTGTAATAATAAAAATTAGTTTTAAAAATACTAGAAATATATTAAAAAGGGTTTGAAATTCACTATTTCTAAATTCGAGACAATGTGAGAGTTTTGTTGAATGTAATCGTGTGTTGATGTCTAGAACGGCGTTATGTGAATAACGATTCTGGCCATTTATTCATTTAATTCTTTTGTAAAATATTGTAAACTGCTGTATTAATATATGTACCTCTTTGATTTAATTATGTGTTATATTATTTTGTGTACCGCAAATGTAAAGGGTAAACCTAGATTTTTCAAGGACAGCCCATTGATTAAATAACATTAAATAATAAACAATAAGAATTGTCATCAGTGTTTTGTATTTGAGATCCCTTTTCTCAAAAATGTCAAAATTGCAACTTGGTTGTTCGAATAAGACCCATCTTCCTAACAACGCCAGTATGTATGATTGGTTTGGACATCACAGCGGAAAGCTTTTTTTCTATGCTTGGTGAGTTAAACTTTGAGATCAGATATTTTCGGATGCATACAGATGTTATAATATGGAAACAAAGTCCATAGAGTGTTTTTAGAATCAGTAGATATCGAATTAATGACATGTCAGAGCTTTTCTTTTATTTTCCTCAGCTAATATAACAAGTATTTGGACATCCATTTGTTACTCTGGTGAGGTGTGCTACGAAAAGTTGATATTCTGAAAGTGGACTGTTATATGAAATCTACGTTCGCCAACTTACCCGAACAAGATGTTTTTGGGTTTTTGTAAAATCGGCACAACATTTCAGAGCATTTTCGTTGCTTGTTTTAGTGTTAAATTTGCTCTTTTGATTACAAATTGGAATTTTCTTTCGTTGTATTTAAAAAAATTATGTTTCTATATATTTTGTAACATAAATGTTGAAAGCAGAGCTTCTTCTGATAGATTCTGCAACTAAAAGAATTTTGTCAGAAACTAAATTTGCGACGGGAAAAAAAGAATTCGTAGCACATGAATGCTGACTTCGCGTGATGTTTTTGTATTGCTTGGTTCGTCAAGAAATTTTTTTTTCATAAATAAACAAACAGAAATATTGAAACAATTGTGTCTAGTCATTGAAGTTACGTTATGTATTTGCAACACACCGCGAATATATTTAAATGATCTTCATCCAAAAAAGTCAGAAATACAGAAAATTTAAACTACTCGTAGTATCACTATCCGTAGTATCACACTCTCTTATTTCAACCGGATGCTTCACTGGATAATCCGAGTAATAAACTTGCATCCTAGAGGGTACGACTGGAGCACTAATCGAGTTTACTGTTCGTGTTGCCTCCTGAAACGGAAGTGAAATAAAATCGAACGCATCCGCCTTTGTTCTTTTTCAAACAGTTAGAACTAATGTATCATCAAGCCCTGAAAAAAGATCCTATAAAAAGAAGGCTACATCCCAGTAGAGAAAAGGTAAACCTTAAAAAGAAGTCAAATATTAAGGTTGATCATATAGCAAATAAAACTATGATTATAGCGAGAGTAATGAGTGACAATGTTAACAAGTATCCTTCTATTTAGTACGTAATAATATTAATTCATTGAAAATCTTACAATTTGATTTTCACCTTGAAATAATGAACATTATCAAGTACGGAAAATAACATTTTCTGATATTAATTGTTTTAAAGAACTCCGTGAATATTTTTCTGTGGTTCCCTTGAAGTTTCTTTTCTTTTTAAGGCTAAACAAACCATTTTTGTCAGTAGTGTAGGTTCAGTTTCACATAACTTCAGTGATCGTTAAAACCTTTCAAATGTGAAAATTATAAAATCCAGATTATATCATTATATATTATTTGAAGAAATCTACATTCTATAATAAGTGAAATGTGAATTTCTATGACTGTCGGGTTTGTATCATATAAAAATATTGGTAGATACCCCAGAAAATTTCCGTTTATTTGTGTTGGGGGGCGTAGTCTATGACTTTTTCCTTTCCGTGACAACAGCATTTAAAAATTGCACGAAGAAAAGTAGCTATTCGACTCGTTTATTTGAAAAACATCTCTACTTGACAACTTGACAGCTCCGACGCGTCTGAATAATAAACCATATTCGTAGGAATTGTACGTGAATTACGTACTGCTCCGTTGTGTATATTATCATATATTATTCATAAGTGTCCTGATGTCCTGTTTACATAGTTTATGCTAAATGTGAAATTTGCTTGCAAATAACAGATGGGGAAATGTAGTATCTGATATACTATGCAGGTCAATAAAAGAGCCGTGATAAATGAAAATAAATTTGAATAGGTGTTTAAAATCGAATGGAATAGTTTTTTAGTTTCAAAAAGAATCTTCGGAATGATCCCTTTTAGAAGAAGAAGAATATCGCCTGCTGGAGGAGATGTGTGACCCTGGTGTTCTCTCCTTTCTCTCTCTCCTCCCCACTCTTCCTCCTCCTCCTCCTCCTCCTCCTCCTCCGTCACCGTTACTCCAAGTTTAAAGCTCTCGTCTGCGGCGGACAGCGCCACCACCACCATCCTCCCCCTCGGTCGGTCGGTCGGCTCTGTGCTTTCACGCACGGCGACACCCACCCTCTACTACTGCTGCTGCTGAGACAAGGACGACGAAAGACGACGGAGGTGGTGATGTTTAACAATGACAAGTCGCTGCTGCTTCTGGTGATTTTGGGGCGTTCGGAGTTAATCATTTGAAGACCCCTCTTTACACAATCATCTGAATTCGCCTTCTTTAGTTGATACGAACTCATCATTTTCAAGGAAAGTGTTGATACTTTAGATTTATAGTATTATTGGCGGAATTATCCAAGTTTGAGTATGTCACCTTTTTAGTCAATTTGAACCATGGTTATCGAGGAAAGTTTTTTGATGAAAGTGCTTTATATTTTTGAATGAAACCCAAGGTTTCATTCCTTTCCTTTTACGAGGGAAATACTTGAGGAAAACATTCACACGTTTTCATGATCTAAATTTATTTCATCATATAGGTCCACTGGCGAGGAACTGGTTCATTCAGTAGCGTACAAAACAGTGGAGTATACTCGTTTGTTATGGTTAGAGCATCATACGCTATTACGGAAGGGAATCCATAATAGGAGACATAATTCTCTATTGTTTACCAAAAAATGTGAGAGATTTTAAGTGTCAGCGAGCTAATTGTAGAGAACACAAAGGAAATATTACGACACCCTACTATGTTAATACATCACAGTAATCTGTTACTTTGTACTTCACTTTCATATTAAAAAATGTGTTTTCAATAGGGATTTAATCATTAACAACGGTATGTCATAACTGCGGTAGAGAAGAAAGGTTTGAGTTTATATTAGTCTTATTCCATTTTTTCATTTTATCTTAAAAAGAAAAATGAATATTAGCTTCATAATTTTGGCAACCATTACCGATTACAGCGTCTTATTGATTACTTGTTAAGAAACGATTGGTGAACCGTGGTCCCTGAACTTCAACTGAAATCTCTCAACGCGATTGTAACACGAGGTCCGCGAGCACATTGGTGCGTTTGCCAAACATTTGTGAAGTCAGCGACAGAAAATTAAAGATATCATTGTTTGCTTTTTATTCTGTGGCACCACAAGAGTTCGTATTGTTATTTAGTGAGTTAAAGGACAAAATGGTATGCTGGTTTGTTGTTTTAATGAACTTATCTCATGGATTTACTTGTAGTGGTACTTGCATTGATAGTTACTTTAGCGCTAAGAAGAAAAGAGCTTAATATGTTAATCATTTAACTTAGTTCATTAAGTGTTTGCTCAGGGATGTCGTGCGTTTCCTTGAATGAAATGTCTTCCTATGAGAATGTGATATTAGCAATGTCTGTGCCAAAGAACAGGAAAAAACTTTTCGTGTTATTTTTCCTCAATTCTAAATGTGGAGTTTTAGTAATATTGTAAATTTTAATGGCAAATCAGTCATCATTCTTTTTAAGATTTCAATATTTTTGTACGCATTGTATTGACTTCCATTGCATTGTATTGACTTCCTTAGAAAGTGGTGGAAAATTCACTGATAAATTCTGTATGTTATTTTATTTATTTCAACACTACTTTTTAAACATTGAAGACATAAGACCGTTAAGTTTTGCCCGCCTAACTCTATGTTTATGGAATGAAATGTTACAGACTAATACAATTTTTCGTTGGTCCGAAAATATTAATGTGAGGCAGAAAGTGTCACCTTGTTAGGTCGGACTGAGGATTGATCTGCTCTTCCTTTTCGGTGCAGAGGTAATGTTGTCCGCAAACACAATACTCAAACTCATAAATTCTACTCATAAAGTCTGAATGAGATCAATGATTAGGTCGCTCATTTCATAATTCTAACACTATCAACGCTACCGTAGTCATTATGTATTTCATGACATTCATTCCGATCTTTGATCTGAAGTGATCGGTCATATAATTAGCATACATCATGCAGACCGTATACTTCGGTTTGTAGCTGACGACTCTGAAAATTTTCTATCATGAAGAAATGAGGCTTCAGTAAATGTGAGGAATCCAAGTAAGAAGGAATATTCTCACGTGAATCCCACCCGAATGTAACCTGCTTTTTACGCATGTCATTTATTATTGCACGTCGCAATCACCAAGAATATGTAACTAACTTCGACTCTTTAATAACAAAGACAATAGGCATACAATTCTTTCAGAGTATAATTCGAATTCTGAGCTGCTGAAATGTGGACCAACATATGATTAGAATATTGGAACACATTTATCAAAAGATAGGCGGAGAGCAACACTGTCATTAGCATGGCAATGGGAGTGTTGCATTGAGATATTACTGAATGCTTCGATGGATGTTGAGTTGAAGCAAATGAGGATGGTGGCGTTTGCTATTCGTATTCATGGAAGCACGACGCTGACGGATGTGGTGACTGTGGAGTGCTGGTTTCTCGAGGTGAAGGGGGGTGAAGGGGCGGCTGCTGCTGCGAAATCGCTCACCCGTATCTGCCCCGGCGACCGCACACGCGGCTGCGGCCAGAGCCCGTCACGGCCAACTGCAACGCGGCGAGTGGCGAGTTATGAAAACTCTCTTGGCCCGCCTGGTGGAGCGACCCCGTCCGCCCGCTGACACCACTGTAATGAACAGAAACACCCCTTCAGACCACCCCTTCAGACCACCCCGTCCCACCCTCGTCCATCGCTTCAGCTCACTCTTCGCCGGCGTCAATTAAAACTTTTGGCGAAAAGCTTTAAATTAAACATTTATATTTAAAGCGATCCCGAGTTATATTCGCGCGTGGGGGTGAGGTGCGAGAGAAAACGAGAAGTTACGAAGAACGGATCGCTGGGCGATTGTATTGCTGGAATTCACGTACGAAACATTATTGATCGTGAAGCGAGGTTCGGAGACCGTATTGCGCTTTTACATTCTTTCTACTTACAAGAGTTGTAGTCTCCTTTTTTTGGATGTTCTTCTTCGCTTCATGTGGGGTGACCAATAATACAGTACGGTTATGTACAAACAGCAAACCATTGACCATCACATGTTGCAAGTGCTGTCTGACTGAACTGAATACTTCGTGTTTTGAAATTGTCTAGAGATGAATTGAAAATGCTTCGAGATGTTTGCTATGTCATCAGCGTATTAATTTCAATAATCACTCGCTCTGTACGAATGACTACCAAAAGGTATACTGCATCCCTGAAGGATATTTCTGTGTCATTCATTATTGGGATATCAAATTCTTTGCCATTATTTCAAAGTATAAATTAATCTTGCGTTTTGACAAAAAATTTATTACTATGCCGACGTTTCGATAGCGTACACTATCTTCATCAGGGCTTAGTTACTCCTTAACACTGCTCCATCCTTACACTACTTCATCAGCAATTTCACAACTATCATTTAAACACAGCATCAACCACCATTTTAACAAACCTCATAAACACAAAAAATTGAAAAAAGTATTTATATCGAAACGTCGGCATAGTAATATGTTATTAATGTTTTGGTAACTTTCAGCATAATTATTTTTTCCTATTTCTCGGAGAATAAGAACAATGAACCGTCTAATTTTACAACAATTATTCGTAAAATAGCGTTCCGGAACATCACTATATATTGCAAATAGAGCAGTAAAACGTTTTTGTAAGGAAAGAACTTAACCTAGTATATCTAATTATTTATTATATTTTATTTGTCACATCGTAAGATTATTTTATTTTTAATGATTTGATTAATATTTCCTTTTATTATGAATTTAATTAGAATTAATTTGGGTATTTTATTCTTTTCTTGTTTAAGAAGAATTTGAGTTTATTCTATTATATTAGCAGGTTGATCATCAAATTCTAAATATGCGTTATTAAGAAGTTTACGATCAGTATCTCAAACAATTTCTTATGAGATAAGATTAGCTATAATTTTATTAAGAATGGTTTTATTAATTGAAATATTTAATTTAATGATATTTATGATATGGAAATATAATTTAATGATATTTATAAGGAAAAGATTTGATTTATATTTTTAGCATTACCTTCTTTTTTTGTTGATTTTCTAGAAACTAATGAAATGACGCGCAGAAACTAATCGGACTCGTTTTGATTTTGCTGAAGGAGAATCTGAATTATAGAAGAGGAGGTTTAGGTCAGGTAAATCCTCCTTTTTTTAGGAGAGTTAAGTGGACGGGTCAGTTTATGGGATATGAATATGTTAGGTCAGGTCAGGATGTCTTTTATGTTTTCGTCCTCTAGAGGGATTTGATTCGTTGGAGGCAATTGGCACTAAATATTACTGGTTCCATGAACGTAGCCATTAATGAGTGTACGCGGCGAATGTATTTATATCTTTAGTGAATATTCTATATATTCGGAGAGTGCAGTGTGAGCAAAACTGCGCGATAGTAAATGGTAAATGGGACGTTCGTATGAACAACTGATTCAGCGTACTGCACCTCTGTTTGGCACAAGTCATTAGCATTTACTCATTCACTTTTCAGATGATCTAAAACTCACTTTTTCCTTCCATCATCGTTCAGAACAAATATGATATTATTTTTAACACTTTTTAGCTGTGAGCCGCTTTTAAAATACTAGTAGCTTTTTTATCTTTTTCTTTGTTCTTATATAGTGCTCTTTCGAAAGAATATCTACCATCATCAGGCTCACAATGCTGAATTGAGGTATGACTTATTGTCATAATAATTTCACAACTCTTAATAAAGCTAAATGTTTTAAGCGTCTAACAATATTAGTATTTATTTTGATATTGTTTTGTTTTGCATTTAAATTGATCAAATCTCGTAGAATGTTTCCGTTGCGAAACGATGGGTTTCTAAATAATGTTTTGTGCTGCGATATGAATTTGAGTTTAAAGTCAGAAATAGAGTCAACTGACAACCTCTGCAGTTTTTTGAATAAGCTACCCGTATCTCCAATGTTATAGGGCAATCATTTTCATATTTTATCCGTCCTTTATTTTCATCGTGTTCTTCCCATGCATTTCCTCCTTTCTTCTCCCGTATTCCACTTCCTTCCTTATCTCTTCAATCATTCCTCCTCCTCTATCTCGCTCCCACGCCCTTCCGCTGTTTCGTTTTAATTAAAAACGCTGAGAACACGCGCCGTAAATTGAAGCGCGATGTCGCTTCACCCTCGATCGGAAGTGAGGAAGCGAGCAATACATGCGAAACGGAAGTGATGGGAGGGGAAGGGGAGGGGAGGGTGTTTGGTGTCTAGCTGTGTAGCTGTTGAACGCGGTCACAATCGGCGGACAAGGCCAATGTGTGTGATGCGCTTTAAGCAGAAGCTAACTCGTAGAGTTGTTTTGGGTGATGGAATATCTATAAAGCAGACGGTACCATTGACCAAAGGGAAGGATGATAATTGCATGGATATAAGAGAACAAGTGAATGTACAGAACGGGTTTATTCACTTCTATTATCTTCAAGCACAAATTCACAAGATTAATGATTTTCTGCGGTATTGTGGACGTCTCTTTCATCCCGTGGCCTTTCAACAAACTAATTTCCTGAATTAAGATGTGCGACAAATCCTGACATTAGAGTATCAGTACCTATTTTATTCAAAGAAAAAATAAGTCATTACCTAATTTCCTTCTTAAAAAGACCTAGAAATCGTACTGAAATATGACCCGAATTTTCTATTTTTAAACGCTAATATCTTCTTACTTTATTCTTTGGTTTTGTATATTGTTCAAGATTCGAAAACTTAAAAACAACTGTTGGTTGTGCAACATGCAACTTCCCACTTTATGGGGAGCACGCCATGATATTGTGCACCAACTGCCTCGTGGCAGAACCTCATTAAAAGTTCATTGATTCATACTTTAGGGGAAATTACTTAATTTGTACTACATAAAATAAACACTTTCAGTTAATTATAACTAACAGTTTTCTACTTATGCTTGTTTTACTGGAGTTTTGATGTTATTATTATCATTATTTAACATATAGACTGACTCCCGGGGCTACTCAGCCTGTTGTAATATGAGTACTGGGTTTATCTTCGGGTGAAACCTACCGGAGAGAGATGCTAACCACGTCTTCTTCTTAGTGCCGAAGCCTAGTTATTGTGGAGCTGTACTTGTGTGTGTCCCAAGAACCCCGTGGGCACACCTTCTCTTTGGAACAATTTAATTATTATTATTGCCATTTCGTGAATTCTATCAGAAAGAAAGGTATTAATTGTTTAAGTGAATATCACCAACTCTCAGTTATTTTGGCCTACACGAGTTTCCCTCCATGTTGAGCTTGAAATTCCTTCATAGAAGCTTTTTCTAAAACATGGTGCTGGTTGTTTGTCCTAAAAGACGACTATTTCGAAGATCATTCGTTCTAGAATATCTCGAAACATATATAATTATCATTTAATTAAACAGCTGGAATCTTTGACTTTCTTTTGTATTTTCTTGCATGAAGTGTTGAGTAAAGGGAGATACGACTTGAATCCTCAAATTACTCATTTTCTTGTATCAATAGTTTTGTATTAAAAAATAGTGCTGTCAGCATCTGAGTTATTGAAATGTGTTTGTTTAAGGTAACATTGGGAACACTTTACAATGCTTCCTAGGCGAAAAAATAGTTTTGGAATACTTTAAAAAAGTAACAAAAAAAGTATCATAAGTGAATATAGAATTGTTTCAAATTTGGGAAGTTTCAGCTAATGTAATGTAATTTTATTCCTGTTTATTCTCTTGTATTGCAGTAGTAAAAAATATATTCTTCGTGGCCGTGAGAAGCATGTATTCTAATACTTTTTCTTGATTGTAATTTCTTATTCTTCTTGGATTTGCCGTTCTCTGTAATCCGTCGACTTTAAATTCGAAAAAATCTAACACTTTGTTCATGCGACGTGATGTGAAATGACCACGCGGCAGAGTAGAATATCCGCGTCAAGGAGAGCGGCAGAAATATTGTAGATCTTTCAATTTATTGTAGATCACGTATTTTCAAGTGCGATCTTTCCTTGCAATATCCTCTACTGCGTGCCCCATCTAGTTCACCACAGAAACAGGAAGGTTTCATTGGAAGTATCAGTGGTGATGGCACTTCAAAATTGATGGCGTTTTCCATTACATTGAACATAGGTGCAAATATGGCGTTCCATTTGAGAGAAGATTTGAAACAACGCATTCTGTACGCGCACCGAGGAAACACTGTCGATGACCGCCATTTAACTGCTATGGTCTTATTACATGGTGGGAGACCAGACTTTTCGAGGGCATAGTGTACTGGAGAAAACGAAAGTGTAACGTAAGTTTCGGCCTGCTGGAAGTGAAGTGAAGGCATCGATGAAAAAGGAGAGAGATGGGATAATGTGCAAAGAACCTGGTAATTAATGAGTTTGAAGACTAGGTAGTCGATAACAGATACGAATAAAGGAAGATTTTTAAAAAATCATTCACATCGAAGCAATGTATGGGACTGTGCATTCGTTTTGCTCTGAATAAATATTACCATATTAATTGTGAATACTGCACTTTTATTGTGAATTGTGTAACTCAGGTAGAGCAATTTGCACGTGATTATTGTTGCACCTACCGTTAATGGCATCTGGTCACGCAAACGAAGACTAAGATACTTTTGCATCTTTGACAAATTTCTTATCTCTAGCAACACTTCTCAGAACACCTCGGCTGTCTGCTCCTGCACTTAGACGTACTCGTACAGAAACGTCTAGACAACCTTCTAATTCTCACTTGAAATAATTGTTCACTCGGAAAGCTCTTTGATTTGTTTTAACAAAATCTGCTTTTTCCCACTATTTTTCGAAAATGTTATACGTAGCTCCGTCGAACAAAAAATGTACATCACTGTAGAAAGCAAAATATCTGAGATATTACTGAATCATTGCCTGAAAGTGGCGATTTGAAGAGAAATGATGCTGTCACGGTCACATGTTTTTCTCAGGGCATCTGCGCACTCAACTCGCATTATTCGTTGTGATGGCAATGGTACTCTCAGAGAGCAACAAAGGGAAAACGGTATGAGATGACCATACCTTTTCTATTGGATGTTAAACAAAGTAAAGAAAAAGATTGCTTTGAAAAAGACATGGGTGCTAGATTTCTCAAACGCATTGGGAAGGAAACTATTTCTTTATCGTGGACGAATCGTTGGATCGCTTCCTTTATGAACGTTGCTTGCAATGAGCCGCCGCAAGCAGCAGCACCGGAGTCCCCAACCATAGCGATGGAATGTGCGCTCTGCGATTGTCACTTGAGCTCGCAAGAGCGGAAGCCTCATGATGACGTCGATTACTCGGATGAGCGTCACAGCAATTGCGGCGATTTGGAGAACACTCGACTACGAAGTTCAGCTCGCATTCCAGGTTTACGCTTAGTGCTTTCTGTAATAGTAATAATAGGACCTGTATGAGCAATTCCTCACAATTCACTGAGGACTGCTTCTATTCGAGGGTGTACAGACATTAGAGTAATCCATTTTAGACATTATGAAATCCCAGGATTTAAATCGACTCCTGTAAAATCTACGATCCTGCCAAAACTGTTTATTTTTTATATATTTTCATAAAATCTCACGAAATTTATTTATACATGGGGTAATAAGTGGTGTATTTTTATTTGCGGCATTGCTACATTGCTATGCAGCTCACACTCAGGTGCTAAAGGAATTTGTGAAAATAGTTTCTACGTTTTAAAATGGAGATCAATAAGGATCCAGAATACCTTCTCTAATAAGAGAAGAAAATTTGGAAGGTTTTTCCTGATTTATGTGTGATTGATCATAAATGTCATTAGAGAGTAACATTTTATGTATCAGTGAAACTTTGGAACGTTTAAAATTCAATCGAAACAATTCATTAACGACGAAACCATTAGATATCTTCTTTTTGAATTGTTATTATGTATCCTGAGGAATAAAAAATAATGTAATTTTAATCAAATCCTACGCTTCTACTTCAATTTAAAACTATGGCGAATCCATGATTGTAAAAAAATGTCAAAAATAAGAATATTTATTATACTTGTGAGAACTATATATAAACTCAAGAATTATATTAATTATATTGAAATTATGTTTTTGGTTTGACTCTAGCAGTTTTTCCATTTACGTTGACATTCTCGAGAGTAGCAAATTTGGAATCTGTCCATCATATTAGAAATCTGAACAGAAAACCGTGTTCTCCGATGGACGAAGAAAGACGCGGGATATATCGATCAAGGAAGATGCAGATAAAAACTGAAGATACAGTGCAGCGCAATGACATATAGATGGAGCTTTCGTGGACGTTTCAATGCCATGGTCCCCTGAGTCACTGATCACTTCTCTGCAAAAAAAGAAAAAAAGAAAAGATAGTTCTCTCCCCACAATTGTCTTAGTAGGTGTGTTTGATTCGTGCATAATTTATAATATTGTTTTATGTAGAATTTTATATTAATATTAACGTGAATGTGGTAGAAAATGATAAATATATAGCGTAGTGAATGCATCGAGAGTCGAATTGATAACTCGAAATATTGTTAGTCACAAGTTCCGTCTAGTGATAGTTACTTATTATTGTTCTTAATATATTTTATATTTTTTATGTAACCGATAAAAAAGTCATTTATTTGGAAATTAATCGCCAGGTTTTGAATATTAAATTATTTGTATTTGTTTCTAGAACTAAGGTGTATTAGTAGGCGCAAATTACGTTCTGCACGATTTAAACTTCAAGATTTAGCAAGAAAAAGATCTTTACCATCCGTACCGTTCATCAGTTGATATTTTTTTCTCTTACCATGCGTATTGTAATAACTAAAGAATATTGTATTTTATTCATTCTCTGTATCACCTTCTATTAGTAGGGGCTTTGGGAAACCTTGAAACGGATTGAATGAAATGTGCAGGTTAATTTTCCGGGGGTTTGAATTGTATAAGTTTGATTATTCTATAAATAATTTCTTTAGGGCTCGTCAACTGCAAGGTCATTAGAGCCCTTTCTCTATTAATAATGCCTATATCCTTTCTACCATGGAAATAATTCCCTAACTAAGTTGTCATGATCTTTTTGTCTCCTCACTCTGAAGCAATATAATAAAAAAACAGTTCACAGGATTTCCTGCAAATACCTGTGGTACTCGTAGATCTTGCTGTAAAAAGAAATAGATCAAATTTTAATGGAGAGTTAACTATAGGTTTTATCCAAAAGTCCATTTATTTCAATATTTTTATCAAAATTGATCAATACCTTTTTGACACAATGAAATCAGAAATAATTTTGTAATTTTTACACCAATACAACAAGTTTTGTATATGCAGCAATACGTACGGAATAAGTCCATACTCTACTGCAACGCATGAAATACGTATATCCAAACACTTCCACCCAAAACGAAATGAACAATTTTATTTTTCATCTATTTATTTATAGATCTGCAAAGTGACTTCGGAACCATTTGTTCACTCTACTGCGTTATGATAATTCTCCGTCCGTGCATTGGGTGATAGCATGTGACGCAATGAAATGGAAAGGGTGGCGGGTTATCAGCAACACCTCTGTCTAAACACACAGTACGTTTGGATGGTGGTAGGGAAGCGATTCTATTAAGCGCACATTTCCACCACGTTTACGCATATTCCTTCGCCGCGTTGTGTAGGTTGCTTTCACGTCCCACTGCGGCTAGTATTACCTCCAAACAACAATGTTTGAGTTTGTATTAGAAATGCATGCATCAAATGAACTTCAAGATATAATTTTTAAGCTATTTGAAATTAATTTCTGGAAAATTTTTGTTTCTGACGAAGAATAGTTTGGGTATGTCACGGCACAGCCTTTTACGTGAATTGAATAAATGTAAAAACTTTGGAGAGGAAAAGGATAGAGACAGGTTAAGAAAATATTGAGATAGTCGTATCATCTTAGTTATTTCAATCCGTTTTGAAATAATTGACGATGGGGATTAAAATTTGTGTAAATTAGAAAAAGGTTTGGCATGTGATGACACGGAATTAGGCAAGAAGAGTATTCATAACCCTGAAGTCTTATATTCTATATCATTTTATGAGTACTACAATGTAATTATTAACATTGAGTTGTTGACGTAGAAGGAATGAACGACATATTTGAGTAAAAATAATTCGAACTAGGTAATAATTACTTAATAAAACGGTACAAGAAGCTCCGACGGATAAATGAATCATTTTATTATGTAATTAGCCAGCTAAACTGATCATAGGTCAGTTTTCTACCCTTTCTA
Organism: Laupala kohalensis; assembly: GCA_002313205.1. Lineage (NCBI taxonomy): Eukaryota > Metazoa > Arthropoda > Insecta > Orthoptera > Trigonidiidae > Laupala > Laupala kohalensis. Next base: position 423,621 of record NNCF01127996.1, read on the forward strand.
CTCCCTATATCCCATTAAATGCGCATAACGATTTTTCTTCCTCCTTTCGATATTATTGCCAGTAAGTAGTATAAATAGGATTGGCTACATAAGGTTACCCGACATTACAAGTGTAGATAAAATTAGTTTCATTCGATGTAGATGTTCGTGACACAGAACTAGTCTTAAAATATTCAATTATTGGGATAGTAAAATATTTGAGAAAATTAAATATCTCTATTAATCAATTTATTTATTCATTTTCTTTTCTGTATTAAACCATGCCTGGGTAACAATAGAATTAAGCAACTTCCATAATGGCCACGATACAATATTCCCTCACTTGTGGCAAATTACCTCTCCTCGAAAACTCGACATAGAATGCTCAACTTGAAGAAATATCAATCCCCTTAGTTTAAACGCTCTCTCACCATACATTTGTCAAAATTTCATTAGTGGTCTGCTAACTGTTCTGTAGGCATTCTAATATCACCCTCAGATCCCTTCTGAAACCATCTATTTCCTCATAATTGATATTGAGATAGTACGTGTACAGTTGAAGGGTCAACAACATCTTGTCCCGGGAAAGAGTTCTTTCATTTCCTTGTGTGCTCTATATGGTGTCTTATTTACATTCACCATCTGAAGATTGTTCACATAGATAGTCTCTTCCTTCTGTGTAACAGAGCGAAAGCAAATTTGTAAGGATTAAATTAGCTTATGCACTTGTAATTAGACTCCAAGAAACTCTATATATCTTGTCTCTTCTATTGCAGTGATGTAATAAAAATGAGAAGTGGTTTCATATAAATGGGTGCCAAAATAAATTCATGAATTGACTGGGAGATTTTAAAAAAATACTTGAAAATTAGCAAAAGAGAGATAGTGGAGAATAAATGTGTGAACGGAGTAATAAAAACAGTGACCATATACTGTGGGATATGGGACTATGGCATGTATGGACGGGTAGGAGGAGACTACTCACTGTTTTTATCACAAGAGGGATCTTTGTGAGGAGTGATGAAGGGAAATTGATTGGGACCAAAGAATGGTAAAAAAATACGTAGAATATGTGACACATTTGGGCTAATTAAGGAAAGAGTACAAAGGAAACGATCAAAGGAAAGAAAACTAGATAAGACAATAATCAATCTTGCAATGACGCTAGTTGAAGGCAAGACGTACAGAAATGGCTACGATCAAAAGAAATTGAAAAAAAGAGAGAGATGATGTCTCCTCCATGATACACTTAGTATCTCCATGACATGGGCTCGTCTCGTACAAACACCCACAGGAAACACGTTTCTCAAATCCTCGTTAGCGACCTTATCACTCTCCCGCTCACTTCTCTCGCCACTTAAAACTCTCTACGTCCAATTCTCTGGAGACCCCACCCCACTCTCCCCTCCCTTCCCCTCCCTTCCCCTCCCGTCCACACACCCCGATAACCGGTGACGACGACACAGCCACCGACCGACGCACTCTAGGGGCAAATAGGATTATTGTATTTGAGTGCTACATCTCGCAGACCAATGAATTAAGCTTAGCGAGAGCAAGGCTCTGTACTCGTGTTCTCCGCCGCCCTCTCCCCCAGCACACCGAGCCTACGCGTAGACCTATGCGCGCGCGCCCCGTGTCAACACACAGTCGCCCGCCCGCGAATACGCACTTTCATCCGATTACGAGGAGGGGTATCCAAACAACCTCCAGGATGGCCAAAGGACGGAGGTAGTAATTTTCTCACAAAACATTGTGTTGAGATTTCAGTCATAAAACGTTTATATAGTGCAATTTTCGAAGTGTAAGGTACCCTAGGCAAATAACGCCCAGCTAACTGTAAATCCACTTTAGTGATGAAATAAAAAATATAAAATTCCGTAGAAATATTTAATATAATTTTATGAATCGAAAAGTACTTGTTGAAAAGAATAACTATTTCTAGTTTATTCTGGCCGTTTTTGAGGATAGGTCATAAATAAAACAATTTTATACCGCCAACGTTCCGGAATATTATAATTACTTCTTCAGGGCTGTATACATTATTCCACACTTAGAATAACTCCATAATACATCCCACCAACACACTACCATGCACACAACATCACTACAATCACGGCACCCTCTCATCAATCAAACAACTATGTATAGTTTTCATGTCACGAATAGTAACAAAGCCATTGAATTCCTGCAAGAGTAACGTGTGAGTTTTCATACGAGGTTGTATCAGGTCCCACATTGAACACTAAACACGACTCAAGAGATGTACTATTTTCAATGTGCATGAAGACGATTTTGATGTAAGAAATTTTGAGCTACCAATTATCATGTAGGATGAGTATGTTTTATTAATGTACATTTTTTATTAATGTTTTATAATGTACAGATTGCTAAAAGAAATCTGAGTTTTACTACCGTATTTATGCTTTCACTTACACAGAAAACCGGACGTTGCCATGAAGATTTAATAGTTAGATCTCCTGAATATAAACTAATGCATAAACGGCAAAGTTATTTTTTAACCATGCATATTATTTCCATCAATTTCGGGAAATTGGTAGGAATACATTCCACAAGGTAATAAATATATTTCACATTTTCATCCAAACAATTATCAAATAATCGTAAACATTTTTGAAATAAATAAACAAGTTCCTAACTAACAAAGCGCTATCATTTGTTTCGTTGGTATAGTAATCTAACAATCTCTTGTGTATTACAAGGGAGAAGAGAGCGATAATTGGTAGAGCGCTCCCAAAATGCTATACTCTGAAATATTATTTTTCTCTTCATCGAACATATACCCTTTATTTACGTTGTAGTAACGTCTGCTACGCAATAATGAATAAATCCTTGAATTATGACATTATGTTGTAAGCAGACAAACTTATTTATATAAAACTTGTACTATATGTCACAATGATAAGAAATTAAAATACTTTTGATTGCCAAGGAACTTTATACACAATACACGACATTTCGTCTCGTATATGAGACATCTTGAGGTGTCATGTGTCTGGATGTCGTATCAACGTCCTCGGAGTTGCTTTTCCTCGAAGGCGTTGATAAGACATTAAATCACTAGACAACTCAAGATGTCTCATATAGGAGATGAAATGTCGTGTACTGTGTATAAAGTTCCTTGACAGTCAAAAGTGTTTTAATTCCTTATCATTGTGACGTATAGTACAAGTTGTATATACATAAGTTTGTCTGCTTACAACATAATGTCATAATTCAAGGATTTATTCAATAATTCCCTTTAATTCAGTATTTTCCGAACTTCTACATTCTTGTGAACCAGAGGAATAAGAGTATTCCTCACGTGGATTTCATATATTTGGGACATAAATAGTGAATTGCATTTCACTGGTTTCGCGTCCGTATTCTCTGGCGTATGCCGTGTTGCTATGGGAATAGGGGTATGAAGGGAGTATCCAGCATATTCCTCCCTGAAGCGATGACCAGCACCTTCTTCGTAAGTACTGCCTCGACGCGCCGCGTTTACCTGCAGACAGATGGGCGTCAGTCGCACTCATCACCGACCACTCACTGCGCTCATCATTTATGCATGGGGACGAAGGGATGGGACTTTCTGTGAGGATTTACTCGCTCTGCTTGAGTACGAAGGGGTTACATTGCGACTCTTGGTTGGGGAAGGAGATGGAATAGGGATGGGGGTGGAAAAAGGGAGGGTGCAGTCGTCGTCGACACGAGCGCTCTCATGAAAACACTGTTACCAACTGACCCTGCAGCTTCAAAGACACTGAATCCCTTTTAAGCAGAGACGAATTATTATCTCGACATATTACTATGAACATTCAAAGGAATCTCTTGGTGTCATTCGTCGATTTGAACTAAGATTTGCCCACTCTCAAATCACGGAATATAATTTCTTTTTACTTTCATGGGGGTGAACTCTTAAATTAAAACATTTTGTCAGCAATTATTTTCGTGTAATGAATAAGATATTAACATCAATCAAACAAGATATTTATGTGTCAAATAAGACAGCTTATTGTCAATAGCTTTAATCGACAGTTCTGCATTACCGATCTCTTAATTACTCTAAAAGAATTATTACTCTGAAGCTACTCTCAGGTAGTTACTCTGAAGGTTAAAACATTATAGCACTCGCAAGAACCTTCCCGTGGTTTTCTTACTCATCACTTCACATTCTGTTGCGAATCTCGTTCAAATACGATCACGGTAGACATATACATGAAGAAGAACAATATGAATTTTTTGAAGCTTTATTTTTGTTTTCCAAAATAAATAATTAACGATAAAAGTATATCCGTAGTTCCAGCTTACAGCACTTTTAATAAAAATGTGACTTTTCTAGATCTCTCCCGTTCCTGCTAATTCGCACCCTCCTTCCGCAGCATTCTAAGTTTTGTTGTCGTGCTGTATGAAAAGGTAGCACTTTCGCCTTTGGAAGCACGCCGACCTCAAATGTTCTTTGTCATTCTGGGTACATTACATGAGAATGGATGTTCCAGGCAGTTACTAGCTTTTACGAGACTTGGAACTCGACCAAGACTACCGCTGTGCTATGCTTCGCGTTCATAGTGTCAATGGATCCTCAATAATTTCCAGACTCCCTTGTATATGCAGTATAAGTCAACGTAATATTGTCGCTCCTGAAAACACTACTGTCTATCAAATGTACTGAGCGCTGGAAATCATCTTTTAAGCACTTACATGTGCATCGTGTTTTTAAAATTTTATGTCTCCCTGCGAGGCGTTAGCTTTGGCAAATGAACCTATGAACTTTTTTCTCAAGAATCATATGGTTTTCTTGACCGTAAATATATTACTTTGTTTCAATAAATAGATGATTTTTCGATCATTTTCAATGTCTCCACAAGTTGCAGTTCCACAGTATATGTAATCAGTGCACTTCATTAACTTTTCAGTTATTGGTTAATTTTTCATCTGTTTAAAATTATTTTTTTTCGTGAAGTAGAGGCCATAAATCACATAACACACATGTGTAATGAAATTTTTAAAACAATACGCATAATAAAATAATTAGTCAAATCAGAAACGTAATTTTATTCAACACTAACTATTCGTTATTCATTGATTTGTTCTACACTTCTTAAAAAACACTGAGTGCATTACAAAAGGAAGATAGTTTCAACTTGGCTTAACGAAAATGGTACTGAATTTCTAACCGATTCTTTTTTTTTTCTTTTTAGGTGAGGCTCACAGTTAATTATTCTTCAAACCATTTGAATTGGTGAGTGATATTGAGATTCATACTTGAATTGTTGTAATAGTCATTTAAAAAAGAGTCACCTGAATTTGTTTTTTATGAAGTTGAATTTCAAATGTAACTAAATTTCTTGGAAATATTATGCAGAAGTAGAGGCATGCGTGTACAATAAGGAGAATTTAAAACAAGAAAAATGTAATATAATTTTCTCTTGGTAATAGGTTTCCTCTTGGTATTTGTTTATAGAGTGTAGGCATGTTTTTGTCCGTATTAACTTGCGTTATCTGTATATATGTACGAGTATGCGTAACTGGTAATAAGTAAGGATAGATTTATTTTTTAAAATTACTGTTGTCATGTTTTTGTACGTTGATAAGAATGGGCCATAAATAATTGAGTTATTAAATTATATAATTAAAGAATCATATTCCGTGTTTTGAAAATAAATAATTCCGACGTGCATGACCACTAGCTGAGTTGGCTCGGGCGAGTGGGCCCTGTTGTTGCGCGGTCCCAGCAACGTATTAGAAGATATGCGTATTAGGGCGCATAGGGAATCTAAGTTACTTTGCGGCGGAAGGGCTCTTGTATTGCCAAATAATATTGTAAAATTGTAGGTAACGTATATATTTTATGGACTATTTTAACTTAAACAAAACTTGAAAATAAATTAACAAATAATTTGTGATGAAACCAAACCACCTAATCATCACTTAGACAAAAATTCCATATATACACAAGATTTTTAAAAAATATTTATATTGTCTGTCGTTAAATGGACCCTTAATGTTGTTTAAAAAGCTTCTATTTACATTACTTGGCCCGATGGTTTATAAGAAACTAATTTTAAAAGGACGGTATGTCTTATAGCTATGAATTGGTTACAAACTTGGTACCATTCTAGAATTGAACCTCAAGCGTTGAGAAACCCCCATCAGAATGTAGGCATACGGTCAAAATTACATTGTATGATATACGAATAATTCATAGAGTAAATATGTCATCAATATTAATTCCCAGAAAATATTCTCAATGAGTCTAAAAATGAAAGTTTTTAAAAGCTATTCGTAAATTAAGTAATAATTATTACGGAGTAAATTACATTCTAAATTATTTTATTGTTTGTTTCATAAATTTTATTGCACATAAAGTACATTACCTGTTTCTGTGCTTTATATTATATAACGTAACATATCCATTGATTTCAAGAATTAATAAAATGAAAACCAACGTATGTATGAGAAAGAAGAAATAAAGATGTAGGTGTGAAGATGAAAGTAATGAGAGAGAGGGAGAGAGACAGGGAGAGAAAAAAGAAAGAGAATACAGAGGTCGAAGCTAATTAGAACAAATGAAATATATTAAGTGGAGAAGTGAGAAAATTGTAACTAAAAGAGGTAAATAGCAAATCAAGAAAATGTCCACGTGAATATTTCATTTTGAAAGGGATGTTGGCAGAACCGTGAGTTTAATTATCTTTAAAATGTTTTTTATTCATCCCCACCTTTTAAATATATGACTAACGTTGAAGGTCATGTTTGTTTGTTCCATTCGCATATTGTGGTTATTTTCAGTGATTTGTTAAATATTGTCGTATTGTGCCGTGATACAATGAGAAGTTTAACATTTGCTTTTCTTTCTCACTTAATATTATTGAAAATTAATTGTAAATTGAGTTAGTTGTTTATCATTTACAATCACAAACGCCATGACGCGACATAAATCAGAAAAGAAAAAATCACAGTGAAATACAAGTATACAGTAAAACAATTCTTGAATTATTTTGATTCATATTCCACAATTTTTTGTTTCTATTGATTTGTAATATATTTAACAAAATATCTAAAGATAGGTTTCTCAATACTCGTCATAAGATAATCATATTTCCGTTTTGTAGATGCGGGTCTGTTTGTCCGCACCATAAGTTGCAATGGAGACAATCTGTCATAACCGTACCTTTTTAGCGACGCGTTGAAATTTGAAATTTGCAAAAATACACTAGCGAGTGAGCAGACTGTACATAATTGTTCTTATCAGTAACTAGTAAACGTATCAGGAACACCCTGTACTCTATTGTTTCTGGATTATGAACTTATACTGTCCTCTTCTATTTTCTATGAGGACAGTTCTGAACGAACTAGTTTCAATCCATCTGACTTTATTCATCCTACTCTTTTTCACTCCAAGTTCTAGATCGCCTAGAGCAGTGGAGTCAAGAGAGGTAACAGGTAGACGGAAAAGCGTTCCTCTGCTTGCCCAGGGATCTAAATCGTAATAACGGTTTCTGTTATCGGATTGTAGGAAGGGGTTCACAAATTTCTTTCCTGTTCTCTGCAACCGGTTTCTGCGCAATAGTACTAGCAAGTTTGTGTCAACGTTAAAGAAAATTTCTGAAGAGACAACATTATATTTCAAATTTGATTAAATACAAAATTAGTGTGATAAAATACAAAATCATAATACGGAAGCAAAAATGATATTACAGAAATATACAAGTAAAAATGTATAATTTTATTTACGACTTTAAGTGGAATACTTGGAAATGAAGTTTAATGCTACTATTGTTCGAAACCAAGTGTTTCGCAAAGTGAATACAGTGCGGTGGTCTAGTACGAGTAGTAGCGACCTCGCGTCTGCGATCCCACTGAGCAAAGACTCTACTTGGCCGAATCAGGTGAGATTTTCAACTGGGGTTATCCTCACCTGCTTCAGACGAATGTCGGTTCGGTACTATAAGTTCCCCGGCAACTCAATATATCTCCCAATTCTCCCTCTCTCTCAGTTCCCAATCCCTTCTCCCAAGTCCAATGGTTAGTTGGATGAGCCTCATGGTCTGTACCTTGCAAAAACACATAAAATAAATATAAAAATAGTGCACTATCTCCAAGTTAATAACACAGAAAGTCAGAGATCCCGTACGACTTCCTCCACTCCGCCATGATCGCTTCCTTCCTCCATTTTGTACGAAACCTGTCATTCTACCATCTAGCCACTCAACTATTACCCCTCGCCTTATTATGCATCGGATGTGTCAGCGCAACCGAACATCGAATCGAAGCACCTGTTGATTTTGGGTCTATAATAAAATATTTCGATTTTTCGTCAGTATCAACCCGCGTCCTCTCATTTTCCACATTAATATTTGTATTGTGTTGATTTCTTTCTCTTGATAAAAGGCTTGATAAAATGGCACTGGCTGACTGACAAAGTATCTACTCCTTCACATTTTTTCTATAGTAGATAAGAAATATGTGTGATGATGCAATAATGATGACTCTCTGGTGTCATCATTATCGTTTGTACCAAAGTACATGTAAATGTACTTTGGTAAATGAAATATTCCTTAACTTAAATGTAGAATTACTGGAATTACATATATTGCAAAAATTACTATTGAGGCTATATGGGCTTGTTCCATCTTCCAAATTCTTTGTACTTCCTGAGATAGTAGGGTGATTTGGAATTTTTTTGAGCTATTGTAGTCTGTATTTTAGTTGTTTGGCACGGCAATGTCTATGAGAAATGTGGTCATATTATTTTGTTCAATTAACAATATACATCGATGATTGTGGTGGATTAATTTGTCTGTGAGGACGACAAGATCAAAGAATAATTTATGGATTTTTTCTCCATCTCTCACTCTGGTCGATAGTTGAAATATAGAATATTATCTTCAGAGAGTTTACATTTATCCGCTACTTTTTATGGATAATTTTTTCTACTTAGTTTTTCGTGTACAAGTAATCTGAGCAAAACTGTACACCCTTGAGTGATGAGTTGGATAATATCGTTCATTAGATTGCTTTGTCAGCATTTGATGTCGCTTACATTGGCGTACTTTAGAATACGATTATATCTCCTCTAATTAAAGGTGTAGATTACCTTAACTGTAGTTCATTAAATTTCTTCTTCTAATTTTTATTATTTACATTAACATTTTTATACTCCCCCTCCCACAGTGTCGTAGACACATATCCGGCAGTTACGATAGTACAAACTTCAGAGTCCAAACTTTGACATAGGGTTGTACATTTTCTATGCAAATTTGTCACACATTTAGGATCAGTACTGCGTTATCCTGCGTGCGTATGACACATATTCCTGTGGGGCAGAAAGGAATCTACTGGAAATGCAAATGACAGGTTTTGATTTCTATAATTTTTCATTGCAAAACGTTAAAATTGCTTTCGATTTTATTAAATTATAACAATATTTTCAAACGCAAACATGATTACAAAACTGGCGAATTTCATGTAAAAACCTGAAAAATGTTTTACGAAATGAATCATCAATCTTAATACACCGAGAATACGAATAATTAATCTTTCAAGGAATGGGAATAGAAGGAATCGTAAATAAGATACAAACTGATGCATTACGTAGAATTTATGACAAAAATTATTGTTATTGCTCCACTTTACAACCGACTTGTTTACATTTCACAATATAGCGCCTGAAAGAGGGGAAAAAGGCATTTAGTGTGTATTTATGTGTTTATTCAACTCTCCTTTATTTGCTTTCTAGAAGCATCGCCATTAAGTCCTCCAGCAACTATAAAAGAATGAATTGCGGGCGACGCGAAGCAAAGTGATTAAAAATATTCCTCCTATTTCAAAATCCTCTCAACTCACTTTTTGGGAGATTAGAATAAATGTTTAATTACTGTTTATGAATTCTTTCCAATTAAAAAAAAATGTTTTCTGGTTCCATGACATTATCTTTGTTGAAATGTTTGTGTGAATCTCATTATTTTCTCTGATGAAGTATATCCAGTTTTAGAACAAATAGCAGTGAATTTGTTATAATAGTGGGATTTGCTGGAATTTATCAAAGTGGACTACAAAATTTACAAGCTACAATTTATTTTTTTAATTGTTAGTATGCTAATGCAAATTATTCCTGACATTAATATAAAATACATTAAACTATTATATTAATAAGCATAAAACAGAATTATTGAAACTAAGTTGACATTTCTTAACCATATGATAGAAAATACAATGTACATTAATGACAAGTCTTCATTAACTCATTTCAAAGATGAAAGAAGTTGTTAAAGAGATGATTTTGCAATTTTTCATCAGTTCTCCTACCCATATTGCATAGTCATAAACACATGACACCAAGGTTAGTTCAATGTATTATGATTAAGTGCTTGATTTCAATTAAAATTTCTTTTCATTTAGATTTGTTACCTCATGAAATTTTTTTCATATTATTAATATAATTTTAAGCAATAATATCTTATATAGCTTGGGAGGAAAAAACATACCTAAGATATTTTGAGCTATTCAAAATCAGTAACTTTTGACAAATATATAAATCAAAAACATGATTTTTTTGCACTTTACTTATATTTCAATAGCACATTTTTATTATTAAGTATGTTTTTAACAAATATCAGATTGATAGTCTCGACACAGTTTTGAATACGTTTTGCTCCAGACAGGAAAAAGTAACAAGTGTATATTCTATCGCATGGGTCACATTTCCATTGCTTCTATGGAATGGTAAACGCTGCGTGGATTGTAAGCACTTTCGCTGTATATACAATAGAAGAAACTGAATATATATTTTCTGTTCTTAGTGCCATGTGATCATAGATCCATGTAAATGCATAACACAAAAGTGTGTCTATCTGTTTGTTACTTGATCACGATTAAACCACATGATCGTGATGAAATTTTACAGGGAGATAGATTAGATGTTCAGAATGAACGTAGGCTAACTTAAAAATGTACGATAATGAAGATGGAAATGGTTTTTGACAATAAATGTCGATAAAATCGATAAAAAGAGAGTTATATTCGTTTACGCTGCCTAAACCGTTAAAGATAGATGACAACTATAAATGATTGCCTCAGAAAGCACTACAAAAAAGTCCGAGACAACACATGCCTATCTAAAAAAATTAACCTAAATTATCGAAAAAACGTTATTAAAAATGGAAGTTTTAAAACGTTTTAATTTAAGAGAGTAATTTGACAATGAAAATATAATAATCATCAAATTCAATGAGTTATTTGTTTTGTGCATTTAACAAACATAGAAAATCTTTAAATCGTAACATTTCAACAAATATTTTAGATTTTAGAAGAATTTTAATGAAATGGTGCAGCCGCGTCATGCCCAGGGCGGTTTCCTCGAGATGGTGCAGTGCATACAGTCAAATTCTGTATTAAATTTGTATTATTATGAATTTCAAAAATTAGGGTGCCCCACGTATTTTAAAAACCGTAAGTAAAAGTATTTTGTTCATACAATATAGATCTCAATTTTTCCTGAGTAAAATACGACACAAGTCTAAGAAGAATCCCGGGCAACGCCGGGTAATCAGCTAGTAAGAAATAAACGCAAAATTTCATAACGGAACATTCATAGTTTCCTTGGAACTTACGAAGAGTAGATCTTCGCTATTTTTTATCATGAGGACGCAACATAATAAATTTCAATTTGTACCAGACATTTATATATAATTAATTTTATTTTTGATTATTTTTATTATTATTATCATCATTATTATACGGAATATAGAATAATTACCTAAGATTGATTTGTCTTCGAAAATTTCCACTTCGATTTATTTACTTAAGGAAAGATTACACATCTTAATTTATGTGGCCCAAAGAAGGATTTTCTCTCCAAAAAGTAGAGAGATCGAGTGCTTTATACTCCCAAAGCTATCATTTGATTCCTGGTCGCCATGGTTCAATGCATCTGGCGCTGACGTAATGCGAGTTGGCTCTTCGAAAATTTTCTTCTACGTACTTTTTCTGCGAAACTGCGTAGGCCATAAGTTTTTTCATGCTGCGTGCTCAATGGAGTATATCGAATTTACAACAGCGCAGGAGGAAAAGTGTTTAAAGAGCCAATAAATTTTAATGAAGAACTGGTGGACAATGCTTGCGGAAAGAGGAAGAAAAGAAAAAAATAAAGTCATCACTTGATTTCGTACACCCACCCACGCAGCACTCACTCGTGCTTGATCGGCTGCCGTGCGCAGTGATTCGAAAACGAACTCCATAAGAATTGGGAGAATGTGCGCTCCGTCATATTCACCCCTCAAACCATTTCTTTCGATCATCCGATCCAATTTCTATCGCAATTCAGCAGCACAGCTCCGAGTGCGGGTTTGATGTGAATTTGACCGGCGGCGGCGGCGGGCGTTGGAGAAGACGCCGCACACAGTGTGTGAAAGACAGCGAGAGAATGAAGGAGAAAGAGGGAAGTCTGCTCGCCTGCCCGTCTCGTTGACGGCTGAAAAATAAAGCAGCGTCGGCTTCTTCGACGGACGCTTTGATGGATGACGACCATTTCGCCGCCGCTCAGTTATTGCCCTGCCATCTGGTGGATGCCGGCCGAACTAGACATCGAGAGATGTTTGCAGGTGGCAGATCGTGTTCGGAAAATGATGCTCATTTCGCTTCGTTTATTTTTATTCCTGTGTTCCAAATAAATTATTAAAAATATCAGTCAGAAAAACGAGATAATATTAGTTAATTTAAGTTTTCAATTTCAGGCATATTTTCAGAATTCAGTCAAACTTCAAACTCGATCACTTCACTATATCATATTTGTAGAACGTAACTTTGTAGTAAGCAACCCCTTTTCTATCATCGTAATTAAATATTTGCAAAAAATGACGCACTTATTAATAGTACTATTAAAATATTATTTCCCGGACTAGGACTGAGAGTCAGTTTACATTTGCTATTGCGTGCTATTTAATTTATAATATGTTCAAAATATAAATACAATCCGAATTCTGTTTTGTTTCTAATTTTTCTCACAGATGGCGTTACTGCTAAAAAATTCAGTGCTGACAATGTAGTTAGATTTATAAAGGGTCCTACAGATAACTGTTGTCAGTGTTCGATAACTCTGAGTCAATTTTTATTAAGTAAGAATATAACAAATAATAAAAATAAAATATTTGAAAACCATTGTTTATTCCATTTTCAATGATATATAGCCTACAAATTGATACTCTCATGTCTGTGAAATCATAGCCCAAGTGTATTAGTTCCTTTTTATACAAGTTTATTAAAAAATTCTTTGATGTTTATTGCTAATTTTAACCCCACAAACTCTGCAAACTCTTTAATATCTCATTAAATTATTGCACAAACCAGTGATAACTATTTTCAATGGTGTCAGATATATTTCAAAACTATTCAAACACTCTTTTGTGGTAGAATAGACCATTTCAATGTATATGTTTTAAAATGCTTTTAAATGAATGATACGGAGAGATTTAGAATTGATACTTCGGTATATCCCAGAGCTTTTCATTTGCTGGTTACAAATCCCATTTTACAGCTCTGAAATCCTTCCGCGCTCTTGAGGAACGCTTTCGTCTCCGTTTTATTGCCGCTCCACCGCGCCACCTCCGCGCCACCGCCTCCTCGATCGCTGACCCACATGTTCAGACGAAGCCATGCGAGACAACTACCATTTCGGATTCTATCGATGTTCGGAGAGCTCCCGATGAGAAGAAATCGAGTTTTGTTTCGTGGGTTTCGAGATTTCATGGTGAAGCTTCTTGTCTCGTCACTAGGGGACTCTGGCATTGGTTAGAAAGGCCGTCGAGAGAGCTGAAGTATCATGAATCAATGTATATATTTCTGCCGTGTACTTACATGGATATTTGTGTGTTGGAGGTCCACTGTGACGTCTCGGGACCGGTAGGTGAACCCGAGAGCACCCTCACGATTTTATCCCAAGGACCCGGGTACCTTAGCTGCCAGTCCGCTCTCTTTGCAACCCGGGTCCCCTACCCGCACAGATGGACTACAGGAGGGGAGTCGGGGATTGCCGACCCAACGGCACTTTCCCGAAGGATCAGGCCTACCAGTAGGCGCACTGGTAGACGGGGACACCTCTAGCTGTCACCTTCCTACTGCTATAAGCGCTAACAGTAGTCGAGCAGCAATCCTGCTCACCGATCGGAAACCGGAGCTTTCTACCCGTGACCAGAGGTGGGGAAACCACTACCCGGTCAACTCCAACCCAATTAAGGGGCGCCAGGCGAGTGTAGGATCGCCTGTCTGAGGGTTTTCGCCCCTACCCTGCCTACTCGGTTTAAGGAGCTGAGTGACACCCGAGATCGCGTACGGATCTCTACCACTTCGTGTAATCCCCAGTGTCCGATCCTTTATCCGAGTTACTTACATGCACAGAAGATATGAAAGGTGAACGAGAAAACGGGGGAAAGTTAAAGAATACATTTTTTTGAGATTGTTATTGCGGCCGTATCTACCGGTCGTCTATAACAGAATACTGTCAACCATGACAGGGTTGGTACGAGTACTAAATTATTTAACATCTATTTCTTATAGGTCTAAAGGTAGGATAACGATATTGGAACAATTGAAGACAAATTTTTAAACAATGATTAACCACTTATTAAATTATTTTGACTGAGTAGTGTATTAAACACTTTTTCCTTTTGATGAACCAAATTACAAGTTATTACAAAAACACTTTATACAGAAAAAAAAGAATGAAAACTGAATATTCACGTTCCTGCAGCCAAATTAACAATTACAATTTATGATTTTTTACTCAGTTCAATACTCATAGCTGATGGTCGGTAATTTTCCCCGAACCAATACTATTCCAAATGTACACAAATATAAATTATAAATTTAACAAATTCTTCCAGAACACAATCAAATACACGTCCAAAATAATTAATAATTATATTACAATACACATATCTAAAATCTTTACAAGAGAAGTCACAATTTCTAATAAATACTTGCTCAATTACAGTTCATAGCAAATTTAACCCGACCTATAAGGCTACCAAATTTCACTACCATCATAACTATTGCTCTACTGACTTCTTCTAGAATTTCAAGTCATAATAACATTTTCTGAAGCAAATACATTTCAATACAATTATTCTTTATTCCCAAACTGTTCTCCTGATAACTCTTCACTCAGTCCAATTAAGTTTCATTTAATTTAGTCACAGTTTTTGTAAAGTACCTCTACGGAAAGTTATTTAAATAGCCGTTTTATTTCGATTTCTTAACCCTCAAAGAAATGATCTGATATTACGTTGCCCGCTCTGTCGTTTACCTTTCTGAGTTCCGTATCAGATGATCTATATTTCTAATTACAGTTTAGGTTCGCACTGGCTTCGAAACACGCTGATCAGTGTCGTTATCGATTAGCTATCGATCGCAAAATACGTGCAACGCGCTCACATACTGCAGACGCTGCCTTGTCGCCGCTTTCCGGTAACGTTTTCTGGTAGATCGCTTTGTGCTCCACCTCGACAGAGCAGAGCCCGCGATGATGGCTTACGCCGGCAATAACTTCGCTGGCGCCTGCCTCTTAATCATTCATCCTCCAGTATTCAGTCGACGCGTTGTTTCATAAAGCACATTCAGAGACATAATCTCGGACAACCTTTTACTAATCTGCTAAGATCTAATGTCTTGCGTTCTAAGATCTCACTGACTGTCGACAGTGAAGATCTGACTGCCCAGACTGTTTACCGTTCACTGTCCCCGTCCTACTCCCCACTGCCACTCTTTGCTTCTCTAGAACTCGCGATCTCTTGTTACTAGACTCGCTCTCTGCCATGCGTGATTCGTCACGACTATCGTGCCGTATCCATTAATGAATACTTAATTTAATATATTCATAAATGAAATAAATATGTTCTATATCTAAAATTGGCACATTATATTTTTGAAAATCTTGAAGCAACGGTATTTTGCCTGTTTGAGTTTGATAAGTAAATGGGAAAAAGTCATTGCTACTGTAAATCAGTAATGACTGCTGTGCACTGTGGTTTAAACATTAAATTTCAACTCAAAACATTGGTTCTGAAAAATTACGTGTGACATTCTCCTTTTTTCCCGGGAACGTTTCGTATTTCTATTCATTGAAGTACTTGTAAATGGGAAATGTAGAGTTCTATTGGAGCTTATCTACTTGGGTTAATAGGAGGTAGGTGGTGGGTGGTAGGAAGCGGTTAGCTGGGTTTACCAACATCTTGATTCACATGCAGGTGGTAATAATTGTAAGAGTTAATGGTACTAGGAGTAGTAGGGTGTGGGTACAAGAAGAAGGGTTCGCTTCTGAATTGTCACAGCTATATGAACTGGGACATTGAAGTACAAAGCTACAATTTTTCTGGCTCCGCTAGGAATTAAACCCTTGACTCAGTGACAAGCAAGCATGCTAGCCGTGAGCTACAAGAGGGACAAAGTTCCATAAATAGGGACAGATAAGTGAGGCGATGAGTCCCAAATCCAAGTTCCCGGGAACGATTCCTCGCTTCTAGTCATATCCGACGTTTTCATGAACCAATGTTCTTAATTTTCTCAGTTGAGAGTACTGTGTGCTGTAGTATACACATTGATCAACGAGAAGGATAAGACTGTCGTTAAAGAATACTAACATCTATTTTGAAAAATAAATTTCCCTTGTAGATTCTTTCCTCTCCCATTACATTCAATTCAGAACTGTTTTAGTTCTAGGAACTTCATGTAAGCAGGATTTCGTGTTAGAACATCGTGAAGAGTGAGAAACAAATCTGGATGCATAATTCAATGGGATATGACTCACGTATTGAAAACTGACTAAACATATGTATTTTATTAATAAAATACTTTGGCGGATACACTACTATCGGCTGTCTCATTTATACTCCTTTGTCACAATTTACGTACTCTATAGCTTCAAAAATACTCGTATGTTGTATTTCTTCACGAAATGCTGATCCTGTGAATCAGGAAGTGAGTGCAGAATATGCATACATTGAGTTCTGTTAGCAGTTCCATTCTTTGAAGGTAAAACAGACTTCTATAACTCTAAGTGTTTGCATATCTAGTGAGAATTACATTGTGAAAAGTTTGAATTTTCTATCGCGAACTCAAACGTTTTTATCGGAACGATTCCGTTCTCCAATTNGTTTGTATCGGAACGATTCCGTTCTCCAATTTTGTTGGAATACTCGTACATAGTAAATACTTGAATAGATGGATTTTTCGTGATTTGCAGTTTACATAAGTCAACCAAAACAATATTTATTAAAATAAAATGTTTAAGGATAATGTATTTTTTAACTTTCATTATCAAATGCCCTCCCATTTTGCTTGATGTACTGTAAGTAAAGATTATTTGATACGAAAAGAGTATTGTATGGAAACTGTTTCTTCATAATATTTTAAACGTTGTTTGTTTTATTTAACTGGTTCCATTTCCTTCCCTGTGGTATCCCTCTTTCAAGAGAATAACCCTTAAAATTGTTTTATATTAGCATATTTGAGGGATTACGTTTTTACCTATTATCTTGGGGTGTATTATCAACCCTTACTGGAGAAGCCCTTAATTATTTTCGCCGCGACTCATTACAAAGAATTAACGGTGCAGCGTTACAGCGTCATTAGTGTTGTAAATTTGATCCTATCTGCCCAAGCAGGTTAAGCCCCCGTGGTATGCTACGAACAAATGCTGATGCGCCCTTGAATTATTGATTAGTTTTTGTGTGCAGAAAGGGGCGTGTGGCGCACCCTCCATGTATGAATATTGCACCGGGGCTGCTTCCGGTGAGACGTTGCGCAATGCGCATGCGTCCGACTACGTCATTTCTGGTGAATGATATTTACGGAGCATGATGCGTTTTCAAAGAACTCAAGGGGGGGGGAATGAACATTTGGGTAGAATTCAGCCATTTGATTTTGAGAGAGAACTCTTACATAGTGTGAATTTACGCAATAAATCAATCCGTATTTTAATGTAACCCAACATCTCTCTATCCCATTTCCCTCACCCAAGTGACGGTTAGGTGGAAGAGCAGACCTCATGGCCTGAACCTCGCCTAAAAGACATGTAATAAATATAAATAAATACTTTATTTTAAATAAAATACTAACTTCTAAGACAAATTCTCATCACTGACTGGACTAAAAAAGTCATCATGTAAACAGAAGAAAAGGTATAAAATGCTTCACAAACAAAAGTATCCATAGGACTTTATTTTCAGACAGGAAGAGAACCTAGCTTATTATAAACTTGATGAAAATATTAATTTGATGTTAATATATAAAACGTAGCGACACATTCACAGCGGCACAGGATTAGTCTTTTTATACTCTTTATTTCTTTGGGTAAACAATATTTATTAGATTTGAAACACACATCAAGGTCATAGGAAAGTGCATTTACACGAATTTACGCGGGTGGTGTCAGTTAAAACATTGCACTTCGTTACATTTTGGCTTAAAAATTGTAAGCTAGAACCATAAAACTTAAAGTGGAGTACTAGTGAGTTTTCTACGAAATACATCAAACGTTACATTTTCCCAATGCTGAAGACGTAGGACAAAGAAACAATAAAAAATTATACACCAAGAAATTTCTGTTGAGGTTTGTTTTGTTGAACTCTAAATGGCTGAACTATTATTTTTTCCATTCGATAAAATCAAATTGTGTTCAACACACTCAATAAAAATTATCAAAATCCAATTTAGAATCAAACATTGATGGTGCACTTATCCCCACAATAGAATACGTCTGTTAAATTTCGGAGCTCAACACTTTTTCATAGATCTTCTGTAGAACTATATGCTGACATTTAGTGGTCTGTTTTTCTTAGTTTTTTGGTCTCGCATTTTTAATATTTGAAAATAGTAAATTTTAAGTTCATAATACTTCTAAGATATCTTTCAAGTAAATTTATGGCCCTAGCTTGGGAATATTGATTTTTGACCTTTATTGCTTCACTGTGCGTCAGCTTCTCCACTCATGTCGTAGCAGACACCCAGTAGCCAATATTTGTTATCGAGACGTTTAGTATAGTCACATGAAATTTCGTATCTGATTACAGTTTTCGACTCTCATATCAATTTCATCATTATCATATCTTTCGTTTCAGTTTTCCAAATCTGTATCCTCCCCCTGCTTGATAAATAATTTTTAACACTCTTCAAGAATTAAACTAATTGTATAGTAGAACAGAGATAAATCGCTTAACAGCTTAGAAGAAAACTTTCAAGGAAATGCTACGTATGCATATGTAATACATAGTAATTACACTATCTATACACAAAATTAGAAATAATTTCATTTACTACATATAGAGAGAAAACTATGGGTTTACGTGGTTTACTGAATGAAAACTCAGATTCAGAAAAACTCCTCTACATTTATTGTTTGAAAACATTCTTTCTAAAGCATTTCTATGGTATTCAGTTCGTCTAGTCGAATAAATTTCTCGCCGCAACCCAAACATCCAGACCCACATAAGATGATAATGCATAATTTTGGGAAAAATAAAATGTTCTACTGAGAATAAAACAAAGAATATCGTTTAGAGTTATTACGTCAAAGTTTCACAGTCTCATTAAAGGTTGTGCATTTAACTAATGGACATATGTATAAAATGCGTTGAAACATACGAGATATAAAACCCCGACGTGTTACGTGAATGACTTTTGATTGGCTTTGGGTTGATCGCTGACCACATTGTTTTACAGCGATCCTTGGAGAAACTGTTCTCACCCAAAAAAAACATGTTTACCTTCTATCCTATGAACTCATCCCCAGAACTGTATTATCTCGCTGGTAGAAGCTTTTAATAGGTCGTTACGTTTTCATGGACTGAGGGTAGCTGCCCTCCGGATACATGGAACCTCCCCCGCGGGTAGGGTGACACGTTGCAAACCACTTGCTGGGAGTGGGGGTGGGTGGTGGAAGAGAGCAGGGTGTTGATAATGGGAAGAAATCTGTTCCTATCTTACATATTATGATTCTCTCGTGTTTTTAACCTTGTGTACGAATATATTGATGCTTAACACTCAATAAAAAGTCTATACTCATAAATGTGAATTCTGTGGAATGTCTGTGATATCGAAATCGAGAAAAGTATCGTATGAACTCTTATTCATTATCTCTCCATTGCTATAGTACTCTTAATACTAATTAAAATACTTTTTTTCGTGCATTCTTTGCCTTAATATTTATATGATGTGAAATCAAAATTATCTAATTAAAAGGAATTGATGAATTGATTTGGTTTCGTTGTATAATTTACTTTGCAAAGAATTAGCGGAGTATGTAACACCAGTCATGGGCTCAGCCACTGCAGGTTTCGATAAGAGATATCTATGCAGTCTCATGAAGAGAGCCGTAGCGTACACCATACGTAGATAGTTTAGTGACCGTCGATATATCGAGGTGGACGACGCGGTCAGCGGCAAGACAGAGACACGGGAGTGGCTAACTGGAAAGATCGGGTGGCCGAGGTTGCGAGATCGAGGATAGGGCTGGAAATGTTGGGCTCTTGCTCAGTGAATCTGTCGGTCGCTAATTTATTTGTGAACCTGGATCCTTCCCCGAAAACTGTTTTAAATGGAATCTTATTTCAATTCATGTTAAATATATGATCTGTATTAAGTTCTCTGTATATCTCATACAATATTCTTTCATTTAATGTTCATACATCTCTAGTGATAAACAATAATAAATGTAAAATAATAATAATAAGTTTATTGTAAATAAGAAGTAATTAACTGCGATTGTCCACAAGGAGGACAATAAACTACTTTACTCTCCGGTTGCAAGAAAGTGACCGTCAAGGACCTAAGGATAAGATAAATTTATCATATCCGCGCCTTAAAGCAAATGATGGCATGCACCCTCCTTTAGATAAGAATAAAAATAATAGATGCAACAACTGAATTTGAGAAATGCGTACTATTATCAAACATTTAAATTGTTCAGAAAATATGACTTATAAATTGTAACTATTATGATTCAAAATTCGAGATTAATAATGGCAATAGAGTCCATTAGACTGCCACCTCTAGACCGTACCCTAGAAGCCCCATACTTGGAATTCGCCTCTATCCGAAGGAAAACTGGAGGAAAAATGAGCCAAGATAATTCCACATATCCACAAATTTGATTCTTCCTAAGCGGTGTAAGTGCTGTGTTCGATTTCTCCTTCGGTCGTGTGTATGGAACAAAGAGGTCAAACATGTCGAACAAATGGATCCCATCCATTACTCAGAGGATAAATGAATGCAAGAGGGTTTTCGAAAACCAAGATAATCGAGTCGTTGTGGCGTCTAGTCACGCCACTTGCAAGTCTAATCCACCCCCCACCTTTCCCCTGTCCCTTTCTTCTCTACCCCCTCCCATACCACCGACCAACGACTTGAAAATGGTGGTGATATCCTTAAAGATGCTGAAACGCTGGTCTCACAGATAAAACACGCACTGTTGGAAATGTGAAGAGCATTGTAATGGTCGACTTGTTTCAAAACCGCAATGCAATGATGTCTTGGAAAAACATTCCTGTATCATTATCAGACAAAATGATATTAATTACGTGAAATAATGCCGTAGGTTACACTTTGATCTGACAGAATTAATTCGCTTCCTTGCACGCAATGTTGCTTGCAAGATCAGCACGTTCCTTGCGTTTTGTTTTATTGATCAATAGATTAATTTTAATAAACATTTCGAATTTTGATCATGGCATCAAAGGAATTTTATATTGTCTGGGAATGTGAATATTTTAGAGGGAGTGACTCATTATCGTTGTGAATTTTCTTAAACATAGCATTTGTATGCAGATGTGTTCTAACAAATAGTTGTGTTGTCATGCGCGGCAAATAAGTACATCACTATTTAACCCTGTAAAACAAATAGAAGGAAATTTTTATGTTTCTTTGAGGTAAACTTCTTAGTCAACTAGATCACATATTATAACATTCTCTTATTGTATGAAATAAGAAAACGAAATAAAATTTAAAAGAACATTGTAATATATTTATAATAAATAAATAATATAAAGAATAATTAGATCTTTTAATGGACGAATGCCATTTATTTGTGCTATACCAGAACACAACGCTTCGACGCTAGGTTAGATACGACGTCTTCTGGTAAAGCACAAAATCAATGGTATTCGTATATCAACATTTCGTAAGTTTAAATTATTTATTTATCTTGATTATATAATGGATGTTAATAGTAGAATTGTATTTATGAATTTATCACGCATAATTTCGATATTTATCGATGAATCTATTTCTGAATTCCTAGAAATACATAGTGTAACACCCATGTAGACTTAACATAATGTACAAGGTAGTAACTATTTGGTAAAATTTTATTTTAAATAACCACGAGAGTCAAAAGTGAAACAGATCGGGATGTAACGCCCTTTTCTCTTATGGGGACATCCATTAATTCTTCCGATGATCCGAATGTAATGTGTGGTACTTCAGTTCCATTCCGTAACATTAATTCATCACCATGAACATTTTCATGAACCTGGGCGAGTTACATCCGACGGTTTTCTGACAAAATTACTATTAATTTGAAACCTTGTAGAGTCATCGGGTCTCAACACACACACATTCGGCATTTTGCAATATATCGTTCACTGTTTGGAAAGAAACACAACTCAAATAAATACTACAAATTTATATTTTCGCTACACTTAGAAAGAACGGAAAAAGAAAGAAGAGAAATCCCCAAATTTTAGAATTATGCCAAACCTAAAGAGAACCTTCAAATTTTGTTGTACTATTAAAATGAAACACTCACTTCTGGGCAATCTGAATCTTACTCTAGCTCAAAGGTTCTTTGGATTTTTATATAAATAAAATACCAAATACAGCGAGATTCAACCAAATAATTCTAAAGAGTTTTAATATCTTCTGTCTTCTGTTCAGACCCCATTCAGAGTCCTTATATCACTCCGCTTGGTTACTTGTTCAAACTTAAGAAAATCTCAGACTTTACCGACTGAAGAGGAGGAGGGGAAGGGACAAGAAAGGTTTTTCGTTTCACCTGATGAATTCAGAAGCTCGATCATCGACCGTGTTCATCCACACTCGTCCTCACACGGAATCGTCTGGAGTTTTCGTGAAAATTCAGGAATCACCGCCCTATGTGACCTCCAATACCATTGAACAACGACCACACCGAAACTGAAGGTTGGATGATCACGAAGCTCTTTTCTCCTTCGTCACATCGGCCGATACAACGTTGTCACTGGCTTCTGTCTGCTTGCAATTCGACCGTCAACCGTGCCAGTTGACGTAGAGCGACTTTCTGACGAATCAATCGAAATGATTGACCACGTCTATCAATAAGTAAATGTTATCTTGAATGTTCGTCAATAAATACATCCTTATCCGATTGCCAGCGTTTCGACTTTTATTAAGTCATCCTCAGGGCTCTCTGTAGGTAATTACACCTTTTATCACCAACCATCACTACAACCACTTCTAACACAACATTCTGCTATAGTGAATCGCTATGCTCTATGGCAGATATGTGAAGTTAAATTTCATATGAGAAAAAGATGTTATTTTAAGTTTTGAATTTTTTCTATTGGTTTGTCTTCCCTCGCGAACGTGTAAGGGGTGTCCAAGACCCGTCCTCTTATTGCGTTATACTCTGTATTTTTGGGCCTCCCTAGTCGTCCTTTATTCCAGACATCTCCACTCTCTTGCAAACACTGACGTGCTTCAGTCTTCGGTTTTCTCTTTCCTGCTCGTGACACTCAGTATTGAATTGCAAAGACGTATATTTAATAATAATTTCAAAGAAAACATAAGTAGCAATATTTTAATTGTTATACATGTAATCACACCAAAATTATCTTCGAAGACAAAGAGAAAAGAAACAGAAGAAGACGTACTAGAAAAAGTTAAAATTCAAAATAAACTAGTTTTCTAAAATAAAACAGTTTAACACAATACTATTATACAAATTAATTTTTAATACTCTTTGCTGTACTGTCAGCCGGCACAGAATAAAACATTAAATTTATTTTGGTATTTACCATTTAAGAATACACGCAAACTATTTTTAATGCTCTTATTTTTCACTGTCTGTCTTCGAAATCACTTAAATGGAAATTCATTTACACTGAATGCTGATTCAAAAATGCTTTTCATTATATTTTTGGAGCAGGTTAATCACAAGTGTCCCTAGCGAAACACACTTGCAACTCCGGTTCCTCATGCAATGAAACTTTGTCAGGTCTGTATTACATTCCTCAATTAATTCATTTGAGGTAATATTCTTGGAATAATTTTCTTCTTCTTAAACCTTTGTCGTAAAGGTTACTCAATTCTGAGTGTTAGTAGTAGTATGTCAGTTTTGTTTGATTTTTGCCTTTACAGGAAGAATATTTTCGTTAAAGAACCCAAAGGAACTTGGGATGAATTCTATTTCTGGAATGTGGTGTTCATAAAGAATGTTCGGAATTCCTTCGAAATGAAACACCTACATAGCAGTGACTAGTCGTTTCATTTCGTTGACTCCAAATTTCGAGGAAGAATGAAGGAATTATATCTTCATTGCTTTTATTAACACGTAATTAACATGTAATTTAAGCCCAAGTATTCAGGAAATTATATTGCAAATTAAACAGGTCTATGTATTTTAAATAGTGTTTTTATTACAGTTACCCAGCAATAGATATTTGAGAACCATTTTTATTATTATTTTTCTTTTAAGTCTACAAGACTTCTTCTACCAATGTACTTTTTTGAGTTGAAAAACAGAAAATGTAAAATAATTACATTTATTATATTATTGAAAGTATCATTTGTCAGATACAAACTTTTATTAGCTCATGACACTGTATTTATATTGATACAACATTTCATTTCATTGTTCATATGTTTTTCATTCATTAGCCTTTTTTCAATACTCCACTCTTCTTCTCGCTTGTGTGTTTACTCTTAGATCTCCAAATTTAAAATTGTAGTATTTATAAACGGGAAATATAACGTGCTATTTAAGCTTATCTACATGAAGCCATAAAAGGTAGGATGTGGGTGGTCGGCTATTATTAATAGGTGCACCGGTTCACCAACAACTTGGCCCACGAGGAAGTGTCAGTAGGAGTCGTTATAAGAGTTAGTGATACTAGCAGGAGGTGGACAGAGGAAGGAGAGTTTGTTTTTCCGTAGTCACAGCTACATGAACTGGAACATTGAGGTGAAAAACTACTATTCTGTTCTGTAGCTCCATCGGGAATTGAACTTGGTGGTGAGCAAGCGTGCTAGCCCTGAGCCACCGTATGGATCTCTACATGTGGCTTCGCTTCATTTGGACTCCAAGCATGGAGTGCACTCATAATATCCGAGTGGAATACCAACCAAGGCACTCCGAAATACGAATCACCCTCACAACGAGCTTCAGAGTAAATTGATTCGAGTGAAACAGAGACATTATGGAACGAGTAAGTCCATTTCACTTATATAAGAATCTATCAAAAAATTCCACGATTCACAGGTTAGTTTATTTTTTATTGTGATGCCGTGAGTGAAAATGCGGGGTAAAATCGGATAGCTGCAATTAGTAAATTGGATAAACGTTTTGAAAAACACGTTTTAGTACCATTTTGGGAGAAAATAAGTTGCACAGAGGTTGTTTCGTAAGTTAAACTATTTTCCAGTTAAATATACGCTTCCAGATATCTCGTACTAAACACCATACTCTTGCCTATTGATTTTCTCTTAGTGTTACACAAGAAATTTATATTTAACATTATTTTTATAGAAATGGCTGCTCAACATCAGAAATGGTCAAAATTATTCAAACATTATTTTTATACATTTAAGTAAATTAATGTAAAGTTTAAAAAATGAAATTGATAAAGTAAGAATGCAGATACTTGGAAGAATGCAGACTTTTTCTAGGTTAACCAATGAGTGTCAACAACGAATGTAGAATATAAAAAGCAGTTTTGTTTCTCCTTCAGACTTTGCGCAAATATTGGATTAATAAAAGTCGATTGTTCAGACAATTAAGTTTATTTATTTGTTGAACAAATCGTGCGAAATAATTTAATGATAAATATTTCATTGGATGTTAATTAGAAAATCACAAGATATTATCTACGTCATAGGTATGGTTCATTAAAAGAATGACTCGTAAAAATTCTTCTTAGTTAGTAATTCTGTTTATGGAATCATAATAAAACATAACTTTACATTGTTTTAAACCTGTGACTGAGTTATAATTGAATTGGATTTATTTTAATCTAAAAAATCGATTCTTAAATATGATAAATGTTATTTTTACAAATTTTCGGACAATTTTTATTTATAGAATCGATTCATTTATTATATTTTATTGAATGATTGGCGTTGGTTTACTTGGAGAAAGCAGTAAACTTTGGCTTCTTTGATAAAAAATTGAATTATTTTCTCATCGTCACTTTTGACGTAAGTTGTTGCAAGAGCGAAATAAAAAACATCACTCTAGGGGAGAGGAAGAAACACCAACAAACAAACAAGATTCCAAGTGGGCCAGCTGGAGCTGAACAAATGAAAAGTAAGGGCCGTAGTCTACGAGAGACGGAAGGGCGGGTGGAGAAAATGGTGGCCTTCGGCAATGGTAGTCCTGAAGATCCGAGAGGAAGAGGACGAAATAAGAAAAAATCTAAAGAAAAAAGAAAAGAAAGTGAGAAGATTGAGGCAAGGCGTGAAAAGTAAAAAAGCCGTTTGATTGTCTCGCTACACGCGATCTGTCGAACCAAGTCTCAATCCGCCATGTCGTTCAGTTCCCTTATTGTGGAGAAATTGAATCGTCAGCAGACTTTGAAGGCGAGCGGATGCTCGATGGATAGACGAACAGTCGACAGACGCTGGACAACATTGCAAGAATGAGTAGAGTTGGGAGTGGGTGCACTTGTCTTTCCAATTCGTCCTGGAAACCGTTCGCAGTGCACTAAAGTTATCAAACATTTCTAATAATTCTTTTATTACTCCAGTTGTAAATCAATCAAATAACTATTCTAGTGTGTGTGCACCTTTGAGTCAAAAATGTATTTTATTTACACAGTCATCGCACACGGGGTTTGAATGTACATATTAATGCAAATTATCAAAATATTTTCTTGTGAAAGAGCTTTGTTGTTTTTCACTTTGACAATTAAAAATGTAACAGTAATAAAGATTTCTCACGAAAACCTTCCTCACTACATTGATAGCATTTCTAGTTTTGATACACAATACATTTATATATTTTAATATTGTACGACGTATTATGGGTATTTTTGTGAGAATCATAGAGAACATGAAATTTAGCGTGACGGAATAACACCCATTGGTTGACTTAATCACAAAGCTTTTTCCATCGGTTCTTATAGCAAGTGACGCGTTCATCAGAGGAACAGAGAGTACTCGAATCAAACTGAGGGGGGTTGAATGGGACTGGAGGTCATGTTCAGTGGAGTAACACACTACGACGTATCGTGATAGTACGATAACGTATTGTGATCTTATCATACCATAGCGGTTCATTAATTCCGCTATCATTCGTCTTAACGAAGTAGTTAGTATTACGTATACTAAAATATAAAATAAATTTTAATATTTTAAATGCGTAAACACTAAATCGACAGCCCCCGGAAACAATAGAACAATACATATTGTTAATTTACAACTTCCGAGTACTTACTCGGGATGGGAAGTTTGCATCTTCTACAGTCAGGTGAAAATTGTGATGGACCGATACTCGAACCCAGGATATCCTGCAGGCCGCTTTTCAGAGTAGGTACTTGAAATTTGTCAGTTAAAAATCGTATCCGTCAAGTAGGTACGAGGAAACCGGGTATAAATGAGCCGCCTGTGGTCACTAATCTCCTGTATGGGGTGTGACTCAGGTTCACCGGATCAGGCCAGGAGAATGTTGTGTACGGGCTCTGGGACCCGACGCGGGTGGTGCAGTAGTAGCACACCTGCGGCCATAGCAGGAATCCTGGGTTCGAGTGACGGTCCGGTTCTATTTTACCCTGGCCATAGACGATGCAATATATTTTGTTGTAAGAAAAACACCAAAGAACATTTTCAATCCATTTTGGTATTCACTAAATGTATTAGATTATGAAATAATATAACAAAGAATACTTCAGCAAATTGTCACTGTGAAGATCTCGACTTGCCAACTATCTTTCGTAATTTTCCTGGTTTTCACGCAAGGTTACTGAACATGCATTGCGTCTTACATATTCTAAGTCTAGTAATTGTGACTAATTAATGAAAACATGTCATTATGCTGCTTATTGTGTATAATATTCGTGTGATGACTCACTTGACCCGATGCCCAAAAATGTTGGTCTGTCTGTTTGATAAGTTCGAGTTCTTTGTTGGAGCTTGTGGGATGTATATTTAGAAGAGTGTATTACTAGTGGTTTTAGAAATAGTGCTATGGAGGAGACGAAACACTAGAAGAATGAGTGAACATTAAAGTGAAATAATCAAGTACTAAGGAAAACAAATTTGAAAAGTAAAGAAAAAATTAAGTACGTATCTGCAACTTTTTCTTCTTTGTTGCTTATGTATTTGGCAATGTGTACAACAGGATATGCAAGTAAGTGGGGACATATACATATACATAAACGTAGTCAAACAATGCGTTGTATCCATTGCATGCGTCCGAATACTGTTTATTTTCGTTTTGTGGATTTAAATGGACATGTACACGTGTGTACTTTGGCTATTCGTTTTTCTATACTAACCTAGATGAAATCATACTTGAGAAGTTAAGATTATTGAACGAGTTCAACAAGCAAAATATAAAATTCTTTCCTCATAAAAATACGCATCCTAATCTCTTTACAAAGTTCTGAGACTTGTTACGTTATAGTTAACTATAAAAACCAAAAGTTGTAAAAAATATATATTTTTTAAAAAGTACATAAGGAAAACATTACTTACGTTTTACGGAATAATTTATTGTTGAAATTCTTCGTCAAAAAATAATAAAATAAAATCATGGGCTCGGCATAGGTTAGATATGAGAATACAAAAATTGCCTCTCTTCCGTTACCTTTCATCGTCCCGCCTAATCAGGTTGACACAAGCGTTGTGAGGGCCTTGTGATGGGGGAGTTACGTTAGCACCCATCTTCGTCAGTGGCACCATTATCATGCACAACGTCCAGCACCTTCTTGATAGTGATAGTCCACTCTTGTGTACTGAACAACCTCCTCAGTTTGCGCCTTCCGTCTTGCATATAATCATTCTGAATAATTGCACAATTTCCCACATGCAGTAAAATTACATCAAAATGTTACATAAAGACAAATTCCCTTAAAAGTATTTTCCCAATAACCAATTTCTTTGAATGAAACTTCTGTCTTCTAAGAATCTTGCATTCTAAGAATTAACAAAGATAATATTATGTTGTGATTATCAGTTCCTGATATTTTAAAAAGATTCTCTCTAGCAAATATTATATTTTCTATTCATTCCATAATTAAAATCGATTATTTATTTCTGGTGGAAATGAATTGTTTTGATAATGTGTTACATGTTACTAGTCAATTGTCTTACATGCACTATAAATGAAATGATTCAAATTATTTTTGTTTGATCAGTCATGCCGTGTTATATTTGAACAAGTATTACAATAGGTTTATGGTAGTTCATTAGAGTAAAACAGTCTCATTTGTTTGTATGCATAATTTGCATTAAAAGTAAAAGCATCATATTGATATATCCCTCACATTATTCCATATTCTGGTCTAAACATGTATGAACATGGCGTATACATGAGTGTTGTTCCTTTCTTTCTCTTCTTCTTCTTCTTTTTATTATTCTTTTAATGTTCTTCTGAAACGATTGTAATGTAATGTAATAATCTAATGCTGCAATTCGCTGTATTCAGTCTATTTATTGACGGTAAAGCGTTGTTTCGTGAAGTTTATTTAGTTCTACCATAAGTACACAGCAGCGCAGACTTCTTACTTCGGTGAGCGATGTGCTTCTGCAGAAGAGTGGAGACCAATATCTGCACCTGAGGGTATCCTCGCATTGCAGTCGCGTCAGCAGACTTTATCTCCCGAAGTCGCTGTCCAAAGCACTTCGTAAGGAAGCTTAGTGAGCGCCTTCCGTTCTCCAAACCTTTATTCTCGACCTCTTGCCCTTTAACCTACACTTTTTTCTTCACCGTGGCTTCCATCTTTCTTATTCCTCCACTCGATCATTTTGAATACTGTACCCCTTTTTATCGTATTCTTACTTTATTCATTTATTATTTCTTCCACACCCCTGTTGCTCCCCCGTTCTCAATAATGTTCCTCACCATGTGTCCAAAGCCTCAAACATTACTCCCTATTTTCCTCTTCTCGTGTTTCAACTCTGTACTTCACAGCAATGTTCTCCTTTCTATTGCATCAATTTCCCTGTATTTTTTCTTCACCTTGACTTCCATCTTTCTTACTCCTCCGCTTGATCATTTAGAATCCTCTTCCCCTTTTCCATCCTATTCTCACTTTTTTAATTTTTGTATTACAATTCATTATTCTCCCAGATTCTCTCTCTCTTCCTCACTCGGTATCAATAACGTGTCATAAGCTTGTTCTCTACCCCTTGTTCTCAAACTTTCTCCTTCATTTTCCTATTCTCGTCTTCCAACAATATCCCCCACTACATTGTTCCCCATTCTTGTCCATCTCTTTCTCTGTATTATTTTCCATCATCCCATTCCTCTACGCGTCACACACTTCTGCAAACACCCGATCCTCTCTTCCATCTTCTCCCTTTTATCTTCTTATACTCACATAGCGCCATTTTTATCGTCCTCCCACTCTCACTGTCGCTGCCCACAATGCTATTGACTTCTCCTTCATCGTCCTGCAGCTTACCTTTCGCTCCCCCTTCCAGTCGCTTTGTCACGAGCACGTCTAACCATTTCATTATCATCGTCGCCCCTTTTGCTACAGTTATGTCCTCTTTCTCACATGAAGCTCTCGAACACAGAGAGAGCTTGTGCGTGACAATGGCCTTCATCACCATTATCACCACCTTTGCCGACATTAACGTCATCACAATTTACTCGTCTCCCTCCCCGGGATGCAGACCTATATTTCCAACATCATTTCCTTTCCAGCCTTTACCTCCCAATGTGTCAACACCCTCACCCCTCTCACTCCACCCGCACCATATCTTCTCAACTGCCACCTATCGTGGCCCGCCTTCTCCGTTCACACACCTACCGTCACCACCACAGCCTCCGTCCGCTGTTCTGGGAGTGATACACGAGGTGTGCGGTTCGCGAGGGACTATTTTATGTGCGCGGACACGGCGCGCGGCGGCAGCTCCAGTGGCAGCGGCGCCGTCGTATTTTCATGAACAAGATTGTTGGCGGTGATCCAGGCCACGGGAGAAGTGGAAACGGGGGCGGGGGTGACTGGGAGGGAAAGGAAATATCGGGAGAAATGTGTGTCGAAGACGAGCGAATTCCGTAGGAAATTATTCAAACATTATGACAAATTACGAGATTCAACTCGTAAATATCGACGAAAGAAGGATACGAGAGTGATTGGATGATAACTTGATATGGAAAATATTCGGTTCATTCTCCTTAGCAAACGGTGGGAGATAGACATTTAGTGAAATTTTGCGGTTTATTTCGTAACTAATTGGGATGAAAAACAGACTGAATAGTTATAAGACAAATGATATTGTGGGCATTACTTACGAGCAAAACTAGAACAAATTAGTAAATCATCATAAAGTATTGGAAAACAAAATTTTAATTTTTAAATAAATACTCTTTTATATGTATTTTAAGGGATTTAGTAAAGAGGTAAACATCAAAACAAGAAATACTGGGAAGACTCGATTGTAAACATGGCACGTTTAAAGTAATTCACATTGAGGGGAACTAAATTGACTATCACCATGACGATTGTTTTAAAATCGAGCGAGGAGAGTGGCGATTAAATGCATAAAATAGCTGCTGTCGACGGATCTTTCCTCAATGAACAGCGCCCTAAACTGGATACAAAAACCCATTTTGTACCCCTCGCACTAGCATGATTCTGTTAGTCTTTAATCATATCGCAGTATAAAAATGATTGTTCTTATTCTTTTATATAAAAATTTAGTGGGTAGTCTACCGTTATCCAATTTACAAACATTTTTAACGATTCAAATAACATTTGAAACTATCAATTTTACGTGTATTGTTATTCGAATAGAATATAGAGTATTTTATTTTAAGAATTCTTGAAAGACATTATTACATTGGCTTAATATAATGCCTTCTAGTTCAACAAACAAGATGTATTTTCTTTTTCGTGACATTATCTTGAATAACTCTTTACGTACAACAAATTAAGAGTAATTTGATTTAAACTTTATGGCTCTTCCATGAACGGAGACCGCAAACTTCGAATTATCAGAACAATAAAAAATATTTATTGTTTCATGCAAAAGTAATGTCGAAAATAAAAGTGAAATACATATCAAGGATATATAATTGATTTTGTACAGAAAATAATAATGTTTAATATTGCAGTCCTGCAATACTACAATAACGAAACAAGAAAAGTTTATTGATGAAATATTGGCCATTTTCTTCGTTTCATAGAGGACAGTCTAGACTAGGGAAGTTAACGGGAGCATGTACGGGCAGCAGGGCAAGGCATGCTTACTAAGGGCATATATAGCAATTTTTCAAAACAAGTGGACTAAATATCAGTACAATACATTTCAGTGCGCGATTAAAAGTTTGGAGCACACCTGAAGAACGTGGCTGAATGTAACTTGCGTGTGCTCATTCTCTTGACACCCCCGGTCCAGGCTTGGAAGCTACGTTCCTCCATTTGTTGATCCAAAGATATCTACAGCCATGGAGGTGGAGTTCTGTTCAATGGGACAAGCAGCATCAATATCTTGCTTAGTATACCCGAACAGGCATGGATCATCGGAATCTTGATGAATAGTTTCTTCATCAACCGTCAATCTAGAAATTTCACCCAAAAGAAGAGCAAAATAGTATTTACATTTCATTCATGATATAATGAAAAACCTACCACAGTATACTGCGCACAATATTACTAGAATAAAATATTTTTGTAAATACTCAAACAAACACCAATTATTACATCAATTGACAAGGGACGAGTATTTAAAATGCACCAGATACTGAATACTGGTGCGCAGAGGTAATGACAAAATAGCTTGCAAGTGTACCTTGGCACGTAATTGGCGGGTGAGTTATCAGGAAGTTGATGCTTCAACCTAAGACAGACCAATCACAGCATTAACAAGAGTTCTGTTGTAGTTTATGTGCTGCCATAATTTCTTAAGAATCGTCTCTGTTAGAGAAACAATATGCAAAGCTCGCACCTATTCACTTAATAATTCAAAAGAAAATTATTCGCAAGCATTTTAACCTCTTTTTTGTTTAATAATTAACATATTACACCTGAATCAATTGAATTCTTTCATTGATCACTGAAATATTCAGGGTAAGTCCTTAGTACTCACAACTATACACGTAAAAGAATTTTTGGGATAACTTAATTTCTCATCTCATGAGGAGATAACAATTGTAAATGTTGAGTTAACCTACATATCTTCATTGATTCAACAGTTAAATGAAGATTTAAGAGCAATATTTCGTGTGATATATTGAAAATAAGTTTTGGCAAAGTTCAATGAGTGCCTCAAAACTAAAACAGTCATTTTCGAATGTTAAACACGTAGTTTTAGATGCGGACCTTTTGAACTGGGAGTGAATGATTTCAGAGAAAGCCATTTACTCCAATATCTTGCAAATATTATTTTAAGGTTTCTTTATGTTCCAAAGAATCTTTTGAGTTATCGAGAGTTTCTACTTGCTCAATAAATTACAAATATATTTTACATCAAATATTGCTCAAAACGTTTAGAATAGAAATCGTGATTCAATGAACCGAGATATGATTTGTTATAAATATTGTTACCAAATTTAAAGAAATCTATTTACCTTTCTAATGTATGCCGTTGAGATTTTGTCTTGTATAGTACTTATTGTTTATATATTATTTGAAAAAAACTTCTGTAAGTTCTCCCCAAATGTATCATACTACACAGAATTTGAAGGAGTTTCATAACATTACAATTGTCCAATACATAATAATTGTCTTATGGCTTAAATTGTAACGAAATACCTGGATAGAAAAAATAATAATACGCAGTACATTACCCTGCACATTATGATGTCTGCAATTGTTTTGCAGAAAATGATATTTCCATTGTGGCATCTGAACAGTGTTTGCGTTCAAGGTTACCTGGGAGTCAGTATATTAATCACAGGCAACATAGACAAATGTATGATAGTGCAGTATACTGGGGACGAAGAAGCGCGAAAAAAAATAACGCGGGACATATATTTCGTGAATACAAAAAGAAGAAACAAAAATACATTTGTGGGATCGGTGACGTAGGCAACAAGGAACAGAAAAATGTTTAAACCAAGCAGAGCAATCCTCAATTTCATAATAGACCATGGTAACTTCACACGTTATATAAAGAGAATCGGGAGAAGTGACGATGAGGAGAGTGTTGGCGAGAAATGGAAGACCGAGAGCATGTGATATGGGATTGAGAAATACACAACCCAGAGAGGAAACTTTTTTTTTTAAAAAAAGCTTATCAAAAATCGAGTGAAGGCAACAGAAGTGCAGGAGAACTGGACCGTTGATAACGTGAAGATAAGGTACGAGAATATTGTCGCATATCGATGGAAGATTACTCGGAATTTTACTGGAATCGATGGTTGATCCTTCGATGAAGATAGAGAGCGGACTGAAGACCCACCGCTGAATTTACCATAAGACCTGAAGGGCCACTACTACAAATTCAAGTATATAACGCTGACTCAATACATGACCAAACTCAGCAGCATATCAGTGGAACTCGGGTGGACAAAGGATCCCAAAATTGGGGAGAAGAGTAGCGTAGGAACGACGTCTCGAGCTAAATTCGGGACTGCGTCTGGAAGGAGGTATCTGAAGCGTCTTTTATACCCTCTGATAACGCGTTGGATGACTAAAGGTGGTACAATAGTTAAGAAGACTGGGCAGTGAAGCAGTTCAACAAAGGAAGTGCTTCATTTGCAGTTTTACAGATGCAAGATAAAGAGAACTATGGACTGCAACTGCGTCGAGGCTCCCTCAGGGGTAACTCATAATACGTAGTAAATCATGAAGATGGGACATGACAGTTAGCAAAAGAAATAAAGAAAATAAGTAGAGTAATAAAAGAAACAACGTAACCCAGACAAAAAGACAAGTGTGGAGCGTAGATTTCACGCTAGTTTCCGTGGAGAGATGGGCAGGAGATCCTCAAGTATCCGCGGAAAAAATGTGCCATCTTCAATCAAATAAAATGCAAATATGTTATCGTATAATAACTCTGTTATAAAAACGGGAAATATTTGATTTCAGTTATTGTTGAGATTTCTCAACACCATATATTTGTAAAGTTTTTCAATAAAATATTTTGTGTGAAAAGAAATGCAGTATACATTGTAAATCAATAATTTGATCATTACGCTTTATTATTTATCGTGCATTTATCATGTAAATACATCTTTCAAACACACTTTAAGCTCTTAAATGTAAGGAAATCCAAAGGTTCGACGTTTGCTCTCCTCCACCAATTTCCTCTTTAGCGAGTCATCAGAGTAAAGAACATTTACGAGCGTATCCTGTGCACCGCAATGAACTGAATGATTCCCTCGATCGACACATAATTCATTTCCTCATCGTGCACTTCCCATTTCGCGCTCTCTTCTTCCCTTCACTGGCACCCTCCTTACGTATTACCTCGCGTGTGTTATCGAGCGCGGAATCTAATCTCTCAATCTCCGTATCCAAATGGCGCTCATCCCCCCCCCTCCTCTCGTCATGCTCAGGGAATCCCCTTGTCAGTTCCCCTTCTCCTCCACCACAAATAAATGACACGCGCTTCTCCAGACCCCTCACCATGTGATCACTTTCGAGGTACCAGTGGTTTCATCATTTTCCCGATAAATTCGTTATTTTTAATAATTGGTTTGTTGGTTATTAACGCACCGCTTGTGTTCGGCAGTGCAATTAGGTGAAGCATGTGTTATGAAACGCCCATTCGCTTAATGATTAAATCGAAAAATATTTGCACGATCAGCTTCAATTACATAAGGATGCCAATAATGTGTGAGAGACGAAACTTTGTGATGAAACTTGGTTCGAACCTCGCAGAAAATTATTTCTCTTTTCCCATTTGACAAAACAGAAAATTGTTTAAACAAAGCAGGGCACTCCTTGAATTCNATAAGGATGCCAATAATGTGTGAGAGACGAAACTTTGTGATGAAACTTGGTTCGAACCTCGCAGAAAATTATTTCTCTTTTCCCATTTGACAAAACAGAAAATTGTTTAAACAAAGCAGGGCACTCCTTGAATTCAAAACAGGTCATGGTAACTTCGCAAGTTATATAAAGAGAAAAGGGAGAAGTGATGATGAAGAGGAGTGTGTTTGCGGGAAAGAGAATGAAGACCGTGCACGTGTTTTATGGGATTGTGAAATATTCAACACAGAAAGGATACGTTATATCATTGAGTTGATCATAAATAAAGTACCATAAATGATAAGAGGAAGAGACCTGATAATCACTAAGAAATGGTACAAGATGTTAATAGAATATGTAGAAGTTATTGGTAAAATAAGGAACACAATAAAATATAATTAATGAGTTCGGGAGAGTATATTACCGTGACATTATATAACTCATCGTGCGGAACAATGATGTAGCTGAATAAAATGTGTTTATGATAGGGAAGCAAAAACTGAAATGTTAATACTTCGATCCAAAATTCAATGCTCAGTAATATTCATTCTGTTTGTGCACTAGTCATGGATTACACATACTATTCAGGAAATGTTTTTGCTAATGTATTTTAGACCTCTACTTTACTTTTCTGTTTTGCAGTTACACAATTGTTCAACAGGATGTTGTCCTCGAAGCAATTACATTATGTTACATCAAACAAATGTATTATAAACTACACGTTGTAAAGAACACTACAATTTAAATGTGTTCCTGTTGATAATTTTTACAACGGAACAATTTCGAAGATAATTTCATGTGTCGATTCGAGATTTGAGGAAGGGCGAAACAAGTTCTTGTTGAAAGCTGTGTTGGATTTTGCCTTTTGGATTCTTTATCTCAGATCCTTTGACAGGTTTTGAGGGAATATTCCTTCCAATTTAATATTTTCACAAACTGCAATACACTTACCCTTGCATCTCGACGGAAATACATGCATTTAGAAAATGTATATTGAGAGTTAAATTAGTATAAAAAGCAATTTTAATTTTTGTGATAAATCTTTACTAAATGATCAACATTTTTATATTCGTGACCACTTTTATTTTACTTTACGAAAAAAACGATATTTTTATTCTTTCATAATTTACCATATTCTTATTCTACCAAAACAACGACAAAAATTCTGTTGATATTTAGCGAAATTAGGTACAATTTTAGTCAAGCCATGATAAATTCTTTCACAAAAGCCTAGATATTCCAGGTATTGGCTGACATGAACATACAATATCCTAAGGATAATACATACATACAATTTCCTATGGATTTATTCCTAAACTTCACATGAAATATTAATTAATTTAGCATATATTTCGATTACATGCACTGATATGAATTAAAATTTATTTGGGCAACTTTCTCGATGTTACAGGTAAATAATTTAAATATTAATATTGTTTTCTCATTCACTCCAGCTGTGTAATATAGAGCGTAGTTTTCTTAAGCCACGTGTTTGTGTTTACAAATTTGCCAGTATTTACATTCATTCTGCTGGGTTATACCTTATTAATCAGTATAATGAGTATGAATTCAGATAGTATGTACTATTATATCATGTAATTATTATTAACGGTATTTATCTAGTTACTGCAGACTGTATTTCCAGAATAAATTCGATATTTATACCTATCTGAATATTGCCTACATTATATATTTATTACCACGACGTCAAACTGTTCATAATTTGTATATTGTAGTATGGTATTGGGCGTTTCGGACTAATCCCTTCATATTTGTTGCGTTCAAGCACACTATTCACTTCTTCATAAATGGAAACATAATTTAGATGCACCACACTTATCATTGATCATATTACAAATGCTATACACTGTGATTATTATTATTAATAAACTGCTTTAGGAAAAAATATCCCGGTGGCAGCCGGGATATTTACATTAAAAATACAAAAACAAAGTGCAATATACAGAAACGGCCTTTTGCACCGTTTATCAAACAGTTATCACGATTATATATGTCTAACGTTTTTATCTGTTCATTGTGATATGGTTTCTAACAAATGGCATTGTATTCTATATAATGTCTTTTTAAAGAAGTGTATGCTTTTTCTGCGACTCTGGACTCCCTCATCTTAAATCTGGCATTACGAAGTGCAAAACCTACCACGCTTTTCCCATTGCATAATTTACATGTTCAGCCCACCCCAATGGCTCATTGATGTGAGGACTAAGATACATAATGTTGGCCGATTGTCCACAGTATATGATGATACATGTGATGAATGTTGATGATAAATGTTCCTTCTTGATTCTTTTATAATTCATGTAGGTTAAAACCCATTCTTCGCTTCACACTCACGTTTCCCTCTCAACCACCAACTTTTCCACCTCGCTCTCCCCAACAATCCACCCCTACGAAGGGAAGCGCACCACAAACGCAGCAATAAGGGTGACTCTTCCCTGGGGTGCTCGAAGCGTGATCAGTGAGAACTTGGCCAACGGTTGCCACAGAGTTAGATCTTAGTGGCTGCTCGCTGCCAAGAAGATGAACGCGCACTGGTTACAACACTCACCAGAGCTCAGAAGTAGGCTGCTCTACAACGACCATTCCGAAGTGTGGTTTCCAAATGCTCTAATTCCTTGAGTTCAAAGTTTCTTTCTGTGCGAGAAATTATCAAAACCCAATATTATATTGCTGTATTTGTAAATGGGAAATGTAGTTTGTCTATTGAAGTTTATCTGCATAGGATAGGAGGTAGGAGGTGGGTGATAGGGTTATTGTTAGTAGGTGGGCCACCAACAACTTGACTCACGTGGACGAGTTAGTTGGAGTAGTTAGATATAGTAAGTGTTAGTGATACTAGGAGTAGTAGGAGGTGGATAAAAGGAGCGTTCGCTTTTCAGTAGTCACAGCTATATGAACTGGGAAACATGTTTTAACACTAAAGCGAAAATTTTACAATTTTTTATGACCCCGCCGGGAATTGAACCAGGAGTTACTTGGTGGTGAGCAAGCATGCTAAACCCTGAGTCACCGTAGAACTAACACCCAATAGAAATTATGTGAAACTGGGAGGAATCGAATATCTTGTGGAAAAATAAACCTATAATTATGATTTGACTAAGGTTTTCAGGTGTTAGTTCAACGTCAATTTAGAAAATTATATATTGATGTATGATATAATGAAACAAGTGTGTGCTCATTCGCACTAACAAACCAAAACGGTTCTGAGTATGACGTAAGTTACGCGTCTCAGGTATCATGGCAAGCAGATTCACATCATAAAGGTCGTGTATTAAAAAAAGAATATTGTTACTTATGAAAATATTAGTTATTACATTTTTATTAATAGAAAACTCGTTAATATACAAGTGTAGTGAAGGCACCAGCTGGAAGTACCCGTCGGCGTATTAACTAGGTCGAGTACGCAATGCTGAGAGAGAGAGCTGGGTTAGTGGGTCGGTAGGAGGACCGAGAAGGTGAACAAGTAGCACCTTGCTGTGGAGGTCGCCAGCAAGCGACGCCGCAAGGGAACTACCTCCGCCCTCGCCGCCTAGCGGATCTCCCTCGAACCGGGGACCAACAGTCTCTCCGCTCCAACCACGAGCGGCCCGAGTCACCCCCAGCCTGAGCTACTGCGGCACTACGACCATGGACCACGGCTCTCTCTCTCTCTCTCTGACGCTCGTACCCGGCTACAAACCGTGTGAGTATTAAAATGGATTTCACGCACTCTGAGTTTCTCTTAGACTTGGGCCCCCAACCCCCCTATTCCCCCCTTCCAAACTATACCCTCCTCCAACTCCCTCATCCCTCCCTCTCCCCCTCGCCACTGGCCAGCCTGCAACTCTGACCAGGCCAACCAGAGGAGTTGCAAGCGAGACCCGCCCGACACAAGTACATGGAATTTGTCGAAACTTAACTAATTTTGATAATTACTTGTATTTTCATTTCTTTTCAACATTTGATCTCTCTACGGAGAACTGAATTTCTTTTTCTTCTCGAAATGTATCATGCAGGTACAATAGTACTTCAAAATTATTTAAAAAAATATTTTGTGCATTTTATCAAATTTTTCTTCTACGAATTATCAAATTCCCGAAAATGATAATATGGTTCAAATGAGATTTTTAGAAAATATATTACGAAATAAATGTAATAAGAAGTAGGAAGTAAATATTTATTCACTTCACATGTATTCTTACATATGATATATATATATATATATATATATATATATATATATATATATATATATATATATATATATATATATATATATATATATATATATATGTGTGT
>NNCF01127996.1:482416-512724 GCA_002313205.1 Laupala kohalensis
TATATATATATAATCCATTAAAGTTAAAGATCGTAAGTCTTATTTATTTAATTAATTATACATTACTACCCTGCATTGTCACCTATCTCGAACTGTTTAGGCAGCGTAAACAAATATTACTTTCGTTTTTCCCGATTTTATCGACAAAGAACCCAATTTATTTATTCTTATCACACAATTTAAAAATAAAAGGTAGTCCATGTTTTAGCCTTGACATCTAAACTATCTCCTTAACAAATTTCATCACGATCAGTTCAGCGGTTTAGTCATGATCAGGTAGAAAACACACAGACACACTTTTACATTACGCATTCGTATATTAGTATGGATAATTGACGTTAATTGTTGTAGAATATGTCGTATCATAAGATAACCTACAATTTTACAAAATTCCCATCTTGACTCTCACACTTGAAGGTCCACGTGCCTTGAGTGAGAAAATCAATAGAAAAGTACCCGAGCTCTAATTGGAGCGCATTATTGAACTGAATGAGTCAACGGCGCACCTTCTAATTACGTCTGGCAGAACTGCGACCGCCGTGACGACCTCCAATGCGAACGTAGGTGTGTCGCCCTGCGCTGCGCACTCTGCAAATGAAGTGAAATAAATGCTTGTAGCCCATGTGATTAGATGACGCAATGACTTCAAAGGATTCAGTCAATGAACGACTCAGTCAATGAACGACTCAGTCACCGACCAGGATCCGCAGGACATTTTGTAGATGTGTCCACTGAATATATAATGAAATTTACAGCACGCAGCTCTAGAGAGATCATACGAATAAACGCGTTCGTATATTATGACGCGGGCTCCGATCGATATGCACAAGAAACGTTCAAAGTAGGCGGTTTAAAATATGCGCGAGAAAGTCCAAAATATGCAATAAAGATCCGATTAAATGCATTAAAAAACTCGAAATATGCGCTTAAAAAACAAGTCACATATGTCTACTTATCACAAAAAATGTGCATGTTGGGTTAGTTAAATAATATCATTGAACTCTTACATGTAGTATTAGTAATATTTCAATAATAAATATGTAAATTTTGATTGATTACAATAATTTAACAAAAAAATACAGTTCAAACAAAAATTCTCATTTATATGTTAAAATCAGTTTAAATGGTACCTCGAGGTAAAATAATGCCATAAATCAATCCCTTAAAGCCATAGAAAGCAGATTAAATTCGCAAAATATGAAATAATGAGTCTCTTGTTTGGTTTACGTTCTAATGTAAATAAAACTGCAGACAGTGAAATTGATGTAGAAATAGCGTTTTATATGCATGAGAAACTGTAAATAGTGTTAAGTTACAATCATGGACAGCCGGAGTATTCGTGATCTATTTTGAAAATGTAATATTTCTATAAATTTATGTGAATTCGATCTCCTATTAATTTTCTTGACTAAAACATTAGTTTTGTAGTATAAGAGTTGAATAAGTTTATGTTTAAAATTAACTTTGATTTTAATTCGAACATAATTTTAAATAAGACGTGATATTTTTTTAAAACAAAACAAAATTTTCTCCAGAGTAGTTTTCCTTCTATTAATTGACTGTTACGATTCTGAAAACCATTGGTTCGGAATAGGACACCGGTTTCCCAATTTCCTACCTTTGGCAGTGGTGCAGACAAACATTTTTTGAAAAGAAGCGTGTAATTATTTAATACTGAAATAAATACGCTATAATTTGAACCCATTGAGTTTTATTATATATTTTTACGTTTCTACAACTGATAGTTCCTTTTAGTAGACGGACCGGGTTCCGGGGATTACACTTTTGTCAGGCATTACATTTTTGTGCAAATAATTTGAAGAACAAAATTAATTGTTTGGTAAATAAATAAAACTTTTAAATTGTTCATTTGAGTGACGAGGACATTATTATTTGACGTAAAGATTCATTAGATCTATCCTAAAATATAATCGATTAATTTACAATACAATATTCTCCCTATCTCAGAGCACATTCATTAACAAGCTAAAACAGAAATCAACGATGCGTTCCAAGAGCAAACATAGCACCACTTTTGGATGCCTACAGAAAACATCTTACATGAACAAAATCAAATTGTAGATAGCTTTTTCCCTCTGACATTTTGTAGAATCCTCCTCCCAACTAAAAAGTCGTCTCCTTTTCCCCCAATCCCTACAAGGGGCAAATTGTCGGTGAACCCGAATAACTGGCCCATATACTTACCATAGCTACCTCTTATTTCACCCCTACCAACCCGCTCCGAGTAGATAAACTAATAATAGCAAGCTACAATGCTTCCCTTTTGTGATTAATTTCGCTTTTGTGTAAATTAATGCTGGAAAATATAAATATCGATACCGGGAAAAAGATATAACACTTTCTGTCAACGCTAATCAACCATTATATCAAACAAAACTCTAGAGAGATTTCACATAATTCCTGGAAGAAACCTTTCGAGTTTAAGGAAACCGCAGATTCCAAGTACGATAAAAACAAATTGCATGTACAAGAATTCCAGGAAACGATGAGAGGTGGTGTTTCATGAACACCAGCGAAGCAGTGAAACAGAGGAAGGGCAGTGAGATAGAGATAATTGAGTTCGTTAACGACGAAGTACGCGACACCAGACTCCCTCATCCGTTTCCAGCCCCCCACCCCCCACCCCCACCCCCCCCCNNNNCGGTAGTGAGTTACCTCACTTCACCATCCTTTGCGGCAGACCGTGACGGGGTTGTAGGGTGAGAGCGGGTGGTGGTGTAATCAAGGTCCCTTTTATACTCGGCGCCTCATTAGCCATGTTATGACCGGAGGTTGCTCGTAGAAAACCAAACTCAACAAAGCGTACAGTGGGTGATACCGGTACACCCCAACCCTCGTGGAGGGTGGCTTTGATCGGCGATGGCGGCTCCGTGAACTGTGACTTGAAGGTTTCTCTTCATTATCGTAGCTACGCACATTCGCAGCGTCTGATATCATCTCCTCTACCCATACGGAAAGGTTTCGTCATGGAAATTATGCCGTTCTTGC
Source organism: Laupala kohalensis (assembly GCA_002313205.1). Lineage (NCBI taxonomy): Eukaryota > Metazoa > Arthropoda > Insecta > Orthoptera > Trigonidiidae > Laupala > Laupala kohalensis. Next base: position 485,426 of record NNCF01127996.1, read on the forward strand.
TCCTCGTGCAACCTAACCTCAATTTCTTAACGCCGATCCAGAGGCTTTTGTTTTAGCGGTTTTCAGCGTCATTATCGGCAGAATAGAACAAGCTTCCTGGAAATAAATGCATGTAATCATTTTGGCAAATACACATATTAAAATTATTTGTTTTATCTATTTACCTATGCGTAACAATATCAAAAATTTGCATCAGACGCAACATTTTGAGCCTTATTCTGAGATCGGACGATAGCAGTAGTGGGTGATTGTATTTGTTGGCTATGTGAGCCAGACATTTGAGAAACACAAATATATGAAAAATGTAGAGAACTTCAGATTCTAAATGTGCATACCAAGCGATAACGCAAGATTTAATACTGGAAACGCGCTGGAATAGGAATGACGTTATTGTAGCTAGTTGGAACCTGGGGGAAAGGTGATGCAGAGTGAGAAAGGGGTAGTAACAAAGACATAGTCTACCAGGTGTACTTAAACCCGTTTTGCCTTTCATTATTCTGCAACCTATATTGAATACAATAATGTTGAGTTTTAATTAAAAACATTTATGATACAAATTGTCATTACATCATGAGCTTCCTTTTTAGCTCATACGGATTCGAATGATGTCCCACAAGCCACTTCATTAAGAAATTCCTCCTCCCTCAAAGGTCATTTTTTTCAGAATTTTTTTGTCAAAACTATACAAGCTACTTCACAAGTCTTCGAATAAAATGTTTTATATGCCCTTTTTAGCTATTTGAGGTAAAGAGATGAAATTAAGGGAAAAGCTTTTTCATCCTGTTTCAAACATAAAAGGAGTTCTAGGTATTTTAAAGGAGCACAGATAACACAAAGAAGTGACGATACAATTAATTTTCTGAGCAGATCTGGATGACAAAGTTGGTCAAAACATGAAATTTTAAATAATTGTTTCGAGTATTATCATATTTTTCCTAAAAATCTTGACTTTCGTTACTAATGATAATTAGTTACGTGCTATACTTAACACCTCTGAACATTACCTCGTTCCTTATACCGAAATCTACACTTAATCGTTTTTGTGAAAATTCTACTATTGATCAAATAATTAAATTTGTAAGTTATTTGTTTGTATAATTTCAATTAACAACTTAACCTTATATTTTGCCTGACAAGATTGTATTGCACGTGATTTCTGCGGTGTATGAAAACATTTTTCAGAACACGTTCAATACACTGAACAAGGAAATTTGAACATTTTCCCGTCTTACATACACATGGATCCCTATGTGACGATTTCGCTACAGTGCCCACAGCAGATGGCGTTAGACATTCTTTCACGGCCTACATTGCCTCATGCAAGCTTTCGCTCGTAAATCTGCCCTCACGACGTTTGCGTTGTCCTCGGCATAAAGGACGAGAACAGCACCCCTCCCCCGACCACACTCTCCGTCAGAGTAAGGTTTTACGTTAAGGCACAACGGTTGATATATAATCGCTGTCCTGTTTCCACCTTGCTTCAAAGGTCACAGAGCAAAGGATGGATGAATGTATAGAGTCTAGAAAAAAAGAACAGGCACTCGGATTTATTATGTAGAAAGTTTTGCTATCTTTGTGCTCTATCTTTTTAGAACTTTGGAAAAAGAAATTGTAGTGAAGATCCACTCAGTAACACACAGATAGTACACTAAATTTGTACATAATGGAAAACTACCTAATAATTTTGTACTTTTGTCACAAAATATTTATAGGATTAGATACTAATTTTTACGATGGAATGGTTTGAATAAGAAAATTTCTCAAAATATTTAGTATGACTTTTTCTGTTATTTTTTAGAAAATTGGGATCTCCTATTGAGATAATGTTTCATGAAGCTGCAGAGAAAAGATTGTATTATGTTCATTTCATGTACAAAAACTGTGAATTAAATCTTGGTATTATTTTTTTTTGAACCACTTCAATTAACAAACGTTGCGTAGCAAAAATTTGAAATAACGAAATTTGATATGATTCAAGGTTATCAGTCATAGCTTATCTGATGGGATTCAGACTCCCGTAATAATTGATCCATGGGTTGGAGTAAAAGATTAAAGTGGCCGATTATTTTTCTCCTTTCTCTAGCTTCACTTTTAAACTGTAGCCAATTGAAAGCTCCGATGAAACATCTTCTACGTAAAGACCCTTCTACAAATTCCCACTGCATTTACTACTTCTTTTGAATTCTGTGTCACAAGTAATATTTTCCTGCGTCAAATTTACCAATTACGTTATGTATAGTGTTACTTATCCGCAAACCAACGTATTTTTCAATGCCAATGAACCTTTGGTTTCTACACATTTTCGTTACATTAAGATGAGTAGCGAGTTCATAGTCTTCTGTGTGGAAGAACACTTCACACAGCAACTTAGAACATAATCTAAAACAAAACTTTTAAAAATATATTCGTGTGTTACAGAACAAAGCGTTAGTCAGATCTGGATGTGCGTGTGATATATTTAAAACGCTTCGCGTTAAAGACGCTTAACTTTCAGCTTAGATATAAAAAAATTGTTCAGTAATAAAAATAATATTACAAATAAAATAAATGGTTTGCGGAAAGTAAATTATGACGTTATGCGATTTTCCGAATATTGAGACGAAGTGTTACCATAGATAACTTCTTAGTTTTACTTTCAATTTATAATTTTCGGTCATGAGTATTGTAGTAAATAGAACCATATGCTAAACCGAAAAAGAATTTTTTTTTTCGATTATATTACTTCTACCATTCATTACTGAAGAGAGGAAACCATTGAATTCGTCGTTCTTCAGGGAAGAGAATGAGGATGGGGTGACGTTCTGTGGGTACAACACGCAGCATGGCGCGTTGCGGTTATTAAACGCTCATGAAACCACCCCCAGATATTCATTATTTTCATTACTGAATTCATACAATTAGGGAAACGAATAAAAATCGCACTCCATTCCACGATGCTCGCATGTCAGCTTGTATTTTTGGAAATTAATTTTTAATTATTAATTGGCTTGCCGCAGCAGCCGGTGCGGTGCTGTGGATCGTTGAGTGTCCGCAGAAACATGGCGCTAGATGCCTTGTTTATTGGACGTTAATGAGGCTGTGACTCCGTTCTATCCAACCTGTTTTATCTTGTAAAAATTTTATGGTCACATTTTTATGTGATGAAGATATTTTCTATTTGAATTTCGTCTGAGAGATGAAGGTTACAAAATGGCACAAATTGCTATTTTGGGAATTGATTTTTTAATTTTTTGGTTGGAACTTTTCCTGGAATATGTTTTTAATAGTAATTTAGATTAAACTCACAAATTGACTTAGTAGAAATTTTGATACAATATTGTTTATTTTAAAGAATTTTATTTTTAGAATTACTTCTTACATTAATACCAATTTTTATACTGAAAATATTGTATAGAATTATTTGTTTTCAATAATTTATTTACTTAATACCAAAAACACGAAAGAATTTAACGCAGAATATATTTAATGGTGAGAATACAATGAATCATGTTTTTTGAAGGAAAAAATAATATTTTTCATTTGAAAGATTTCTGAATTAGTATTTTTTTCCTTTTAAAAATTATGATTTATCTTCTCGTTAAACTTGGAATTAAAACGTAATTTCATTGTTGATAAAAAAAGATTTTTACACATAATGTCATGAAATATTTTAGCCGAATATTTATTATCTCAGAATAAATTTTATTGCCTATTGTTGTTATTCCCTGTGCCTGACGTTACATATTTAGCGTTACATAAACAACGTCGTGAAAATAAGATTAACTTTTATTTTTCTCTTACAAGTGTTTTTGGTGTGTTTTTTTTAATTTACTGACATATTATAAATGTCGGTTGATTTTTTTCAAACAGTACATATTCAGTTCTAAATTGAGCAGTAATATGAAATTTGTAGTAAATATCTCTTTTAGAATCTCATGAAATCAGAGGCAGCGACTGGAGAATCCAACGGGAGGGAAGACAAAAAATATACAGATAAAATACCCGAAAGTATGAGGGGAGATATAGCAAATTTATACTGTTGCTGCTACTCTAGCTACTTCTGCCATGATAGTTTCCAATTCATTTTTCGACACTGTACGAATTTGCGTGCCTCAGTGGGTTGGGCACGAAGTTGCTCGCTGGTGGATCGGGAAAATATCTCCAGTGAGGTGAGGATTTTTCATCAAACATCATTCATCATTTTTCCTCAACATCTAGAATGTCTCCTAAGTCTACTCAACCTGCTATAAAAATGAGTACCGAGTCTATCCCGGGGTCGAACCGGTCACATCACCTCCTCCTTGTGCCGAGTTCTAGTAATTGTGGTTCCCTACCCTCCGTGTATCCCTCGGGTAATTTCAGAACCTGTTGTGTTTTTTTACTATTAAAAGGAATATTAATTAGTTATAAAGTGGCGAGGCTTTAAACATTGGTTTCTATAATTCTCAATTGAAGGCAGCAAAATCGAAATAAATATTTTCCTTAAACAAGTGAGTTGTGGGAAATAGGGGGAATTATCACATTGTTGATTTATTTTGTTTTAGTCTCTTCTGTGTCGATTCGAGTCACAAACTTTGGAGTATTCCCTGACATTTTTATTCACTTTAAATATTATTCTGTAGATTGATTGGACTGAACTCTCTAGATGTAAGATTTTTAACTAGTCTTAAACTTTTTCTTGAAAGTGCGGTATTTGCAACCTTCGATTACATAAGCCAGTGAGTGATTGTATTAGCTTATATACGTATTGTAACTAAAATGCATAAATTGAAAATTGTTATTTTGAGTTGTTAATTTCTCTAATCACAGGGCGCGTGAAAAACAGGCGCCTGAACATTACAGAAATGGAGGTTACATGGAAGAGGTAATTTTTTGTGTGTACAAATAGGGAGGTTTGAGAGAGTGGGCATTAGTTGGAGAGGAGCTTATGGTTCAGATCAGTTCGTGACAGTTTAAGAAATTGGTATCAGATTATGGTGAGAAGTTTACAAATCTGTCGTATTTATCAATTAAGTTCTGGAAGTTTGTAATAGAAAGCTAGATCATTGAGAGCTAGATTATGGGATAGATTGTTAAGAAAATCTTCTTCTTGGGTTAAAATACTAGTTTTGGTTCCCGATGTTAACCTGAGATTGAGAAGTTTTCACGGTTGAAACAGGAATTGCTGTGCCTTGGACAAGGTTGCCCGATCAGTGTAAACAGAAGTTGTTTTCTCACCGATTATCTCAGTGTTTCATCGCTGCACTACAGCGATTGTGTGAGTGTTTGTACTAAGTGTGTGTGATACGTCTGTGAAGTGTTTGTTGCACAGCTTCTCGCTGAAATTGTGTTTGCGAGTATATGTTAATCGTGCGTTCGGGTTTCCCATGGCGCAACCTGGATTCTGTTGAAGGTACGTGTCTTTGAAAAGCAGCGATGAGTATTGTTTCAACTTTTGTCTGTGAGAATTTGTAATTTTCTTTCTTATTTTAATTGTTGTTTGTGTGGTGTCTTGTTTTGTTTCTGTGAATGGTTTGTTCCCTGTTTGGCATTTGAAAAGCTACATGATTCAAAAATCGAGTAAATGTCCTTTAATGTTCCCTGTGGCACCCTACATGCCTGGCGTGGCGGTAACCAAAGGATTTACGGTTACAATATGTTCACCGAATCACCTAGTTCAAATCTTAACTCCTCCGTTCTATCCCCTCCCCCATCATCCCACATCAGTGCCACTGCATGCAATTCAACCTTCAAACTGAAAGTAATTCTCGTGGATTGTGGTTAATTCTTAATAATGTTGACGTGATATGTGGGAAACAAACATTATTAACATAAACATTATTCGTTTTATTTGTAATTTCCAATTATGCAGTACGTATAATAAGAATATTGAAATCAGTCGAAAAACAATTCGTGATCTCTTCAGAATTTACGAATTTGCTCCAAGAGAGCCTATTTTCAAATTTTTGTGATGATGTCCAATATCCGTGTATATGAGAGTGAAGAATTTGTGTATCCGATAACTCTCGAACAAATTAATGCACCCAAATGAAACTAAAGAATTCACTTGTAATACAGTGGGAATATATGCTTTTTAATGGATAGTTCTTTTTTACTTGATTTGTTACAAATCGCGCTACACTTCCGGTTTCTACAAATTCAAAATTCAAAAAATATAATATAAACGTTTTTCTTGTAAAGCAAATTCTGCATATACATTACTAAACAGCAGTTTCCGAACGTCTTACAGTTTTTTAGATGAAACGAAAATTTATTTTCTGTTGCAGCGGGCGCGCTGTAGTGTGAGGAGACGGAGGCGGGCAGGTTCTAACAGCAGCGGTGGCTGAGTGGCGGTGTATGGCGCTGTTTGGCCGCCAACCGCCGCTGCGCCTCAGCGTCTTGTGAGGTAAGAAGCATAGTTTCTCAGCACACAAAGACAGATTCCCAGGAACACTCAAAGGATGAAACTTAGATGACTAGAAGAATTCGGAATGACGGGAAAGACGGATGCGAAGAAATTACAAATGTTCTAGTTTTTCACATTCTTATAGGAGAACAGAAAAAAAAATCCCTTAATGTTTCATTTTCAACGATTTATTATTATTTTTTATTGAAAACAAATAACTTGTCTTAATGTATTCACTTGGTCACCAATAAAATGCAAAAAGAAATGAACTATGTCCAATATGGCATCTTACACTTATTTTCTTACATTTACTTCTCAATATATCCTTATAATATAAAATCAATTCTTGTTGACTCACCAGAAATCTACTGTAGTCGTAAAACAAAGAGTCCTTGTCTTCCGACCACACCACTCGGTAAACTGTCTAAGAGAAGCACCCTTCTCTTCCAACGTCAATCAGTTATCACCTGTCGAATGAAATTCCTTTTATAATTACGAACGTCTAGCCGCCTAGGGTTAAATACTTCTCTGAAGTCATTCAGTGCAACCTCTTCGTGGAAAAACGTCATCGAGAAAACCCTAAATAGACTTTAAATTTAGGGAAAGTTTACATTTTTTAGAACAAACATATTAAAGTATATGGGATTAAATTATTTCTTCTGAAAACATTCTATATTTTTCATACGAACTAGTGTGACTCTTATAAGTCCTACTTTATTGGTAAAATGAATTNGTTTTTTAGAACAAACATATTAAATTATTTCTTCTGAAAACATTCTATATTTTTCATACGAACTAGTGTGACTCTTATAAGTCCTACTTTATTGGTAAAATGAATTTTACAACAGATAACTTAGTTAATATAATATTTTATTGAGTTAATGTAGAAATTCACTTCGAAATGATTATTTTCCCATGTCATCAGTTTTATAAAATAATTGTTCAGAAGATTATAACGTGTCCAGTGACCACCATATCTTCTGAGACGTGAGTAATTTGTTCTGGTCGAATTTTGAATATTTCCTCTCAATTGCGTGGTTTACTCTCGTGAGGAAATTTGTTTATATTAAACTTAATATTTGACGGTTATTTCCAGAAAAGAGAAATTTATTCTATCTTTAAAGCTTATGACACATAAATCTGGTTGTAAATATAGAGAGAAATGCATTATTATCAACAAAATAACCCATTATTTTTATTATAAGTAGATAGAATAATTCAGGAGATGTAGATATTAAAAAGAGGAAAATCATCTGAAGTAGGCTTTTACTTCATAAAGAAATTTACGATCATCATACTCAGCTCTTTATTAAATTAGCAAACCACTAAGTCAAATGTCGCTTCGAATTGTCACAACAGTTGAATGTTCAAACTGTGACGTTGCGAGCAGCGAAATCCTCAGAACAATCGAATGTGCATTTTATTTCAGTGAAATGAATAATATTGTATTTTTGTAAAACACGTCAGTTTAACATGTAAGACTTCAAACCTTAAAAGCGCAGCAATTTTATTCGGAAAACGAAAAAGTGTTTGTTTCCAGTGTGGCTTCAGAGAATATCCTCACGACGCCAAAGACGTGTCAAGTGAAAGGCGACGCGGCGATCTCCGGTCGCTCAAAAACAACAGTTTAATATGTGGACCCAGAACACTGTCGCTGGATCATGTGTATCGAGGGTGACTCTAAATGACGTCGGCATTTAGAACATATAATAATATTTATTTAACTGAAAATCGACAGATCTTGCCCGGTGGCAGAATACAAGAAAATAGAATGAAATATACGAAAATACATATTACAGAGAACAGAAATTAAGAATTGTTAAATAAAGGATTATTGATGTTAAATTGATGTTAAAATATTAAATTTAAAACATTTGACGCAGAAACCAAGAACAATGCAATTGCTTATTAATAATATTAAATATAAAAAATTGTGACGCTGAAACAATAAAAAAAATAACAATTACTAATTGCACACATTACGGCGGATGACACGAACATTTGATTTACCCCTGCAGTGCACTTCACTTCGCATCTCCCTTCTCTCCCTTTCTAACTCACACAATTTCCCTCGTATCACTTTACTTGACTTCACTACCGCAATATTTACATCTACACTAACGCACCCCTTCTTCCAGAACTTTCCTAACCCTGTGAATAGATGCAGAGCTCGAAATCTTTTCCACAACCGATGCAGGTATTAAATTACAGTCTCTAATTGTTCTATTGAGAAAAAATAAATAAATAGAGATAGATTAATTGAAATATTAAGATAAATACGGGGGCTCAAGCAGCGCCAGAGGCCGAGTCTAGCGAGGGGACCCATTTGTTGGAGGTGCGTCGAGATCTTTGCCCGTCAGCATCATTTAAGTGAAGGAGCCCGGTGTTACGGGTCAGTAGGTTGCGGTAGTCAGCGCCTATATTGTTAATATTCTTAAAATACTTAATATTAAAGTATTTTTCTTTCGTTTTCATTCGTTTGAGTAATTCTTTTGTGGCAGCGGAAATATGAAATAAAGTTACAAAACCAATTTTGAAACAGATTGATTAATATTATCATATATAAGAGAGAACTTTTACGTATCATATATTGTTCTTGGTAGAGGTGCGAACTTGTTGACAGTCGCTATTGCTCGCCGTGGTAGCAGAGCGCGGTTCCTTGAACAGTCGCAAAGAAAGCTGAAGGGAGGACGAAACCCGTCGCTCTCCTTGCACTGCGGTCGCCTCCCCACCCCTTCTCTGCTTCTTCTGCAGGGACGCACGCGCCGCTCCCCAGAGACAACCCTTACCCTGAAACCACCCCTTCCCAAAACCCCTCCAACCTTTGCGCGCCAGTCGCCTGGGAGCGCTTCTCCTAAACTGTTTCCTTTCGCAAAATTTTACACATTTCCTCCCTGGCGGGCGTCAGGGGACCCTTTTTTCCCAGAGACATGTTTTGTGACGGCACTGCTGCGTCGCTATGCGATGCTGCGGTGTACTCTGCGTCCTTGCAGGGTTGGCTCCGTTTACTTATTTAACGTATGTAATACTCTTCTCTGCTGAAAATGATTAGTGACACTTATACAATCTAATATTTCATCCCACATATATGATTGGAAGCATTTTTCCATGCATTAATTAAATGATAAGAAAATAAAAACTTAAAAATGAAATTATTGCCATAAAATATTGATTATATTGAAATATTTCCTCCATATTTGTGAAAATAATATATTAACCGTAGTTGTCTCAAGAAAATATACCTGGGGTCCTCCGGTCGCATTTGTAAAATGTTCTCTCCATTTGTATTATTTGTTGGATGGTTATTACCCGGTTTAATAATATAATTATTATTATCAAATCTGGACCTTTACCATGTACCATTACTGCCTTAACAACAATTAATCTTTTTTATTTCTGTTATATCACTCTTCTACTTTATTTATTGACTAAGAACAGGAAAATTCTGTAATCCACTATTGAATCACAGATAACTAAGTTTGTACTTGAATGTAACATAAGAGAAAAGAAAGCTGAAAACCTCAAAATTAGGCAAATTAATGTCGGCGTTCCCTGTTAGAAGTATAAATGTTTTTCACAGCTGATAGAATTGTTTGATTTATGTGAAACAGAAAAAAATGATATTTTACTGTTCTCCAAAATAAAATCTTGACACAACTCAATACTTCAAAATTTTATAATCAAATCTTTTTATTTCATTTAAACCTTTTTTTCTTTTTTTGGTAAATGTTTTGTTTACTTGTTTTCAATTCAATATTAGAATTACACGAAAGAGTGATGTAAAAAATTACAAACTAGGCTTGTTTCATTGATTCATGGTCATGATCCTCCAAATTGGTCTCATTCAAAATCACACACAATTAGTTGGAAGAAATAAGTGCGTTAATATAGATTCATTTATGACAGAAATCTACCACCATACGAATGTATATTTAGTTCTGCGATGCCTGGTGAAGAATAGCGTTACTTTGCAGTGGATGCGCTGGTGTGGTGATAATAAGACACTTCTGCTTCAGAAATGTCGTTTCTGTCCAGTAATGGGAAAAGTATTGACATTTTCAGGATAGTTGTACTCCAAATGTTTAAAACCATAAATGCGTCAAATCTTGTTACAGAGCTCAGTACTGAAGATGATTGAAGTTTGGTCAAATTTTTTTAAATAATTAAAAACTTGTTCAAGCGGGAAAAATGGAGGTTTCTGGCAGAGGTTTCCCTCATCTACTCCAGACAAATGTCGCTTTGGTACCGCAAGTTCCCCAGCAACCCAACACATCTACTTTCCAATTCCTTCACCCATGTCTCGGTTATGTGAAAGAGCTGGCCTCGTGGCCTGAACCTCGCCAAGAGGTATGTAATAAATAAAAACAAATAAATAAGTGAATAAATTTAAGACAGACCTGAGATATGATCTCAGCTGTTAAAAGAATTTTAAATCATTATAATTGAAACTAGTGATTATTCACATGTGTAAAATAACCATTCTGCGTGAAGAACCACAGTTGTCTTTATTGATCATTTGAGTGAATTACACCCCCCCCCCCACAATTATTTCAATTGCAAAATTACTTGTTCCATTTTTATAATATTATTCTCGTGTGTAAGCAACATTGTGTCTAGTTGAAGCAAACGCTTGAGAGATAGGGCACGGCTTTGTCTTCCCTTCTCATCGACTACGAATGTGGTGGAGGCAGTCCAATTTGGTCGAATTACGTCTCTCACATACTGGCCTGTGATTGGTCAATCGTTCGCAACTGCATTTCCGACACGTATAAATCAATTAGGATGCCTGCGCCTGTCACATCCTACGTAGATCCTCTTCCTCCTCTGGCTTTGCTTTGCCTCAAGTTCATCGGGTATCGGATGGTTGTCCTGTTAAAACTGCATTCTACTTTGATATTCGTAGTAAAATAAGAGAAATTGTTTCATTATTAATAAATAATATAAGTTAAAAACAAGGAACAAATTTGTAAGATTTTTGTGGTGTAGAAGTAATCGTTCACGGACGTTGAACGTCATTCAAACTCTAATAATGATTTATGAGTCAGATTATGTTGATAATCTTTCAAAATTGGTGACAAGTAATTTACGTTATCTCCACATCATTTATTGTGCGTAAAAGCATGAAGTAAATTCCAAAACGAGTTGAAGAGCGGAGATTATTGTTTCAACATATTTTCTATTTTTGTGTTGCTCGGATGTGAAAGATAATTTGACCTAAATATACAATATATAAATAAATATTTTAAGTTTTGAATTAATTTGAACTATATGTAAAATTTATCAAGCGTGTTGAAAAAGGGTTATCTTAGTTTGTTGGTAAGTTGATACTAGATGTACACGAAATATTATGATACTTAATATAGCACTGGCTTCTTGTTTCTTGTACGTGAGGAGAAAATCAACTTAAAATTGTATGTAAGAGTGTTCAGAAAGAGCTATTATTGAAACTTCAATTTAAGTATTCATTTATACAATTTGATAAATATAAATAAATCTTATCTCATCTGTATGCAATATTACGAGGAAACCCAACACTGTGCACATACAATTTAATTAAACTCTAAATTATAAATGTATAATGATTATTGAGAGTTTCAAACAAAATATTCGGTTTGATCATAAACGGGGTTCTTTGTAGATGAAAAATTCAACTTTTTTAATAAGCAGGGAAATTATTTCTAAAATTTTTGACCAATTTTTTCTAAGTTAAGAACTATTCTTATTGAGCATGTTCACTAAAATTACCACTATTTTTAATAAAGCATGTTCACTATTTTTACCAAGATGTTCACGCTTGGATGACATTTTTCTAGCAAAACAGAAGCAGTGATGTTATTTACTAATCAATATTATTTACTAATTAAATTTAAATCATTGTATTCATGAATAATAAAATGGTAGGTGAATAACTTTAAACATGTGCAAATCTTTTCCGACAAGTTCACAAACTTGTTACTAAACATCGAACATTATTTTTACCATTAAATATGTTTCATTAATTGAATGAGATTGGATGTTTAAGTGCATTGAATTAAAACCTAAATGAGGATCATTGCCTGGAATACTGTAGAGTACGGTAACGCGAGATGCTCGTCTCCAATCTCCATTTCCTCTCCTCCTTCCTCTATCCAACACGCGTAGTCGTTCTCCCGAACTTCCCGGTTCAACTCAAACTCGGCGCCTTCGTGGTTATAGCTCAACTTTGCCTTCTTTCGGAAGCGTTCTTCCCATCCTTCTGATCCTCCCGTAGGACGTGGCTCACTCACGAACGTGAGTTCGATCAAATTCAAAATACTTCGTCTCGCCACCCGAACGCGGTCTATCGCCGCCGCACCGAACTAGTGAGCTCCACCGTCTCGTCTCTTCGCTCCGTGTGTATCGTCGCTCATCCGAGAGTCCATAATCAATGGAATAACTTTGGAGTAACTTCGTCACTGTAATCTGCGCGGCCAGAAACGAGGTTTGCTTGACGAGAAACACAAGCTGGAATCTTAAACCAGGTTACGTGTAAAGTAATTTAAAGAAACTCTCCGCCTTGACAAAGCGGCTAAGGGAGGAGGGGTGGGGTGTAGAGTAGAAGGCGGTGAAAGTGATACTTTGTGGATTATGTAAGCTGCCTCACCTCTTCTTACTAGGCGTCGCGGTGCTTGTTAACTTTATATGCTTCCTTGGATCGCAAGGACTGTCTTCCTCCTTCGGAGAGAGTAAAACGTAAGCCCTTTGTCACTACCAGAATTAAAGTGTACCTTTCTAGTTCCTGCTACAATAGAAAATACCATCAAACAAAGAAACCACAAAGTTTTAATGAATTTTAGTATAAGACCTCAAAATAAACATTTCATCGGTGTTATGCTTGCGTATATGATGTAGATATATCTGAACTGTAACATGGTAAACTACTCGTATGACGAGATGCTACACAAACGTGAACACTTCCGGTGTCATGTACTAATTAACTAGATCGTGATGCAGACGTCATGCGCTAACAATGAACCAAGAATGTTGATTTGTAGGTTTCGTGCGCTGAAAGAGATATCATTAATTATAGGTTGGAACGAAGTATATTGGTTTCTAGGAATACTCAATACAGTCCCAAATGAATACGGATGTAACATGAATTTCTTTGATTATGATTTTGCAGAGTGTGAAGCGCTTTGGAAGCATAAAACACTTGACTAGGCCAATGATGATGTAGTGAGACAGATACAAATTTATGTCGTCTGTAGTGGACAATTTCATTTTGCATGAAAAATTACCAACACTTCGTGGTACATGTCCCAGTGTTGTGATGCGAAGAGACTACAAGGACCTAATTTATTGATTCATTGTTCATTTCTGTTTCTCATCTTTCTGTATTCAAATGCTTCATAACTACATGTGGCTGATTACCGTGAGTATTGTTTGTGTTTTTTTGTTCTTTTTTTCAAAATCAAAACCTCCACTTCCTAGTACAAAGAACTAACCAATTTCAATGTTCAAGTACAATGTTCAAACCAATTTAACATTAGTGGAATCCTAACCTTTTTTCTTCGTATATCCTTCCGCGAGTGCTGCTACTTCCACAATTGCCTCCCTCTTCACACTTAAACAGAGTTTCTTAAATCGGAACCTCCGGGGCTGACAAAACTAACATTGCTGACTGTTACCTAACAATTATTTTTAATAATTCATTTGACTATCACAAGCAGAATTAAAAGTGTCACACCCCAAACTACTAATACAACCGTTGGCCGAGGGAAGAGAATAGCGAGGAACAATCTTTTTAAATAATTACCGTAAATATTAAGAGCGATGAATATAATATTTGTTGTAATATGGCGTCAAAGTTATTTCGAACCTTGTTTTTACCATGATGATATATTTGGTCCATTATTCCATTTCATTACGATAACATAATTTTTAATTTTTCTTTGTGTTTGCTTCTTAATTAAAGAGCGTTTTATTTCCTTTTTGTTAATACCTTACAAATCTTTGTCGTCGTCCATCCTCATTCCCTTCCTTCCACCATCCCTTCTAATCTCCTTCAGTTTCATCTTACCTCGCTTTCACTTACTTTCCCTCTCATCCTTCGTCTGAGTTGATCCCATTCGCGATGCCGCCACAATCCTTTCGTGCCCAACCAGGATCCTCTATGCTAAACGCGACTAACCCCTTGTCGGAGCAAGGAGTTTAACGTAAGTGAGTTACGAGGTCCCCGCCTCTTTTCAATTTCGGAGGCCGGAACGTGTGTTTTGGTTTCAGGCACGAAATCGCTGCTGCAGCTGCTGCTTCTGCTGCTCCAAGAGACAAGTCACCAGGAAGTTTCCTTCGCTCGGGAGACAATGAATAAAATATCGCTCAAGGGAATTCCGTTTCTTTTATAATGATAATTCTCCAACATCGCGTCTTTTCATGCTTCGAGTTGAGAATTAAAATGGATGTGGTCTGTTCTCGTTTTGGAATGATTCTGAGGTCGATTTTGGGATGATCTTGAGAATGATTTTGAGTATTCTCCTCATTGTAAGAACAAAAGTGATCGAAATACTACTTCTGAATTTTTGCTATCTACTGTATCCACTTATTTATTTTTTATTTTATTCGATGTCTTGTGGCGAAGTTCGGGCTATCTGACCCACTCTTCCACCTAACCGTGACTTGTTAAGAGAATTGGGGAGGAGAGATTTTGGATTGCCAGGGAACTAATGGTACCGAACCGGCATTTGTCTGGAGTAGATGAGGGAAACCCCAGCTGAAAACCTCACCTAGTATGGCCGAGTAGGGTTTAACCCACGCTCTACCGCCCAGCAGTTCCGCGTAAGCGAAGACGCTACAACTAGACCACTGGTGGCAATGATGAGATGACATACATGGCAATGATGGGATAACAATAGTATCGAAGCATGATAAGTCATAAAGCGTTTTATTGTCGTCAAAATTTTTAATGTTATAGAGCTTTTTCGGTTCTATATCAGCCGTCTTCAATACCATACATTAGGAACAGTGGAATATGTTGGCTCTTGTCAGTGCTCGGTGTATGACACTGAAGATGATTATGCAGCAGAAAAAGCTTTAAAACATAAAAATATGACAATAGTCAAATGCCGTAAAAATATATTATATTTGTGTATTGTAGTATTAAGACGAAATATATCTTTATTTTTTTTGTAGAAAGTCATTGTTAATTTTTTTCTAGCATTATTATCTTTTCGTGATCTCAAAACGTGCTTTTTATTATTATACAAACAGATTTTCTTTGTTTTCGAAATAGATTCCATAAAATAGTTTTGAAGAGATTAAAATAGACTGTTAAAGTTGGAAATAAATTTGTTAAATTTTAAAGAAAGTATGATTTTCCAAAAACAAAATCTGTACTGGTATTATTTTTTCCAAAATAACAAACACTAACAAAAGTAATTAGATAACTTTCAGTGAGGGTAAAATGGCGACGAACCGGGAATCATACCAGGGAATCGTACCCGGGACTCCTCCCGGGCTTTAGGTCTGGGTGGAAATGGTGTAGTTGAGGAAGACGAATGGGTGGTGTAGTGGTTAGCAATGCAAACCCCGTGTTCGATTCCCGTCTCGCCATGATTTTTACCTGAGAGTTATCACAAATCGTCTCCATGTGTCGGGTTCACGGAAGAATTATTTGCGTGAAAGTAATTAGATTTTCAACTGGTTTTGTTATTAGGGTCGATGACTGCCCCATGAAGTCACTAACCTTAGTCCGAATAGAGAATATAGAAGAGTGTGCTGGCCGCACGATGTAACTTCACTGTGATATCAAACGACTGGGGAACAACCACCTGATGTGGAATGAGTCACTTTCTTGCTGATAAAATACGCCATCAAAGTTGGTGAAAGAAATTTTTCCATCATGTTGACATATCAATATAAATTGACTGGAAACACCATGCTATCTACTTAAAATAGATAAAAACAAATAAACCCAATTCGCAACTTTCACAAATTTTGCAAGGATTTTTTTTTGACAACAATGGTAAAGTGTTACGTTACCCTCTCCACATATTTCCTTGATTGGTTCCTTTTTTTAATTAGGTACTTTCTAATGGCTCTTTCAGCATTACAGAGGTTTTAATATTTACAGGAACGTTCAAGGAAACTTTCTAGCTCGGAGAAATTTATTTTGGAAGGTTTAAGTGATGTTTATATTGCTGGTAGCAGTATTTATCCAAGCCGGGCATTCACGTGTGACTATGGAACAATGCTCGTGTAACCTGGTAATTTCGGTTCTATTTTCATTGAGAATGCTGAGTGAATGAGGAGATATAATTTTAATGCTTTTGCAGCCGTATCTTCTTTTACTGCAATTTGTAAACGACGGATTGAATATGGACTTTCCAAGTAAGACTTTTATCTATAAATACAAAAAGACATTTGGCACGAGTCGTATAATTCATCCAAGGGAGTTAAGAATTATATATCATTAATGGTGCTGAGATTTTTGGTTTGGGTTAACTTGTACGCGCCATTTTTGAAACTGGTTTGAAAGAGAGTGGAGAAATGATTGGATATCTTCTCGCGCTATGAGAATGTTTCCTACATGAATCAGCCAGGAGTTGATCTGGGTTCCGGAGTAGTTGTGCACAGATAAATAAATTGTCATCACCGATGAGTATTTAGCTAACGTACATGTCATGGAGTAATATTTAATTTCTCATCTTGTGAGCAATTTGCTGACGCGCGTATATTGAAGGCTTAATTTTAGTGTAACGTGTAATATTGTTTATTTAAACTGTACTTAGATTTTGTTTTCTGTGTTCATGGTGTATCTTTTGTTATTGATTTGTACAACGATTCAAATGATAATACTATTCAGTATTATTGACTAGGTTCAAAATATTAAACCTTGAGAGTTATTTGAATAACTACACTTTATTTTATTCGTATTATTGTATACATTTCTCGTGTTAAATGTTTCTTTTGCTTATATTAGTGATGATTTGTGTATTTGTTCTTTTCTTTTAAGAATAATAGGTACATGCTTTCAAAAATACTTCCTGTCTCTTATNATTTTATTTACTAAGTACGATACTTTTGCACATTAATCTTGTAAATTAAATTAATTACTAGTAATTATATCAATATTACGTGTCAATCACTTTGAAAATCCAAAAATATTAATGCAATAATATTTTTACACTGAGTGTTACCATGTAGAAGAAAAATTCTACAATAATTTTGATAAATATTATATATATATAATCTAGTTATCTAAGTAAAGATAGAAAAACCCTGAATCAATAAAAATATTCTATTCGAGAGATCTGTTACGGACAATTCAGCGATTGGTTTAAGTATGTGAGCATATCACCTCATCATGTATTCTTGCGTACTGAAGAAGGAACGAATGCTGATGATAGTTCGACCTGTTTCTCCTTGGGCGCCTTGTCGCTTCTTTTAAGTTTAACTTAGAACTATATGGAGTCGCCGTGAATCCTCTCACAACGACCACTATCTGCGAGACCGCTCAAGTTTCAAACTAGGGTGACGTGTCTCCGCGACAGAATGAAACAAGTCTGATACGAGGAGTGTGCGTAATAGGAGTGATGATTACCTATGTTTTAAGTTATTGTCTGTGGATTAAAGTGTCTTCAAGAATTCTTCAAAAAGATCTCGCAAAAATTCGATCATTCCGATGGCCCTATTGATACTCAAATGACAACATCAAATCTATGTTGCGTCGATTTAA
Source organism: Laupala kohalensis (assembly GCA_002313205.1). Classification (NCBI taxonomy): domain Eukaryota; kingdom Metazoa; phylum Arthropoda; class Insecta; order Orthoptera; family Trigonidiidae; genus Laupala; species Laupala kohalensis. Next base: position 503,482 of record NNCF01127996.1, read on the forward strand.
GATACATGAGGTTCATAAGTAATGGATTCGTTCACTACTAATAATAATCGCAAAGGATGAAATTATCGATATAAAGGATATAGCACTGAGAAACTGCTACAGATATAAACGTGCAATACAACCTTGGAAAAAGTCATTCTTTGCCTTTTGAAATCCAGTCCAAAAGTTATTTCTTGATAAGCTCTTAACATAGGTTTCTATGGTAACGTGTCTTAAAATCAAGAATAAAAATATCCAACAATACTTAAACTTCTTTATAGCGCTCCACATAAATAGTATTCCCTTACAGAGATAATATAGCCCTGTACATCCCCAGACTTGGAAGGCAATAGAGCAAGATGGAAATAACATTTACGAATCAATTACCCTGCGATAACTTCTGCGAAATTCATAACACTATATGGCGTTCGTTTATCTCGTTTTCAATAGATAGCATCGATGCTCGTCACGACCTCTTGGAAACAGGGAATGACATTTCATAGCACGCAAGAGACGATCCTTACCAAGGAATTGGCTCCGTATCGCAAAGAGCAGCCTCTTTTCGACAGCCATTTCTGAATCAACAAACAAACTTCGACGGAGGGAACTTTATGATTGCAATAAAACTACCCTCTTCCTCTCCTACTGTGGGTATAAGGATGAATATTTACATCCCTTCGGTGGCGACGTGCGGGGAAAAAGCATACATAGCAACGGTGGAAACGTCTGAAGACTTTGGTGCGATCGAATGTAGGGGCTTTCGAAGAAATATAGGATGAACGATTGCTCTCGAGTTTGAGAGGGGAGAAAATTTGTGTTTTCATCTTTGAAATATCTATTTCTATGATTCTGTTTTCTTTCATATTGCTCACTATTTAAATTGTTTGAGAAATAACATTTTACGGGGTTTGGTCTTTGAATCTCTTCAATTTACAGAAGTACCTAAACTGCTGTTGATATTTTATGGATCGTTAAAGAACACTTCCAACACATATTTTAAGTTTGACTGTGACGAGACTGTTCTCACGCTTACCTGTCACATCTGTGTGTTTTAAATATCGTTTGAATGAGAAAAAATTTCCACAATGGACAAAAGTTACTCTGCGGCAGGTATTCTCGCGTTACTTCACTCTCCCCTTCCCTTACCCATACTTGTACATATACGTACCGTCGTATCTAGAAGAAGAGCATGATAGAGATAAACGGATATTCAACTCTTTCACTTATCAGACTCTCCACGAATAGTATGAATAAAAATAACATTTACAGTAAATTTGCAATTACATGCGGTATTGGGTGACGTAACCGCAGCATAATTTCGCCGATTCTTCGGATCATCCACAAAATGACAATAGAGTCCGCAAATTCGAAGGTGTCGTATTTTGGTGGAGCGTTATAATCGGAAACATGAATCATTAATTTAAAATTTTACTTGACTACTTTTTTAGTGGAGACGCATTCCCAGATATGAACATATAAATTTCTAAGAATTATTTGATCATTTTCGGAATAAAAGTTATGTTTATAGTTACAAAATTAAAGTTTGGGAAGAATTTGGACAATAAAAATTATCAGAATCATTCCGGGTGCCTGCAATGCAAATAAAAAGCACGACGCTATGCAAACTATAATTTCGTCTTACAGTTGTGTAATGCGTGTTGCGTTCCACGAGTTCCATATTTTCCCTTCAGAATAAAATAAATAAGATTATGAAAATTATTTAATTGAGAGAGAACGAATGAAACGACACTCCCTAGATTTAATTAATCACAAAAACAAAGGGTATTAAAATGTAATATAATTTTATATTAAGAGTAATAATGATTTTTTTTAAAAATTAAGACAGATCGTTATAATAAATACAATAGATCCGCAGTTCATTTTTAATCAAATTTTTGAAACCTGCTTGAAATTTTAATGCAATATTTACATAAAATCTGCAAATTATAATATATTTAAATGATACCAAAAAAAACTAAAATTTCATAAACTTGTTGACGTAGATATGAGAACAAGAATGTAAGGGGGTATAATTTATTTATTTTTATTTTCAACTCCCAATCAATTTACGAAATATTCTATAGACGTGTACTGACTTTTTTCTATGAATTTTTCACATATTGATGTTTAAGAATGAATTTTCCGGTTAACATTTATTTTTAAATTTACGTATTCTCTGAATATAAATTGTACACGTACGTGCTCTTCTTCGAATGAGAGTACAATTACTTTCATAGTCAACTGTATGTTCAGTGTTACTTAAGCACATTTTGTTGGAAGTATATTATCGTTTACAGCAGTAGAAAACTCCTAACTGACCGTTTCTGTTGTTATATACAGCGCTTTTTCCATAAAATAATGAGCGTTATTTATGAAATATATTAGTTAATAGTATTTGAAAGAAGTATTTTAGTTTTGTATACAAATAATATGTCTGTTTCATGGATTCTTTATATCAAATTACACTGCAATAAAGTTGTCACTCTTAATGAGAAATGTGAGAGAAAGTACAATGAATCGTAGGTGCACAGATTGGTTTCTCAGGTAATATTAACAAGACATCTGGGAAAATTGTCATCTAACATGATCAATCTATTCTGTCGGGGTGATTAATTTCTTCACTTCACAGTCTTGAACTGCTGGTTCCATAAAGAAATCCCCTTCAAAATAAATAAAGTTTGTAGTCAGGAATTGACGAGTTTTATTTAATTAAATTGGAGCAGAAACTAAGTGCTCGTAGAAAGAAAAACATATAACATGAATAATATCTGGTGTCAACAACACTAGGACACATTAGATCGTCTACAATTCCTGTGAATTAGTGTCTATATAGTTGCCTGCAGCACTCACGAATTGGTGTAACTAAAGTCTTCTACTTACGCCAATTTGTGTAGGACATCTTAAGTTTGGTTTAAAATTTATATTTTAGATGCACAATTCATTGCAACATCCAACTAGTAATCTTTGATGACTTTTCCATATTTCCTTCTTAATCAGTTGCGGCGTTTTATCTATTGTTTCGTGTTTCCTCTTCAGACATATTTTTGCACGGAACGTTTTGAATTTACATGCCGTATTTTAGCCGTCACACTTCTTGCGTTGTTTCTAAAATTTCTACTCAGTCATTCTTGCAGCATCTGTACGCCGGCTCTGGGAACACATACCTCTTTTGAACACTTATGTATCTTACCAGTATTTATTTTATTTATTCCATATAATCCGATATGTTCATGAGTATTTTACAAAACCCAACATTGCCATTCACCTGTATTAATTTGACCCGTATAGCAGCATATTCTCTGAGGTCTATGGCACACGATTTTCAATATTATTTCAAACAACACAAGAGTCCTTGACGTAATCTCCACAGAAGAATATATTTTGTGTTATTTGATAGTCATTTAAACTTTGAAACAATATTTCCACGCGATTCTAAATTACATTACAAACACATCCTAATAACCCACAAACTAAAATGATGAGATATTTTATTGTTTTGAGTTTTGTTAAATAAAATTTGTGATAATGGGATGATTGCTTAACTTGCTAATTTTGTGTTTATATTGCTTGTTAATCTTTGTTATTCCGTTTATTAACGATTTAATTTCATTCTTTGTCTTGTTTGCTCAAAATGGTATCTCTCGTAGTTTTACTATGCCTGTTACGTTTTGATATTGGTCATTCATGTAGTATGTGGTGGATGAATTGAGACTTTCGACTTCATTTCATGTGTATTTGAAAGGTTTTACTTATATGTGGTCTTACATTACTTTTTTTTCAAAAACATATATTGCTCCTTTACTTTTATCTACATTAAGCACTTATCGGAAGTATATTTTATTACAATATTTTATTTTATTTTAATTTATATCATAACGACAGTGTGCATAAAGGGGTTTATCACAAAATACAAAATAACTCATAATGACCTTAAATTTAATCTTGTTCTTTGTTCAAAGCGTTGACCTCTTCGACGAATTCTTTTTCTTTTCTCAGAGACCCTTCCCTTCATCTCCCTTCCTCGTATTCCTCCTGTTCCCCCTTTTCCCCCTACCCTATTCTTGCGGTGGAGCTATTGTGTCAGCGAGAGCAGTGCCCTCTATCAGCAGTCGAGGCAAACTCGTCTTCCGTTCATGAGAAAACTTTTGTCGTCTCTGGTCGCAGGACGATTAATCACACTTGTGGAGGCAACCACCCACCTTCCTCGCATCATTTACCCCTTTTTGTGATTGGTCACCGCCTCGACAAGAAATTCAGTCGACCAGACGCCCGCTACTCTTCGCTTTTTGATGGTGACTAACTTTCGTAGCTTTGAGATGTTCCTTTGCTCTACTTCGAACTGGTTTACTTTTTGAAGGCCATTTTTTATGTCTTCTCTCAAATTTGTTTTCCATTGGCTACACTGTCTTTTTATTCTTGATAACATATGTGGGGAGTAAAAAAAGGAAATAAATTGTCATAAAATAGGGGTCCATCTCGAATCTGGGGAAAGATTTCACTAAGAAATATCAAAATTACTTTTAAAAGTCGTTCAATTTAAATCTGTAATGGGAAAAAAACTTTATGAATATTATTTTCTTATTCATGTACATTTTAACGAAGCTGCCATAAAGTAAGAAAAGATGGGGAGCAGATCCAGACACACTATATTCATTAAATATACGAGCGTATAATCATTCAAATTTTTATCTCGAAGATTTTGACGATACCTTCCTTTCTAGATCGATCCTCTGTCTGACATTATTCCAGTTGACTAATTGTCTCTTGGGTCTCTGTATATTTACGTAACAAAGTCTCTTCACTTTTCGTTATATATTCACTTCTTTTCATTCACAAATTGAACTTTTTGCATATTAATCAACACTTTCAACATTTTACATATTTATCAAAAATAAACCGAAAATCCTTTCAATATCTGAAATATTAGAAAAAGGCTGAGACAATAAGGGCATTGTTTACGTACAAAATACTGAATTCATAATAAATTATTACAATATCATCCCTTCGAATTGAGACCAATGGATCATACTTTTATCCCTTTTGGACAAAATTAGATGTTAACGGTGGTGGCGTTATGCTTATTCAACGCCTAGAAAGTAATTTCTGTGACTTCCAGCAGTAACAAGAGAGTGTACATTTTTTCGAGATACAGTCGTTTCAAGTTTTCAAAACGTTTTTCTGTTATAACATTGAATTATTTTAAATTTGATAATAAATTCTATCAACAGAACTCCGGGTTACCCATGGGTTCTCCCCTGTCTCCATTACTTGCAGACTTATTTATGGACCATCTTCAAAAACTAATTTTTGACTCTGGACATCTTCTTTTACCTAACATTTTTTTGGAACCGCCACGTAGATGACGTAATCACTCTTCGGACAGGGACACACAGACAACTTGACATTTTTTCTCTATTTTTTCTCAATTCACTTCACCCTAACCTAACCTTCACTATAGAAATTGAAAACGACAATAGAACAATCAATTTCCTAGACATATCTATTTCTTTAGTAAACAACCACCAGTTTGACAAATTCAGGAAAGACACATTTTCAAACAACACCATTCATGATTCCTCACTACACCCTCCTTCGAACAAACATGCTGCCTTCCACTCCATGGTCCATCACCCCATGGAGACTTACAGCATCAAACAATGGCTACCACACCACTCTCATTGATAATTAAATCTAAGAAAGTTAAATTTTATCACACAAAGAACCTCACATCACTTAAATCCAAACAATAATATTCAAATAACATATGCAATCCCTTTCATAGGCTCTCTCACACTTAAAACCATTAAAACATTTCAACATTCAGACTACCTTCTTCTCTCCAGAAACACTCAACTCAACCCATCATATACTAAGGATCCCACCCTGCAACTCCTCCGAAGTGGAGTGTATGCCTTGAGTGTACCTCTGTGTACGTGGGGCAGTCTGGATGAACATTCAAACAAAGAGTACAGGAACACATAAACGCTTCGAAAAATAACACTACAGTGTCTCAATTCGCCAACCACTTAGTAGATAACAAACACACATTTAACATTGAGAAGAATCTTCATAGATAGAAGTAGAAAATTGATATTGACCCCGGATCAAATTAGAAATTTTACATATCCGTTGTATCCTAATAAACAATATCTCCATTTTAAATGAACAAATCCCTGACCTTCATTCCTCTCTTTTGAAACTAACCTTCAAATTCCTTCATTCTCATCCCCCAACTCTCCAGTGCACTGCATCCTACTCCAAACAGTTGGAACCCTGTGAAGAAAAAAAACCTTCCTTGGAAGGAAAAAACTGTTCACGATCTGCGACTATTCTTCTATTGTTGTTACTCTGAGGCCGTCTTCTGGATCGTTGAGGTGGAGAGCAGTATGTGGTCCTCTTGAAATGTCTTGAAGGTTAACTGGAATCCAGTTGACAGGAGTGTATGAAAGTTGGGATGAGCCGGGTTGATTAGGCACCAGGATTAGGAAAGGAGGTGGATAGCATCTTGCTGGATGTTTTCCTGGAAAAGCTCTGGATTCATCTCATCATGGCGGCAATGTTGTGTTTGAAAAGAAACATCTATTAACATAATGTTTTAAACGGGTCTGCCGTACAAGGTCGTTGGAGAGATTCAAGGAACCGGATTCATGTTCATTTCAAGAGGTTATGCTTGCAGTAACTCAAATTGCACCATCCAATGTGATAGTCAAACAGTTTCAGCTGTATGATTTATCATTTCATGGATTAGTTCATTTTGTTGTTAGTACAGTATCATATTCGCCTTTTAGTATGAAAAGTTTTCCATTTCGGGTATTGAATTAGGTCTTGAGATATAAAGCATGCATTGCAGGTTGAAATAAATAATAAGGCAGGTCTTGAAGGTTGACCATTTTACAGAAAAGAAAAACATAATTAATTATTGAATCATAATTGTAAACACTTATGGTAGACGCTTCCGACAATGTTCTATTTTCTTCTTCCGTCTTTCTGACAATAGGATTTTCCATTGTTTCTGCGTCTTCCCTGTTTGGTTGTATTCTTAGTGGTAATTATATTGCGCTGTAAAAGTAGGAGAACATAGACTTGTCTTTGATCCGTTTGCTATATGACGCCGTGTTTTCTTTGGGAATAGTGGAAAATTAATTGGTATCTTTTCGTTCTGACTTCCCGTTGGTTGCGATGATTCCTGCAGAAATTATCCAAGTGGAACGCCTTGTGTTTCTTCGAGCTGTGTATTCTTTGCGTTATTCCGTGAGAAGTACAGATTTTCTTGTTAGTTTTCAAGTGCGTGGTTTTGTGTTGTTTCATAGCCGATGATTTCGGTTCCAAGGTTGAGTGTTCTAATTCCATGCTTCCTTTATCTAGTACATTAGATATTGTTTTTGATGGATTCTTGACAGATTTAAGTTGTATGGGATAAACTTGTATAGTTCCACATGTAACACTGTCAGCTTCGTTGCGAACAGGTGGTTTTTTTTTCAAGATCGATTTTGATGCTTTTAAATTCAGTTTCGGAGAATGTAGTGTAGGTTTAGACGTTGCGTCTACCGCTTTACTTGTTTCTCACGATAATATCGTTGGTATTGTTGTGTTTGGCCTGAAGTGTGCGACTTGTTGCAATTGGCCACGTGAATAGGAGAGTTTCCAGCTTTAAACGCACACGGAGTGTTGCAGCGTCTAGCTTGTTTGCCGTATTTATAATGGTACCAGCACGTTCTATTAGATTTAGTCCTCGGACTCACGCGTGAACGAAAATGTTGCTGGTTCCTCCGAACCGGTCCGCGGGTTGTGACACTAGCCGAAGTAACGTGTTGGTTTTGAAAGTTGCAAGGAGTGAGACATCGCTTTGTGTCGATTCCGAATTTGACAAGATTCCAACAAACATCCGATCGCGATCTGGATATGTGGACGGAAATTACGTTGTTCGCTCCGAAAGTTGCGTTGAGATATCTGTGTTTGTAATTCGGTCATTTGTTTGGTTAGGTTGTCTATTGCCTGCATAAGATAGATCATTCTGGGATCTGTAGTTACTGCTGTGTTATGAGTACTCGTTGCGTCGGGAATTTGAACGGGAGAATTTACACGAGTGGCTGCCACGGTATTTGAAGTGGGGAATTCTGTCGGCGAGTTCCGCTTGCTCTGATACTTCCCTTGCTCATCCCCCAGCAAAATATTTATTTTGTCGGGGTGATATATTCCGTTGCTTCACAGGTCTCTGCTGCGTTGTTTCATAACGAAATAAATAAGTCAAAAATTAGGAAAAGGACGAGTTTTATTCTTATTAAATGGGAGCGAAAACTGAATTGCTCGTAGAAAGAAAAAAACAAAACATATAACGTGGAAAACTATTTTGGTGCCAACGACAGCAGAGCACGTCAGATCGTCTGCAATTCCTGAAAATACAATGTTTTGCAGTAACCTGCAGCACTCACAAATTTGAGTTGTAGAAAATCTTCAAGTTTCACTTCACAAAGTTCAATCACAATGTTCATATGCTGCAGTATTGGCGCTTAGTCGTTTGAGTGTCCCGAGCTCGGATCGCGAGGGATTTCGTCTCGGGTATCAGTGAGTCGGTCGTAGAAGAAGCGTTTTACACAGAGGTCTACTCAGTAGGAGCTCTCTAGTCAGAATGAATTCTAGCTGGGATCAACAAAATAATTTCACCCTGGTAACCTTCTGATTTGTCGAGAGAATCCTTTGTCGCTTTGCTGGAACCTTCCTGACAGCGTTCGTATTTCTTGTCTAGGAACGCGTACACATCTGTCGTTCTTTGGAGTAAACGAACGTTCGTTTGTCTTGCGTTCGATATCTTTGAACACAGAATGTCTTGCGTATGATCACATGTAATATCTATGCAAGTGAATAATATCATGCATGGAGTGATAATATCTAGCAGTTCTGAGTGATAATGTGCTGCTACACCTGAGAAATTATTTCCGTCTTCTGCCGCCAGTTCCCGGAAAACCCCGACTCCCCCCTTTCTATCCCCCATCACAACCCTCTTTCACTTACCATATAATGACCTCCGTTCGGCACCCTCTGCGCACTTGTCAAAATTTTTTCCTCAATACACAGATATGTAATTTTGTCAGTTTGATCACTGTATTTCTTTTCTTCTATTCATTCTTCATTGTTCTTTTCTTTATTTCATTTCATTTTTTCAATAATTTTTACATTTCTTTCGATACTGTTTTTACATCTCAATTATTGTATACTTTCATGTTATACTTTTATGTTTCAATTATTGTCATTTTCATATATATA
>NNCF01127996.1:512773-528587 GCA_002313205.1 Laupala kohalensis
AAATTTTTTTTATTAGAAAATTTGTATTGCAGTTACATGTTTATTTTTATTCAACGTATACTTACCTGATTATTACTGGGGTTTTTTTGGGGGGGGGGATTTGTACGTGAATTTCCAATGCTCAATTTGAGAAGAATGTACACTTTTGGATCGTTTAGACTCATACAAATGCAACTTCGCAAAAAGCAAACATTTATGACACATTATCTCGTTTTTTTCTCAAACATGAAAAAGTTACCTGTTTTTTTTCTGGAAGCTAAAGGTTTAACATTCCAAAAATTTCAGATCTGGATTTTATTAATTAAATAGGTAGATGAACTTCCCGGAGATCACACTGCGTAGTCAGTAAGAGTATAAGAAACTTGATCCTATCTCTGGATGTAGGAAGGAGAGAGAGCTTGTACAATGAGAACTCTTCCAAGCGAGATGTAATTTCCACTTTAATTCGCAGGTTTCACTTCCAGTAAAATTGGAAATTCGCTGAGCCGCTAAGCCAGATTGCGACCACCATCGCTGGTACACATCGCAGAAAAGCAGAGAGATAGAGAGACCTCGATATCAAATGAAAAATTGAGGCGAGATTTCGATACCTATACTCGAACAAGTGAAGGCTCCTTTCATTTGATCTGAAAAGAGAAAAAAAATATTACAAGTACGTTAATGTACGATAATACACGATTGTCTCAAAAATTGTTAGTTCTTTCTCTGCGCAACTGAATAGAGTAAGGGAAGAATCGTACATTTGAGTATTAAAAGATGTGTTGACTCTTTCTGATTGTTTTAACTATCTCATTTTCAGCATTATCTATGACATAACAGAATTTAAAAGCTACAAATAGAAAAGGTTACTTAAATATACTGAACATTAACTCCTTTTCCCTTGGCTAGTACGGGTCGGAGATGAAGGATGTTGTGATACTTCTTTTTGTCATGGCAGGGGAAATTACAGGGATGCCGGATGCCCTTCCTGACGCACCTTCCCAAGGCGTATGATGAGTGAATGACATGAGAGTGAATGTTGTGGTGGAATGATAGGCAGGGGATATGGGAGAACCCCGAGAAAGCCTGCCGCGAACACCGCTCCATCCACCACTTCGAATTCTACTTGAACCGGCGTCCCCAGAAGGCGAGCGCGTTAGGCACTACGCCACGGGTCACCCCAAGAAAACGCTACTTGAGTCATTGATTTGAAAATGATGATACTGGACAGCTTGAATCGTAGTAAATGATGCAAGCGTTCCCTCACGCGTATGGGAAGCAATGAAGAATATTCTTAGAGAACTGTACATGAGTTTTTTCTAATGTACATTATAGTATACCATTCATAAAATCTCTGATGTAATCTTGATGTAATGTTCAGAATGCCCTATTACTCAGGCTAATAAATAGTCTCGGTGAATAAAATAAAAGTTGATATTATCGTAAATAATATAAATTTCATTCATCTTTCCGTGTGATTATACTCAATGGGATATGCTTCGTTATTACTATTAGAACCAAGACTTTTTTGCAATATGTGAAGACAACTTTTCAATAGTAGTACTGAATCATAAAAAGTTGTATTGTTTTCTCGGAGGAAAAATTCTTTTTACTAAATTTGCATTATATATTTAAAACGTAAATTTATTCTAATAGGTTTCATCAACGTGACATACATTTTTTGTTTGCTATTTAAATACATATCAGCAATTAACAATGTCAATTATCATCTGCGGTAATGGCGCGTACCCCACCACCTACAGGAGAAATGCACAATTAATGGCGCAGTCAGTTGCAGGCATAGTTAGCGCACATTAGCGTAGTTGTGCCTCCTACATTCCCCTCCTCAGAACGTCGTGTTCTCCCCTCCCCTCCTCCCCACCACCACCGCTCGTCATTCGCTGTTTCACTTCGGCTTCTTTTGTTTCGTTTCGTTCGCTCGGTTCAAGTTTCATCCGCTACGTGCGTCTGTGGTTGTTGGTTGCGGAGCAAACACGCGATTCCCAACTCTAATCCTTTACGTGGGTCTACGAGAAGAAAATTCTTTTTGTGCGGGGGATCTATTCCAAATCAATTCTTTTTCAAAATCCGATTCATTTAAATTTAAGTTTCTACCTTCATGATGATATCACAGAGATACTCAAATAACTGAATGCAAGAGAGAAATTCACATTTCTTCGCGCATCTTTACTTTCATAAATTAATTTTACTTTTTTATTGTTATTTTTTATTTCACGTGTATTTTTTGCCTCCACAAATTGGGTCTTAATAATAATAAATTTGCTACAAAAAAATAGTTACAAACTGCGGATAATCACGCGGAGGGCAATAAACTAATTTACCCCTCAGAGGCAAGCAAGGGACCATCCCATTAATTCCGATCTAGAGTCATAATGCAGAGGTGGATTTAACATTTCAATGCACTCGCGGTCTTTTATGTATTGTTTCCAAAATGAAGTTACCTCACTAGTACATCAATTCCATGATGACATTTTTTAGGAAACATGTAATTCGTTGTAGCTTGATTTCACTTGAATATTTTCTTTGGGACTATTTTTACACTGAAATATGTTGCACATAATACGCATTAAAACAGGTTCATTCGAGAACGAGTTATGCGTCTGCACCTAGAATTGAAAAAGGGCAGAGTAATAATAACAAACTTTAATAAACAGTGTATTTATAATAAACAATTAGTCAATTAATAATTTTATGATATGAAGTGTCAACTTAAAGAGAAGAAATAAATGACTTATTTTGAAAAACTATATTTTTCAGAAATGTAATGAATAGAGAACGTCTTCCGCAACATGCTAGGATAAGGGTAATAGTTGCAGGGGAGAGTAGTGGTGCTTTATAAAGTTTCCCTGAGACGTACATCACAGTCCCCTCGCCCTTTCTGGCTTTCGCCCACACCTTACCCGGCGCCTGGGCGCATCCGGTTGCCCGTAATCTGCTTTATTAAGTCTCGAGCTGCAACTGAATTGATGGAGCCGAGGAGGCTCTAGACAACGGGAGGGCGAGATGGTGTCAGGTAGCGAGCGCCTCCACCTGCACGAACCTTCATGCTTTTCAATGTTTTCTTTCGGAATTTCACTTGTTCCTGGAAAGTGAGTTGCAGTATTTGGATCGATGCAGTAACGAAAATGGATTAATGTATTTCTTTCCTTCTTCACTGAAACGACATTCGTAGTTAATACTCAAATTAAATTTAGTTTTAATAATATTTAGGATTCATTTATACTTTTTACGTCAATAAATAAAATAAATATTTAACACACGCTTTTTATATAACTGGGTTAGTCGTAATAAAAATTAATTCTTTTATGAAATTGAGTACTTTACTATTATGATATTTTTGTAGACCTAAGAAGTGACAAAATACAGGTGTTCAAATTGTTGACTTGTATTTATATGCCTTGATTTAAATGCAAGAAATAAATTCAATAAGGGGCGAAAAAGTTTAATACCAAAATAAAATTAAGTACTTCTTACAAAAAGATTAAAAAATTATTTTCGTGTTTTGATTAAAAGATGGTTTCATTGAAAATTATTTTTAAAGTTGCTACAATAAGTTTGGCAAAATTCCGTAAATTTGACCAAAAGCAAATTTTTATTCACAAACAAACTCACCCCCAAAAAAAGTTGTTGACTGAAGAAAATTTCTATGTAAATGTTTTGAATCTTCCTATTTATAAATAAGAAGAACCACAATCCGTATTTTACAAGAAAATCCAGTCACGAAAACACAGTCACGAAAACGTATGTACAACAGCGTTTTTCAGATTTAAGAATGTGGTTATAAATTAAAATTTAACAGAAGTATAACTGGTGATAATTATTGGGAAAAAGAAGTAAACCTTAATATTTAACACTGTGGAATATAATTTAACGGACGCTAGCAACGATGATTGATCCGTATAATTGTACGTTTGGATTCTGATCCATTCAGTTTTTAATGAGTTTAATTGTGTCCTGTCATTGCTCGTAAATTGAAAAAAAATTCAGTGTTTTAAAAATTTTCAAACTTATAATTTGAATATATTTTACACATTTTTTGTCTGTCTCATGTCAGAGAGATCGATATGAGAATATTTTTTAAGCAACTATACTATCATATCAAACCTTATTATTCTTAAGTGAATTTAATTTGTCGATACTACACACTGTTACCATCCTCCCTCATCTATTGTACATACCATATGTTACTATGTAAAATACTAATGAATTGCTTTGATATTTTCTTAAATTCGTATTTTTGCTGCAAATATAGATATTTTTAAGCCATAGTAATAAGAAGTTATGAATATAATAAATTTACTTTTGATTCAAAATTCTTCTTTGTTTACTGATCCACGTATGTCGGTACATTTTTATATACGCACTGATGTTATAGATATTGCTGTCCTCTTTTTTCTTTCCCTTTCGCGAGATAATGTAAGCTCTTCTCTCTTAACTCTCGCATATCGTATGTAACCCTTCCTTTCTCTTCCCTTTTCCTCATATCCTTCGTCCTTTGCTCGTCAGCTACCCATTTAGGCTCTGTGTTGGTGCTTGCCTTCCATTGAAGCGGGGCTCAAGCTCCACGGGGCCTATATTGAAATGTTCTACACGTGTGAAATATCGCCAAAGGACTGGCGATATTTCACACGTGTAGAATCTGGTCTACACAACCTTCGTTTATGCGCGTCCTTGTCCTTCGGAGACTCACTCTTACAAAGCAGTCTGTGCCTCATAAAGTCCAATGTTTCTCAGCCTTTTCCTTGCACACTTACGCCAGAATATACTGCATCCTAATACATACAATTTATTCCTTTCCTAATTTTTCAGTCGTGACCTTATTTTCTCCTAAAATTCTTGAATATTTCTGGGTGCTATTTTCGTAGAAGATCTTAAAAGTTAATCTAAATTCCACTCTTAAGAATATCCCATTTTATTTCTTCTAAGTATAAAATTATACCCATATCCCATTTTAATCTTAGTAAGGATAAATGGGTAGCTTAGAGACTTTTCAAATATTCCTCATGCATCATTAGCATTATATGACTTAATAATGACTACTTGGAAAATACATTTACACACGTTTTCGTATCGGAACTGAAAATAATTTTCTCCAAACTTAATCGTAAAATCAAAATATTATATTCATTGAGTTTCCGATGTGGGAATTATGAGCGTAGAACATGTATTAATTATTTTTGGAAAATAATGTCTTAATTATTTGTGTTTTCAATTACTAAACCCCTGTGAAAATTCAGCAATTAAATTAGTGATGAGAGTTAAGTTAGAAAACCTCAATACCTTATGTTTATCTCTGAGTAATAATTTGAAAACTAATTCAATTTTCTTTCCTCCTCAGGTGAGTAAGACAATGTTCTTCTTGTGCGAAACTAACACATACTGCAATGATCCGATTTGGTGAGTAATATTTTGTCTCTGTTAAATACGATTTAATTTATAATTTACTCAAGTGAAATAAAGTTGAAGAAAACTACGAATTATATACGTATTCATGTATTGTTACTCATTGTGAAAAATGTTTTATATTCTTTTTCTTTTCGTAAGAATGAAAAGAAACATTCTTGGTATCTGAATAAAAAGGGCTTGAAGATAATTTTCTTAAATTAATTTCTGTATTTTCAGACTTCCAAGTTATTGGTTTTATATTTTATTCATATACTCAACATTTGAGATTAAGAAAAGAATCAAGTGAGATTTTTCATTTAATGATATTGAGAAGAATTGGATATAAAATTTTAGTCATATTATACAAAACCACAATTATGAAAGTTCCATATATGTAGCATAATTAAATGTAACCAAGAACCAATTATGTATAAATTGGAATAAATATTAGTTCTTTGAAATAATAATAATAATAATAATAATAATAACAACTAATGACAGCTATTTAAAACAAATGTAGATTCGCCATCATTCTGGGAAATATTGGGTTTTACTGATTCTCTAGTCTCATTAATTGATTCTCAGGATTTGAACTTTCAGTGATTCTTTGAATCAGTCAATAAGTAGAAATAAACTAGCACATCTGATGGTGAATTGCATTAGAGATTAAATGAAGTGTTGTATTTGCATTTGAAGTGTTATTTTTAAGTAAATTGTCCTCTAACTTTTGGAATTCGGTGAATTTTTCTTAATTTATTGTCTGGGAAATTAAATTGTCTGGTGAAAGAGTTTAGATCGTTTGTTTATATTAATATATTTCGTAAAACTCCAATATACGAGAATAACAACTTTCGTTAATGTACCCTATTACATTCAATATTTTCATTCTTTTCACTACCTTCGCGAGATTATGTTACCATTTGATACCACTGGTACTTATTACCACTGTTAATATTACTTTTATTTTCATGGATTATCGTTGAAAAAGTTGTTTTATGACAAGAACTGTTATCTCGTAAAAGAATGAAATACTGATTTATCTAGACATTTTAGACATTTGTGAGTTCGAAACCACTGATATGGGAATTATGTTATAAAGTAGATAGCTATTGGTACCTGTACTGAACCTATTGGTACCTGTACACAAACATTGGTATCTGTACTGAACAAATTTTGCATGCTTTACAATATAGTTTAATGAATATCATATCAAATACAAACAAACATTTTACGAATATCTAAGCAATTGCGTCCTTTATATTTTTTTTGCAAATCAAACATTGGCGCAGACAATCGCAGTTATTGTTTTTGTTGCTCATAATGATGAAATACCGCACAATATGATTCCTATTGTGCGTAGCCAGGAGATTTCATCACGCTTATGTGATTGCAGGGAACCCAAAGGTGGATCTCTTTGGCTGGACTCAAAACTCAAATATTCACGTTTCAAATGCAACAAATGATATCGTCGGATGTAATATTGTGTTAAAATCACACATTATTCCCTTTGTCATCACATTACATCACCATATTGCGTACGCAGTGACCTGTACGTAGACGAACGTCGAGAACATGAGAGCAGCCACCGGAATGAACATGGAAAACAGTGTTCTTCATCCTCGTCACATTACGCAAACGTGTCACTACACAACTGTCAACGAGTTCTCAATCCTATTCATCTGTTTATTCCTTGCAGCGAATGCTTTTTGTTCAAGTCTTGAATTTTTAATTAGGTTTTCATGAAAAAAGGCGTTGATACTACATATTCTTTACTGAGGAATCATTGTGCATAAATACTGAGGATCAGGCTGGAACAGATGAACAATTATGTGATTGAAACGCAATTATGTGATTGAGGGAATAAAAATAGAGAGAGTAATTAAAGAAGAGTCATTATGTGAAGCTCATGTGTATAATGCATAAAATTCTGATATTATTTTGTAATATTATTCAAGAGAAAATAAATATTGTTTTAGTAACAAAAGTTGCTATGTTTATAACCATTTGATTAGAATTCTATACTGCGGTTGAATATCCTTTAATGACCCTCAATAGAACTGATACGAAACTCTGTGGTTTGAAAAAACACAGTAGTCAGTCTGTATTACAGGTCATTAAAAGTATCTAAATGCGTATTTATTTATTTATTTATTTATCTTACGCATTCTTCAGAAACAGTCACAGGAAGTTTTGAAATATAGTGTAAGTACACTTATTTTCAATACTGTAAATACATTATTATTCGCAAATTGTTATAGCGTTTGTCATGACGTCATACCTCCTCAACACTGAAACATACATGTTTTAAGTAACAGGTTAACGAGAACTATTCGGTCATCAGTTTGATATTGAGTGCAGTTGTAAGCATAACTTATTTCTTTCGCACGTATTTCAATGCCACCCTTAAGAAATCATGGAATTCTGATTCCTATAAAGTTAGTTATGTTCACATTCTTCGTTGTTCGTCTATAGAAATATCATTCCGTTATGCCCAGTGCTAGTTCTTGATTTTGTATCGTGTTCATTGTAAGTCTTACAAAACGTTCCACTTCTCTTTTCTTTCCTGAATTATTTAATATTATTATCAGATCGACCCGAAAGCACTATATCATAATCCGGATTAGTTTTGATATTTCTAATAACTTTTTCAATGGGTCGTGTACAGGATATATTCCGGATTCAGATCCTTACGCATTTTATAGATGTTTTAATTATATTTATTAGTGCCAATTTGAATTACCTGACTAGTGTCGGATACCCTGAACTTTCACCATTTTTTGTACATACATCGTTTAATTTTTATTAATGCAAGAGAGCATGCATATACTAATGTAGGTGTTGTTACGTATATCTTTTACGTTTAAATTGTGTAAACAGCTCCCAATTCTAGTTGCAGTTTCACTCCGCTCGCTTTCAGCCCAGATGTCAATCCAAAGCTACTCGTTGGAGGATGACTTCGTCGTTTGTGCAGCCCCTCGTATTTGGGCGATCAGTAGCCGCAGACCCATCTCACTCCCAAAGAGGTTCACTCCTCTCTTCTCTCTCCTCTGAACCGAACTATCCCTTCCCTCCACCCCTCCCACACAGACAACACCACCGTCACGTTGGCTGCTCGCGGTTTACAATTTGCATCCGATCGATAGCACACCATTCTCATCCTCTGGCGCTTCCTCTATCATGGGGACGCGTTGTCATGACACACAGGACGAGGCAGCGTTTCCACTGTAGTGGATCCAATACTTGGCTCAATGTTACGAACACTTCTTCAGTGTAGTAGCTGTTGTTGGAGAGGACAGATTACGAGAACTGCAACATGGAGGGTAATGTTCAAATGTAAGTGGCTTTTCTCACTTCACCTCCATACTATCGAAATGAAAACACAATAAAAACAACTTATAAGTTTTTTACTGTCAAGTAAAAATAAATTTTCTTCCTCAGGAATTCATAACAAACAAAGAAAAATGATCACATCATAACTTGTTATAAAAAAGAATACGATTGAAAATAAGAAAAATATGACGAATTAATGTTTATTTGAAAAATTGACATTCGTAGAATGGTGGTAGCGTCTACACTCTATATGAACGTTTTTTTTACTTTGGCACGATGAACCTTTAGCAAAGGATTTGATTCGTTTGATAACGATATACACTGAATCACCTATCAGGAAAAGAAATCATTATATAAATCCAAGTTAACAAAGATAACATTGAACTACATGAGAACAAATGGATACCTATGTGAAAGGAGTAGACCGATTTTGAAGAAGTTCATGAAGATAGATCAATGTTTCCGCTTCAGAACGATTGAAACGAACATATCAGTAACATTTTTTATGTTTTTCTTTGAAGTGGCGTTTGCTTGCCAAGTTCAATATATGAAGCATTTGGTATAGAGGGTAATGGTTGTAGAATTTTTGTGACGACATGAGAACCGATGAACTACTGAGAGTCAGAGCGCGGAGTCAATACCTCACACAACCGAACTCGGTGAGGTATTCAGCTAGGGTTTTCTACACCTATTCCAGACCAATGTTCACTACCTTACACTCCCCAGTTACCCAACACCACTCCTTCCAATTTCTATTACCCAATCGATGTGGTTAGGTAGAAGAACAGGACTGACAGCCTGAAAATAAAACGTGGAGATAACAAATACGTCACTTAAATAAATAAAACAAACCTTGAAAATTTTATTTATTTATACTGAGAAAAAAGAGATTGGAGAAGTAAAGTTAAAAGATGTAACAACTTAAATTTTTTACTATATGAGCGAGAATAAACATGTATAGAAAATTCTCAGTAAATAGCTAATAAAACCTGATGAGAAGAAGAAGAAAATATAAAAAGGATAAGGTTCAGACAATAGTGACACAGCATTTTCATACAAAATTAATGAGTTAATTGAAATAAATGAAGAATATTGATATTAAAACATCTATTTCTAAACATAATGTACTATTGAGTATTTTACACTGTACTCATCATCTCGAAATTCTTCTCATGAAATCTAGAAATAAACTACTACGACGGACTGTGTTATTTCGGAGATGTCAGTTTTAGAACATTCGAAAGTGCGTCTTATAGTAATGCAGAAGCAACGAGATACGAATAGTTAGGTGAGATAGTGTAAATACTACTACTGGCATAGCTCTAAAATTAATTTTTCAACACATCAAGGAGTTTAAGTATTTGTCAATATACCTGTATCTTTTTGGCAGCATTTCTTTTTCCAAAATCATTTTTGTGTAAGATCGTACTCTTGAATATAATTATTTAAACCACATCTTTTCCATCACCATGAGAATGGGTAAATTAAAAGTTTTCCCAAAAGGAATTACAAATTTAAACGAGAGATTAAGTGATTATATTTTATTTGTCAGAAGTCTCCTTTGAAGAGAAAGCTTGTTAATATTATTCCTCTTACTTCCTATATCATTCCTCCACTCAAAATCATTACGTCATACAAACGAGAGAAAAATATGCATTTAAATTAAAAGATGTATTTCGACTGTGGTTTTTAACAAATATAAAATACTTTTATCAATTAATCTGAAATATAGATTCACCATGAGCTATTGAATTATATAAGTATGTGATTTATTTATATGATTCATAAATCGTAGCTTTTCAAGTTAACTGAATAAAAATAGAAATACAGTGACATTTTGAAGAATTTTACTTGTATGACCTAATACATCAGCGATCTTGAGTAACGGAGGTACATACGATGTTGCAAAATTCATAACTACCCAGTACTTGGACATTTTTGTCATCCCATTTTTAGAGACGGTGTGATAAAATCTATAAATATAATACGAATATTTCTATTATTTTAACCCTAAATAAATGTTTCTTGAAATGTATTTTATCATCTGTGATACTGCTTTAAAAAAATAACTTACTTCCTTGAAAATAACAGAGATGCAATGCTATAAAAAATAATAAATTTATAGAATAATAAAAATTGTTCTAAAGACGTAAGGAGATAAAATTTGGATTGGGTTCGTGGAAAAAATTATGGAAGAGTAAATTAAAAGGAAAAACTGTTTGAAGGAAAAACAAACTTATAGAATACTAAAGCTCTAAATTGAGTAGATACCTAAAGCATATTACGTTTGAGACGGAATATGACAACAAAACTTAGTTTAGAGTGGATTCAGAAAATAATTTTGAGTTATGAAAGATTTAAAGTTAGTAAATATAACGATTTTAATTTCACATCGACTTTAATAATTTTTAATTAAACTTTGCAACGTTTCGACCCCCTTGTGTACCATCATCAGGCAACAACTGACAAAAAATTAATGTAACTGTTTAACATAACGGAAATTGGACAAAAAGTTCACACAAATCAGAAAATGGAGTAACAAGGATCTCACACGAACAAGGAATAAGACACAGAGAATGCACTAATACACAGGATATTTGAAATTTGAGTACAAAAATAACTGAAACATAGAGTACGATAAGTATAGAAAACAAAACCACATAAGTAAAAGAACGTTTATAAATTGAATACACAGAAACCAAAAGGCTTATATGGAACAAAAAATAAAAAATGCTATTATTATATATCTAAGACATTAGAGATTTTTTAAATAATACAAAATCAAATGTGGTGAACATCAAACGGTTAATTTTTAGTGTACTATTAAAGTAAAGTATATTTAAGTAGAATGTCAAAATGTTTATACAAGGAAAACAAGAATGACATAGATAAAGCAAGAATGTACAACATGTTATTTAAACATTTCAAAAATATAGAGATTTTTAAATTAACAAAACTAAATTGTGTTGAACCTCAAAAGGGTTACTTGGTGGTAAAATAGTTAACAATTTTTGTGTGTCAGTAATTTAAAGTGATTTAATGTGTGAATCTTAGATTTTATGAGCAACATTTCTGAGACATCTCTCATGATAGTTGCTATCAATGTCAAAATATTATCATTTCATAAAAACTTGTACAGGTGTAATTACAATATTAAGTTTTGAAGTGTAGATAATGTTCAGATGAATTGCTGTGTTCATTACTCCGGCAGGTTTAGTGATGTAGCAACTTCTGTCATGATTACCCTGTTTCTCCACATGAAGGGACAAGCAAGTGAAGACTTATTTCCATTTATTTATATTGTTTAATCAATGTTCTACTCAATAATTTATAGTAAATTAGGTAAGAAAACAATATATTGAAATATAATGGAAATATTTCTATCAAGTAGAAAAGCATTCATGATATATAAATAAATAATTTAATACCTAAGTAAAAGATGAAATATTCGATGATGTTTTGTTCATTTTTTATTCTTTTCTACCTTCAGGATGAATGAAGTCATGTTTATATTAACTCATAAAGTTTCTAAATGTTGAGAACTATATTTACTTGTGACACGAAAAATTCGTGGAAATAAAATTGCCTCGCTTCATATTTTTAACATGAAAGCCTTCCTTTTTATTTTCTCTTTGATGTTATTAAATGTGCAATTCTGTAGGTAACTCACTAGATCTGAAATTCACAACATTTTGACGATGTACGAGCATGTTCAACTTCTGCTTGTTTCATGGAGACAGATAATACTAATTTATGTAAGTTAAAAGTTATATCATGTAAATTGTATTTGAATAGCGTGGGTGCTTTTGCAGCACGTACCACTACAAGTAAAAGCGTACAGATATAAATTGAGATTTAGTGTTACACGCCCTTTATAAAGCTACGATTCTATTTTCGCATCCATGAATTAACCCGGTGTTGGTCTCTGCAATTTTGTGTTGCTGAGCAGCAAATTTATTGATTATATTTGCATGCCATGTAGTACAAGAATGTTGGGAATAGAAGAATGAAATTAGTAGATATTTATTCTTGTAATATTTTCTCCTCCGTTTAAATACAATGAAGACTTGATTGGCTTATTTGAAATATAAATTATAAAATTCATTAAACATTTTATCTTTAATATTTATTTCATTCGATTTTTTTTTTTCAATTTGGATTGGTGTCGAAACGAAAACCGAGTCTTCATTTCATCTGATACAAAAAAGGACACAAATTTTAAGTTACCTCTTATGTTCCCCGTTCCGTTGAATCACTGTAGATGTCTTTGTCACCAGCGTCTGCAGTTATACTCATATGACACGGTGCGGGCTGACACTCTACTTCTGCAGTCTTTTCTGATTAGTCGTTACGAAAAAAATGTGGAGAATTTAATCTTCTTTATTTTTTAAAAATAGACTTTGAGGTCAAAACACAATTCAAAATACGTGAACTCTAAAAAAAATGCGCAATGGAATCATACCATGAAATGAGGTCATCTCAATTACTCGTACATATATCATATTGTTTAAATTTCGGAATTATGAAATACTGTGGTAAATGTTATTATAGAAAGTGACCAATTATGAAATTTAAAAACACAAACCAATAAATGTTTCATTCATATGCACCTAAACATTTTTTGTGTTTAAATATTGATAGTTCAATCATACTTCTGCTGTGTCACTTAGAAGTTT
The DNA here is from genome assembly GCA_002313205.1 of Laupala kohalensis. NCBI lineage: Eukaryota > Metazoa > Arthropoda > Insecta > Orthoptera > Trigonidiidae > Laupala > Laupala kohalensis. The sequence goes on from NNCF01127996.1 coordinate 526,165, forward strand.
AAATTAATTTCTTTTCAGCTATTTTACACAATAAAACAAAGATTATTAAAGATAATATAGGTTTTATGTCATAATACTATATATATATATATANNNNAAGTCACAAATTGAATACAATTATTTCAATTATTTGTTAGTATTTCCACACAAACAACTAACGGTATGGCCTCCCTTATTGAAATCAATGCCTTTACCAAGCAGCCTTTACCGAACAAATGCCTGCACCGAGACCTTTACGAAAACTTTCGTTTACAAAATTTCACGCATAAACTACTAAACGTTTGGAAGTCGTCACTCCACTTGGAGATTGTCACTGGAATAAACCTTTCATTTTGATCCGACAACAGAATTTGGAGAGAGAAGTGAAAATATCAAAAGTGAAAGTATCAACAACTTAAAATTCGTTACACTGTACATTTTGCATTGTAGTGTTTGACATTGTGTTTCTGTATTTTTCCTCTTCAAAACTCTCATACTGTTTCATAAAAATATCAAACAGAATACTTGTCATTATAATGCTCTCTCACTAACCTAATTACGTTTAATCTTTTTTTTTTTTTATATATCTCTTATTTCCCCAATTCTTGTATCTTTCGTATTGTTCTTTATTTATTAATAATAATAAGATGTGTATAAGAGACAGATATTATCATTTCGAACTCTAATGAGACACCAAAATGCATTGTTTTAACACCACTTGATTTATTAATACTAGTCAAACTATTTAAATTAATGTGTTAGAAAGCACGATGAAATTTCACTTTGGCAAATATATTCGCAATAACAAACATGAGAGGACAGAATCATATGGAATCTGTGGGTAGAGCCAATATTTTATTTCATTTTCAGGAATCCAAGACAATNTTATCAATTGAAGCAGAAATAGTGAAAACATTGAACAATATTACTTCTCTTCTTCCCTTTGCCAATCATACATTCCGCTGATTCTATTATTTGTGATTTGAAATTTGTTTTACTAATTCGCCCTTCGTGTGAGTGAAGATGAGTCAAAGCAAAGAAATGCTTTTACGATATTTATTTATTTTACAACTTTTTTTGTCTTGACCATCAAAGCACCTCGCCTTCAATGTTGCATTACGCGACCCATTGCACAACACTTTCATCCATCCCATCAATTCCGATGAAGGACCGAAGGACCGTGGCTGATTTAATACTTATTCATATACTTATGTATAATTTTTATATTCATATAATTTTCATAGTTATATTCATATACTCTCCTCCCTTTTGTGCTATTTTTCCATCTCGTCTTCCATCCCTTCGCGAAAGAGAAAGACACCGCAAGCGGGTGATTGAGGGGGGGTGGGATGTGAGTGGGTGGATGAGCAGCAATCGATGGCCGCCCACGCCGCGCCGCGCGCTTTCATCAACGGCAACGCGAAGACGACGCCACCTGCCACATCAAACTTTTACTCGTCCAACCTGCGTCCCACTCCGCATCGCCCCTCTCTTCCAGCGCTCCTACGTCACACCCTAGCGCCACCACTGCATTATTAACCCCGACGTGCAATCTGTACTTGTGACTAATTCACGCGGTGGTGGGATCCCATGCCGCAACCCTCTTCCATCCCCCTCCCTGTGTATTTACTTCTTCTTTTATTTTTTACCACCACTCTCACCCACTTAAATGCCGATGTCATGAGAGAAGGAATGACCCGTTCCACCAATCTGCCAATCCTTGTTTCTCGTGGATCAAAGTTTACATACTACTCTTTCGTTAGTGTGTATGTATTATTTCGGTCAACAATAGGCAACGATAACAAACGTTAGTGAAGCCCAATTCTTCGTGGGTTTAATCTCTAGACACATCGTGTAACATTTCTCCCCCCCCCCCAGGGGACTTACATCTAGTAAGTACGTGTTTGGCGAACACGGGGCCGCGAGCTGAGTCTGGCATCATCTTTTCTGACCTCCCTTGGTCACCTCTTGTTCTTTCCGATCCCGACGCCATTAGGGTTAGGGTATCTTTCATTTTCCTATCTCGCCCCAGGGGACTAACATCTAGTAAGTACGTGTTTGGCAAACACGGGGTCCTGAGCTGAGACAGGCATTGCTTCCACTTACTTGTGCCATGCTCCTTCCTTTCTCTTTTCTGACCTTCCTTGGTCACCTCTTGTTCTTTTCGATCCCGACGCTATTAGGGCTAGGGTATCATTCATTTTCCTCTTTCCTCTTTTTTTTAATGTTTTTGGTAAAGTCGTGAGATATGTTGGAATTTGTGTTTTGAGTTGTAATGCAGGAGGGTTTTTAGTGGGTATGGCTGAGTCTTTCGGCGAGTCCCACACGCGGGGAGAGTCATGTTGGCTCTCCCTAGTGCGTAACTGCATTTTCCCTACCTGTACAAGTTTTAAGGGCTCTAATGACCTCGCTGTTGACGAGCCCTAAAGCCCCACAAAAAAAAT
>NNCF01127996.1:528850-554589 GCA_002313205.1 Laupala kohalensis
TTCGACGAGTCCCACACGCGTGGAGAGTCATGTTGGCTCTCCCTAGTGCGTAACTGCATTTTCCCTACCTGTACAAGTTTTTCGGGCTCCAATGACCTTTGATGTCGACATGAGCCGTAAAGCCCCACAAAAAAAACTACTTTGTTTTCAAGGTGTATGAAGTGTTGTCTTCATTTTGCGGTATCAACAGTTTGATGTGATTATTTGGAACTACGTTACTCAAATTTACATTAAAACATAAAGATGAGACAGTAAGAGAATTCGAGGATGCTTTATGTTACACTAAAAGAAAATAATTACTAAAGGGGACGTCAAAATCTTCCAAACATCGAAGGCAGGGGATTGAAGAAGGCTTAAATTTCAATGTGCTTAAAGGGAAGGAAACCTACGAACTAAACCTTAAATACTTGAATTACGAATAATAATAATCCACTGCTGAGAGAAAAATCAACATAAGTTGAGAGAACTAAATGAACTAGATAATAATAATAATGAGGTATGAGCTACGCGATAACAATCACAGTTTCAATACACAACTTTTATTCAAAACACCAATGTTTACTAACTAATTTAATGTTATATTTTCTTGAAAAGTCAAGTTTTTATATGCATTTACCATCCAGTAAGTAACTTTTGTTAGTTGACACAAAAATATAATGTCACCTAATAAAAATATAGTTTCATATTTTGCTTTGTGATTGACCTACACGTATGAATGCGAATACATTCGAAATTTCAATTCATTTTGTTCTATTTTAGAAGTTAACATTGTACTGTCGGTTACTATTTTCATTTCACCTGCAACATGCGATTCGTATTTCTGTTGACTGAAATGAAAGTATATTTCATAATAACCAAATAAACAAATATTTTAAACTCAGGGTTGTGGATATTACGCAATGAATCAAATATATTTCTAGTCATAATTATTTCCGCTATTTATATATTCATGTCACAGCAAAGCTGATGAATATAATTGAATCGAAGCCTGTGTTTTCCGAACATCAAATTTTCTTGTAAGAAGTAGAAAATTAGCTAATTTTACTGAAAGTTCTTTCCCCTGCAATATAATTGAGGTATTAAACAAAGAAGATCTAAGCTAAAAAAATTAAATTATTTACAAAAAAAATTTATGTTTTGAATATAACAAAAGGAAACTTTATTTAAAACTTACAAAACCCAACTTCTGCACGCTTTTTATAGTACATTGTATTGTTCATTTAAAAAAATATTTGTTTAGTAGACTCGACTAGCTGCTTTACCGCCTGTGAGTTTATATAAGACTTTGTTCCAGCAAGCTTTCTGGTGTGTTTTATCTTGACATTCTTAGTGCCAGTCAAACTTTAAGTGTGGGTATCTCCTAGTCATCGAAAACGCTGTGTTATTCGCCATCCAATTACCTTATATGTTAAAATTTAAGTTTCTTTTCTTTGTATTTTAACCGTAGTTTAGGATGCCTGGTATCAATATTGTGGTTGTGCACAGCATTTTCCCAGCACTATTGAGTCGAGAGCTGCACGATAAAATTAACTTTTGCTACAGTTTGAGTGTCTTGAACAATAAGAAAGAGCGCCATAAAATAAGATGATTATTTTATTGCTAAATTAATAATGGAAAATGTTGGTGAATTTAGGTGCGATCATAAAAAGTTAACACTGCATTCGTCATTTAAAAACAAAACCATTGAAAAGCAATCAATTGATAGTACCATCTCTGTGCATATTATGTTAATGTGTGAACGAAAATTGTGTGCATGATGCATGGAATGCAATTGCTAACAATCTATGGTTACTTTTTATTCTTTTCACCTTGCTTTGTTCCATTGGTTCGTTTCTCCAGCCCATTTCATCTACAAACATTTTCGATTCTTTTCTCCCCACATTTCGCTCAATCAACGCGCACGAACGTCCTCGTTTCCTTTATCTGTTCGAACAAAGTGAAAACGAAAAAGAAAAATTCCAGTCGAGTTCAAAATTGAACTCATAATTGAGAGAATTCCCGGTCACGCGTCTGTAGTTTCTGTGATAAAAAGGGACTTCGTTGAGGCGTGTGAGCTAAGGAAACGTCTAGGAACAGAAGCTTTGAATTGGGTAGGAACAATAAGGTAGGTGAAGTTGATCCCATAGAAACAAGACCCTAAAAGAAAAAAGAGATGTAAAATGTTGTCAGATGCTTCCTGTAATATTCATACGTGTACTAATTTAATAGAAAATTGCATACTAGTAGGAGTCTGCGTAGCTCAGTGGGACCACAGAGTCACTTACTGGACTTTCGAGATTCGATCCCTGGTGGGGTGTGAAATTTTTCATCACACCTCAACGTTTAAAATGACTCCCAGGTCTGCTCGATCTGCTATAAAATGAGTACCAAATGTATCCTGGGATCAAACAGGTCGAAGCGAGATGCTGACCTAATCTCCACCTTCTTCTTGTGCAGAGAACTAGTAATACCAATCCACGAACCCCTTGGGTACACTATAGGACCGTTGCGGGACAGCAAAATTTTTTAACTTTGAGCATATAAGTATATTGTAATTGTACGTGCGTTCTAGATTACTTTCAGTCCACCAATTTCATACTGTTGAATGATTGTAGTTTCAATCTGTATATTATAGGATTTCTGATAACGCAAAATTAATTAAATAAATGAAGTGAAAATTCTTACAGCGAACCGTTCATTCAGATAAAGTGTGTTTGTAAGACTGTTACACAAAAAAACGGAAGGTGAACTACTACGACGCTAGAAAGGAAGAGACGGAGTTTCTCATTTGCGTTTTGTAAGCACGGTGAAATACAGAAACGTGTGACAGGTTATTGGGACAAATAAAATTCTGTAAAGCTTTCTGGCGTAACAGGAGCGAGTAGAGAATACCGACATGAAGGAAAATAAATTTCAGAGAGATTCGAGTGGAAGTAAGATGCATACAAGAAAAGAGAGTAAGAAAACGCAGGATACTGTCACATAGATGCTATTGCGAGAAATCGAGAGGTGATATTAGTCCGTAAAGAGGAGTATCCGAGTTAGTATTTAAGTATTTGACATTTTCAAGACGTCAAAATCGCTATTGTGAGAAAAATTATTACTAATATTATTATTACAATTTAGGTTATTGCATATTTGTAAGGTATAAGATGGAACAGATATATCAGTGTGCTTGCGTTTTTTTCACATATAAGAAATGGTCCATGTTATGTAAAGTATCATATACAGAAACAACATTTCAATAACGTTACACATAACCAAAAGTCATATAAATTTGACAAACATTATGTATAAATGTATATTTAAAGGAGAGTTTATGTGTACACGAGTCTCGGTTTTCCGTCGCATAGTGCTAAGACGTATGGGCCATGATTTCCAAAATTTAGACCTCGTGTTCTGTGAGAGGGGTCCAAATAGACCACCCAGCGTTTATTTTCTGGATTAAACTTAGATTTTTTCTTACATAAATCAATGTCGACAAATTATTTTAAGCATTTACTAGATTCCGAAGAGTTCAGCATGTTTTCTCCATTTTACACTCTAAGTCGTTTCCAGATTTGTATATCAACTTAAATAAATTGTTAAAAAGTTATCTTTCAAAACACAAACTATATTTTATGGACATTTTACCTTCCATAGTCAAACTGTGAAACATGTTGAATGACGTAAACGACTACTTCAGAAAAAAATCCTCATTCCTTAGTGAACAATTGTGCAATACATATTTCGCCTTCATTCTCATCACCGAAGGAATCCAATGCAAAAGTGACTGATTTTGACAATCCTCAGTCGAAATCAACTGACATCAGCAGTATAAGTCCGACTTCGCAAGAAAGTAAAAGGACAGAGGGAAAGGAAGGAAGAAAAAAAGGTTCCCCTCCAATTTCGCGTCCCACCAAGCTTCACATGGATGATTTTGATTCCACAAAGGAATGGTGCGCGCCACAAAGAGATATTTGATCTCTTCAAGTGGATTAGAGGACGACGCTGGTGGCGATGGAGGGGGTTGTCGCCCTTCACGCAAATGAGACGTTGCCCTTCGTCCCTACACCTCCCTTTGCTCTCATTCCACTGTCAGCGAATCGTATGAGAAGTAGAGGCGTGTGTCGCTAGCGATGTGTTCGCAGATAACAAGTTGTGCCACGAAGGAAAGGATGCGTGAGACGAGAAGACGAGCAAATGGACGTCCAACGCTCGAACTCTAGGCTGATGGTACATGTTGAAAGTTCATATTATTTTCATTAATGTTTGCTGAATTATATGCATAAATAAATATTTGTTTCTGTGTTTAGATATTTGTAAATATTATTGGTGCGTTTTAGTTACTAGTTTAAATTTGTATAATTGTTGAAACATCGCATTTGTTGGTTTAAACCAGATACAAGTCTCCACCGATACAATAGTTAATAATACATGAGTATTTATAATTTACATTTATTATAAACATACTAGCTGATTACCCGGCGTTGCCCAGATTTCTTTTTACTTGTGAATCCAACGAACCCACTCACCAGGAGCCGCGCCGCGCAGGTCGAATTTTCACTTCCGAGGCAAGACGCAAACACCGGCAGCTCGGCTACACCATTTCACTAAAATGCTTTTAAAATCTAAACCATTCGTCGAAATTGTACAATTTAAAGATGTTAAATGCACGAAACAAAAAATGTAATGAAGGAAGGGTAAATTGCTTATTGTTTCTGCGCTGACCGTTTTCAGTGGTTCCCAACGGTGCTTTACGAATACTCTAGTTGCAGCCATCCACTTACCAACGTAATACATTTCGTCGCGCCAGCTTTCAGTAATTCCGTCAAAACTCATTTTTCTATATTATCGAAATATTGCTCACTATTGTATGCATTATTGAACCAATAATACGTCTTAAATCACACGTAAATGCAACTTGAAATTCATTATTACTTGAATTACAAATTACAGCATTCACAAGGCAATTAAGGGCTTATTTATTGGCGCTCGGACATTAATATTCTTCAGGTCCAATAAATATAATAATGCAAGATACTTAAATGCAAATTCACAAAATCAAAAGAAAGAACAATGAATTTAGATGTCGGAAGCAACATCTAAAGGAATTTGTGGTCATCCTTAAATAATTTGTGTAAGTAGATCATGTTTATCAGCGAATGTAAGTCTTTCAGCGAGAAATCTTTCGTTGCGAGGCCAAAAATGCTTTACTTCGCAAAAACGGGAATGTTATCGGATTGAAAAGGATGGAACCCACAGATGAAAGCATGGTAAAGAGAGTATTTTCAACGTTCGATTGAAAGCAAAGTCAGTGGGTTTTCGAAATTCTGGTGAACTGTGTACACAAATATACTTTCATCTGGAACGAATGATTCTTTGTTCTCTCAACGAGAGATTTATTCCTTTGAATATCCCCGCAGACTCACTCTCAACTATACAAGGCGTAGTATGTCCCCCACCGTGTTTATAAGAGAAGAATGAGTTATATGACGAAATATCGTTGTGCGTAGAGCCGTTGCATTAATTTGGAGTAAAATGTTTATTTAAATATTCTTCGATTCCCTTGGGGATAAGCAATCAATGGTGCTATTCGTGTTTTTTTATTACTTAAAACACAAAACTGATTCCCAACGTTGCTCAGGTTTTGACTATTGAGTCCATTCACAAAATGAAAAGGCTGTCTAAAAGTTATCTATAATTTTGTTTGTTATAATTGTTATGTTAAACACAATACCAGGAACACATAGACAACTAATAAAATGAAATACTGCACAAGTTAGAGCATACTTCAAGGTATCTTTAAGAATAATTATTAGAAAGTATGTATTGAGTTAAATTCGTTTATACATGAACTGAAATGAGACAATGCTAGTGCAATTAAGCTATAGAATAATTGTATTTGCAAATCCCATTTACAATTTGAATGATTTGTGCACTCCACTGTAGGAAAGCACACACCCGTATTTATAACGAACAATCAGTTTTGTTGTTTCGAATTTCCTTTCTTGAATTAATAGAAATTTTTCGGTTCATTTCAATTACACAATTTTCAATGAAACCGGTTTTAAACTGCTAACTAAGTTTGTTACAGAAATAATAGTAATATTTTTAAAGGTTGTTTAGCATTTTAAGTAGGCATATGTGAATTTTGTTGATTGATTTTTATTGGTATTTATTCATACAGTTTCATGCAAATAGCTAATTTGTATCCTGCTAATCCAGTGAAATCTCCTACAATCACCATTTAGTCTTAATTGGCAATTTTCTGTGTGTGATTCAATACTGTTTACAAATTACCTGAATTTCATCCTAACTCCGCGGTTCGTCACTCGCGGAACAGACGTGAGTTGCATCTATTGGCTGATTAGTTTATTGTAATGACATTGAAGAGTTGTAAATTCCCTTTGGCTTGCATATGAACTTAAACCAATCATTGCGACTGGTGTTAACCGGATCAATGGATATCATAACTATTCCAAATTAACGTAATACTACAATTTGTTGCATACTCATATAAAATAAGTATTACTAGCTTTATAAATATACCTTATGAACGTGTAATTGCTTACTGAAAGTTGATTTGTTTCTTCCTGTCTACCTATATTTATATTTACCCCGTACAAAAGAATAGAAAGTTCAAAACAAAGTAATATTTTAAAGAATGTTGAGGTCAATCCTAGGTGCTAAACTAATAGAAAGGCTTTTTTAACATAGTACATAAGAAAAGTTACTGTTGCAATGTATTTGACGGTTTGCTTCTACATATGACTGCTTTGATGTCAACCGGATAATTGAGGAGGTTGGTAGAGAATTTTTAGTATCAAAATTTTGAGGTTTCTTTTTTACATTCCAATTCATTGCTTAATATTTTAGGATTTAGTTATCTTGAGTAATATTGTTTCCTCATATTGTCATATCCTTTATTTAACGACTTATGTTTTCCTTTGTTGGAGGATTCGTCACAAAATCAATGTTAGCATACCTCCAACCTTGGGACACGTCCAGCTACCAAAGGAAGGAGTCTGGTCTTGTTGGTATTTGTACAATTTGTATATTTTGATAAGTACACAAAATTACGATAAATGTTAGTTCTTCCATCAAGAACTGTTTTGAACTAATTATTCTTTCGAATAAAGGTTTAAGTGTAGATTTTCGAGAATAAGATCACGTGTAGCAAGGAAAATTGCTGTGAATTTCATTCCGAGTTTGGACGTCTTAGAGGACGGATTTGTGCCGCTTCTCTCGTCTCCAATTCATCCGTGTTCCTTACACCTCTGTCACCTTGCACGATTAGGCTAATATAATCATTCATTATATTCCAGGAATAGCTACAGCTTGGTAAAGCCATCCGCAATTCTTTCATGTGTTGCGTGTAGTACGTACATTAAACGTAACTAGTGCTTTAAGATTTGGCCGCCTCTCTGACACTCTCAATGATTGATAACGGAGTGGTTCAAAATAATTTTGTTCGTATATCTAAATACGATTTCCTGAAAATCTCCTATGGTCCAATGAAAAGTTCTGTTGCTTGAGCATCAGTGCGTTATCAGTTTATAGATCCTGCCCGTCCTTTCTAACACTCCAAACGCCCCATGCACCTCTCTGTATGACAGCAAAACCAATGTTTTTCGAAATTGAATTACACTATTCCATATTTTCGTGACACTGTCAGTATGGAACACATTCTTTTTCTGAGTATTCTCCCCGGTAAGCCAAGAATGCAGTGCGTAGGTAGACCAAGTCTGAGTCAATGCGGAATCTGAATTTGTACTAAACCAATTTTACCTCGCTAAAGATACTGATCACCTGGCGACCTTAGGGAGAGAAAGTGTCAAGTGTGTCTTCTCAACCTTTAAATGTTGACTCGGAACTGCTTAATTTGTCACTCTCTGAGATGCGGTAGATACCAAGGCTACCCTAGAGTTCAGGCCACGTATGTTGTTTTTTCGTTGTCACTAGCAAGAGAGCAACGACTAGGAGGCAAGCAAGCATACCTTATTTTCTCCCGTCACAAAGACTTGCGCTCTTCAACCAGCACCATCCCCTTATGAAATAGTAATACGTCTTTCTAGTGTAAACATACAGCTCTATATTAGCAAATTTAATACCTTTTGGCAAGTTTATTGTTAAAAAAGGCATAGATAATTTTATTCACGTGTTTTAGACAATTTATTTAATATGATGATTTTACTTCTGTGATATTAATGAATCGTGTTTTTTCGAGTATCATGTCAACTGTATTTTACTAGAAAGTTTACGCTGTTGTGGATTTCATTGTCTAATTACGTATAATCTACTAGTTATCTCCGAGAGGTGAATCCGCAATATGGGGTATTTTCTTTCATACACACATTAAGAGGACTAAGCAACATACCAAGGTAATCTCAACATATAGACTAAAGACAATCAAGAGAAAACCCTACTTTTGTAAATGTGGTGGACTGTATAATCCAAAACTGCTCTCCACTCATCATAACTCCTTCAGGATTTACAAATCTCATTTTAATTGCCTCAAGAAATAGTAAATTTATGACATATAATAATGAACCCATCCATCCAAGTTTTCGCATCAAAGTCAGATCACCTCTCAGTGAAATTTATTTCCTATTTCAGATCTTTTCTACATTAACTCCTCACCATTTCTAGATCAACAGGTACTGGAGGAACTATTCTGACTTCCTGAGCAAGAAGATAATCTTCAACATTTTTACATGTAACATTTTTAATCTACTCAGACAAATTGCTTATGCTCCCAACTTCATCCTTTGATTGATACTTCTAGTTTGACCGAATGAAGAAGAGCCATTTCCTGTCAAATTTGTATCCTCTCGTTTGTGATTTTATTCGCGCTCGTCGTCAGCAGAAAACTTTTGACATCTAAAATCCTCTCGTTCCACTGCAGAATCTAAGTAGGGGAGCCTCAGAGATCTGTCCTTGCTCTCACATTCATAAATGACGTAGCAAACATACCAGTGGTCCGCTACTGTATCAACGCAGACAGCATTGTTTACTGTTACTCCGAATACGTCGCACATCCGCGAGTCACCTTGGTTGGATCATTAATTCATTGCGCGGTCCCAAGACAACGGCATAGCACTAAATCCTTTGAAATGACCAGCCGTCGTGTTCTCGTGCACTCCATGCATGAGTAGTCAGCAATTAGCAATACTGACAAACATCTTTTCATGGTACGATGTCAAGTACCAAGACGTTATATTTGATCTCGAACTGAGAAAAACACACAAAGATAAAGCAGAGCCTACAGTCCACCAACACGTTCGTAGTCTTTGCCCGATTTTCCGTTTTATGATGCTATAGGGAAGAGGAAATGTTCTGGCAAAGAAAGCTTGCACGAAGTGTTGACGTATACTTAGCAAGCTTCAAAAGTTAGTAGGCCACGTCACTGCTTGCTACAACGTTATTTTGTTTACTGTGTAATGTATAGTTCAATTAACTATAAATCCCACTATATACAATTAGTTATGAACTATTATCATTTTTGCTTGCATAAAAATATATGAAAAGAAAGATAATTATACCTGTCAGCAATCGAAGTTATTAATTACGCAACTAGACAGCCTAGATTGAGTGAATATATTTTCCTCACATCAATATCAACATGAAGTTGTTTTACGATCCTGGTTTCTTTTTCCGCCTGTTTTGATTTTAACTTCTGATTTTTAAGTATATTATTCACTGCATCAGCTGTATGTGTCGAAATCATTTAAGTATTTGCCATATTTTGCGAGAGGTTATTGATCACTGGCTGTAATTGGTTTTAAGCAATGTAATTACACAGCGCAACTAATTGTTTTGAACAAAAGAAGCAAATTTACATTCCTTCCTAGAAATACAAGTAAATATGTACACACTGCATGTTTCCGATCTGTTTCTTCATATGGGGAGAAGGCGAAGATTCTTCTCGTGGTGTGTGTTTCCCTGTATCGAGAGATTGAGGAGACCATGGGTGACATCAAATTTCGAAAACTCTCAACCAAATAAATAAAGATATGTCAAATAAAATGAGCTACATGAAGTTGAATACCATTCTAGTTCATCAGTTATCCCATGCTATTACAAAATAAAGTTCCCGAAATGGCTCATGGGGTTCATAGAGGATTGAGCTCCGCAATTACTAGGTCTTGGTACAAGGAGGAGCGGATGTGTCAACCTTCTTACTCCGGCCGGTTTGCCCCAGGATAGGTTCGGTACTTATTTTACAGCAGACTGATCTGGATATTGGGGTGGGATGAATAACAAACACCTAACAGAGGATCAAACCTTAGTCATTCAGCCAGCAGCTCTGCGCTGTACTTATGCTAACTCCGCATGCGATTAGTTTCTGTGTGTAAACAGAACATGTCAAGAAGAGAAATAAGGAGATAAACTTGATTCCAGGACTGCTTAATGTTCCCTTTTTTATATTGTGTCGTAACAGTACATTTCAGCGGGTTTTTAACACATGACAGGTACCGTCAATAATTATATTTCACCTACCAGAAAGAAAACAAGAAACTGTAGTGCATATATTTATTTCTTGTACCTACACGTTGAGAAGATATGTGATAACGTACGGTCAGATGGTATGGTCTTCCTTGGTATAAGATATAGATGGAAATTATGCACAGTTTTGGAAGGCGAACTGGTGGAGTAGTAGTTAATACCCCTGATATCAAAGCAGGAGTCCCGGGTTCAACTCCCGTCTCGTCGCCATTTTCATCTGACTGAAAGTTATCAAAGAACTGTGGAGTTATCTAAAACATACAAAGTGTGCAATTTTCATCGACACTGTATTTTTCTGGTCACATGAAAATTATAAACAATTGCCTATTTGTATTATTATTGTAGGCTTCCGCGGCCGGATTCAGTATGAACTTGTCTGTCCGGAACAAACCGCGTGTTAGTAGATACAACTGCCGCGTCTTCGTTGTGTGTACTAAGACGCGGTTTTTCCAGGACAGACAAGTTCATATTTGTATGATGTTGACACGTGGGTTGTGTGTTAGCTAATAGAGATTGGAATATTAAGGTCTTGAAGTTGTAGTAACAAGTACGAAAGAGTATCTTTTTCTTTCCTCAATTGTGGTGATAAAAGTGAGATTGCGTGAAACCATACATACCCTGTCACTTTTTCTAATAGCGAAGAACTTTCTGGTCCATACGTTCGAGTGTGTAGTTGCTCTGTGACCCAGCAGCGACGGCTGCGCGCTCCTTGTGTGCATAATGCAACTTCGCTCTGCGCTTCGCTCGTGTTTGTGTCCTGGGAGGGGAATTGCGCTGCGCAACTTTTCTTCCGCTGCCGATAACAGTGCTCTCGTCTTTTTGCTTCTTCATCCTCTTTCGACGACGCCGTGTATGTTTCACGAACGGAACACTAGTATGCTCTACTTTCACCTTCGATTGCCTCGGGTACGTGTTTGGTACGAATTAGTTTAGAGAAAATGAGCAAATTGATCCTACATTTGCACTATAGGTGCAAACCTTACGTTACTGTAGCAAAATAATATTACATTACTATTTCCGGTCTCTGAGACCGGGCTATTATTTTTCTTCGTTCCTTAGCTTTTGGATTTTAAGACAGAACACGAATGTAGAGAGCTAATATGAAGAAATAATGAGCCACATTACATTCATTATTACATTTTTTAAACGTGAATATACCGAAGTAAGTTATACACGATGTGATAACCATCACAAATTCAACATAAAATTTTATTTTTTGCATGTAAATAATAAAAATTCTATTTCAATATTTGCTTAATTCTTCAATCAAGTCACTTTAATTGTTCAAGATTGTCTCTCGACTACATTACTAACACTATACTGAAATATTCAGGCTGGTTTCTAAACAGATTACACGGTGTAAATATTACGGAATATAGCTCAACAATGCTGTACTTGTGAACTTGCGTGATTGGAAAAATAAAAAGCGTTGTTTCAAGCGGTCTCACAGACCGTGCGCCACACCGATGGAGAGTTAAACTTACAATGCTTCTCAACTTCAATGGCGACTGAACACGGGCGAAGTATCGTATGGTGGGGCATAAGAAATTCGATAATACGTACTCTAATATTAATGTCATACAATGATTATTAAACGTAGGACATGTTGATGAGGGGCATGCGCTCGGCAACTGTTCAGTCTCTATTTTCTTCCTGGCACGCTAGATGAGTGATTTTAGGAATCACTGCGGTTTAATGGGGAATATGAAAGTTCATGAATGAGTATAAAAGTAAGATGGCGATAAATGTGGAATGAGGAAAGGGGAAACGAGGATACCCAGAGAAAACCTACGGCAGACATGCTTTGTCAATCATGGATCGTCCTAGGTGTGAATCAGCCTCACCAGAAGTAGCACGCAAGTATTCGAAATACTACATCACCATAATAACAGTGAATGTCATGCTATGGAGAGGCATGACACTGAAATTATAAGGATGAAATATCTTGAAATGTTTTGGCATAATGGTGTAGCATTTAGAACTTTGCCTTGAAATATTCATTTTCATTGAATATTAACATATCTTTCTGAGGGACCGAATCTTCTTTGAATGGTGCACCCATGTTTCAAAAATAGAGTTATCAAAGTATGCTGGTCAAAAACGAAATAAATATGTTCAATATGTGTAATAAGTAAATAAATGAATAAATTTTAAATGACTGAAGTCAGAAAAAAGGCACGGAAAGGTGAGTAAAATTAAGACTAAAAAACATGATAGTGACCTTGATCTAAATATTTTATGTATTATAAGAGGATAAGTAATTCATTGTATATTTTTGCTGACGTGAGTGGCGCATCCTTCAACGCACTGGAAGAAAAGTTATTAAATATAGTGAGCTAAAATTTCAGAGGATGTTACTACAAAAATAACATTGTTTCATTGTTATCAAAGGGATTTTTCAAATTCCAGTTGTAAAGAGGTGAATTGGAGTGAAATTTTATTTAACATTTTTGCTATATTTCACAAACTTATCGAAATACCATCACGGGTTTTGGATGTAAACAAGGATCATAGCCTACATTAAATCAAAATTAACATTTTACAGTTCTATAACAACAAATATCCATTGACATGCTGGGAAATGCCCCAGTGTTTTATTTACTTATCTTTTTAATTATTTAGTTTTGTAGCATGTATTTTAAAAAATTCTGAGATGGTTATTTGAAAGGTGGATTTGATATTGGAAAAGAAGTTAAAAAGAATTTTCAAACTTGAAGAATAAGTAGTATTACATTTTAACATCTTCGCTAAAATTTCTCATTTCTGCTATAAAATTTTATTTTTATGATGAAATCCGGCATGTGAAACCACTACAGTACTACATATGTTCAACAAAAAATACAGTCTGATTATCTTAGTAGATCCACATACCAAAGTTTTTGTTTGCCTTTTGTGATCCTTTTAGGGCAATATCAAAGTAAAACCGAAATAAATTCTTGTAGTACTCCACGTAAATTAGTGCTAGGAAATTTGCAGCGAACTTTGAAAGGAATCGCGGAAACGTGCACGCAGATATTCAAAATAAGTTGCAGTTTGGACAGCTTAATGCTGCGACAAAATCTTTATGAAACACTCTACAGAAAGCGGGTTCACACATGCGAGTACACATACAGAAAAAACAACACTCGAGAAACGATATGATTAAACATAGATTGTAGACAGGCGAAAAACGATGCTGAAAATGCATTAAAATTCTACATTTGGTGGGGAGGAGACAGCTTACGACAAAAATACGTACACTTGAGAAAAAACTATAAAGTATAATTAATACAGCTAAGCAACAATGGCAGAATTTGGAAGCGGAAAGAATTGCGAGCATTATTCACAGTAAAAATGTTGCAAATATTTGGGATACTACAAAGAAATTACGTTTCAGATACAGTTACACGAACAGTATAGAGGCGAAAAGTTGGGAAATGCACTTGGCTCAAATTCTTTCCCAGAATCAGTGTATACAACGGACGGACCACGTAATCAAACACCAAATAATAGTGACAGATTTACACCGCGAAATACATATTGATGAAATAAAAGATGTGGTACGAAATTTAAAGTCTGGCAAAGCAATAGGTTCTGATGATATTACAGTGGAATTTTTAAAGGAAATAAATTCTAGTATTGACTCAATTTTTGTGGATTTGTTCAATTCTTTATACGACGCTCTCACGTTTCCTGAAATTTGGAATACATCAATAATTTGTCCAATTAATAGAAACAAATGTGACGTTAATTTCTTTAATTAATGCAATAGCGAAGATTTTTTGCAAAATTCTTCAGGTACGGTTAAATAAATGGATATAAAAAGGAGGAAAAGTGACTGCATTACAAGCAGGATTCAAAAATAACTATAGTACAGTAGACAACATTTTTATAACTACCACAATGGCGGAAAAGGCAACTTCCATGAAAAGAGGTAAGTTACTTTGTGCTTTTGTGGGTTTTGAAAAAGCATTCGATACCGTTAGGAAAATACTTTGGTGTATTCTAGAAAGTAAAGGAATCCACAAAATTCCTAAAAATGCTTTAAGGGATGTATAAATCAGACTGCATGCATGAGATTAGAATTAGATTGTGTGACAGATACATTCTATGTGGAAAGAGGTGAAAAGTAAGGTTGCATACTATCCCCACTTCTCTTCATACTATTCATAAATGGGCTCGTAGATAGATTAGCCACGGTAAATGCAGTCGCATCCAGGGTCGGAGATGAAAATATATCAATACCAGCACTCCTTTTTGCCGACGACTTGATTATTTTCTCAGAAACAAAAGCAGGTTTACAAAGAAGTTTAGATGAATTATAAATTTTCTGCGAAAAAGCAAAACTAAATGCCAATTTTAATAAGACAAAAACCATGACATTTGAAAATACACAGTACAGTACACAGAAAGACAGTACAGTACACAGTGTCTACGGTAAGAATTTGGTCGTATAAGCGAGAAACGTTAGAAAACGTTAAAGAATACATATATTTAGGAGTAACTATCTGCATGAATGTAAACTGACCGAGACATAAGGAGAAATATCAGTGAAAAGGCAAATACATTTTAAGTACAATAACAAAATCAAGAATTACAATTCCTGAAATTGCACCAAGGCTTGTGGATAAAATGTTTCAATCTCTACTCATTCCGGGAATAACGTACGGAGCGGAAATATGGGGCGCGGGGTTTAACAGTATTTTAAACTCGCTTCAAACGAAATATCTTAAAATGGTAACGGGTATTGCTCAATGCACAGCAAAAAGTGACAATTTATGGGAATTTGGGTTGTTTCCCAATGAACTAACTCCCCAATTAAGAGCAATTAAATATTGGCTTTCGATAAGGGCAGGCACCAGTGATCCATTAGTAACTCAGTCTTACCATTGTAATACAGAAGAAAAATGGGACAGACAAATTAAAATTTTAATTCGTAAAGATGGAATCAATTGTGTATGACAGAGTACTCCGTCATTAAACGATCTAAAGATATTAAGAGAAAACTCCAAGACTTATACCGTCGTGAAATAGAAACTAACAGACTGGAAAAGAGGTCACTTATCGTGCAAACCTTAGTAGCTGGACAATGGGGCAGAAAACCATACATTGACTGCCTCAAATCAAAAGAACGATCCGGTTACGGATGGTTTTGCGTAGGAGTGTGGAAATTGTGAAAACTGAGGGGGGATCGAGACTCTATTTACCCACTTTACGGCGAACAAAATGAAGATTGGATTCACATTTTACTAACATGCCCGAAAACAGATCAAAAACGAACTTTTATCCAAGTTGGTGCATTCCAAAATTATCACATTAAAGTAGATTTAGCCATTGCGATAATGAGGGACAATAGAGTATCTGTAGTGCAGTCCCTGGGTCAGTTCCTAAGCTATGTGAGGGAGATGAGAGAAAGAGTAATATGCGCTGAAACCAGTGATTCAAATGAACCGTGCTTCTGCCGCTTCGTCTTTTTATTTTGTTTCAGGTTGGGACATGTTGAGAAGAATTTCCAAGCATTAAGTCAATTATGTTTCTTGTATTGTAAATAATTGTATTTTGTTTTAATCTTTACTTTAATGACACAACTTGTATATATTACTTTATAATTTCTTTCTTTTCTTTAAGTATCATTTGTAAATCTGATTATATTAATTGTATATATTCATGTCCTGACCGTTGATTTTCCGTGGTTCCCATCGGTGCTCAATGAATCGATAGTAGTATATTTAAAAGGTACTTTACAACTAAATTAAATAATATTAAAGAAGCACTAAAGGATGCTAAAAATACTATTACGATACACAACACAAATAAATAAAATTACAATCATTTTAAGTTCAAAAACAAAGATTGTCAAAATTAAAACTGCAACTATCCATTCAACGAGAGTGAATACCAGGGCATTCTATACATAGCCAACTGCTCTACTTAAGTGGCGTTTGAAAGACGTACAGGCAAAAAACCTCGCCACACATTTGTACATAAACAATATTTTTTGTAAATAAAGCGCCCTATTGAAATTGAAAATTGAACTTTAGATAAACAGAAAACTTATATTCTGTTGAAACGCGGAAGATACGTTTTCAATCCGTTAAAACGAAAGAGATTTGATTAAATAGTGACTTCGTCTATATTCGTACGAAGTATTTTACTTTTAAGAAATTTTATTTATTTCTTTATTATCGTGTGTGCATAATTTTTATTTTTTGTTTCCATTTTATCGGTCGTGAGGTACTATTAATATATTATTTCGAATAATCCTTTAGAGTGCAATGTGTTTCTCCAACTCCCGCGTCACCTTCTCCCAAAATGTGTCATCCCTATCCTCAATCCCTTGACGTCCAAGGTAAACTTAGCGAAAGAAAAACACTGGCTAAGTGACTCGACGAGATGAAGAAAAGCAAACGGACGTTTCTTTCCCCGTGAGAAGCGGCCGTCAACATCTATGTCATTTTCCCTCCTCCCTTCATTCTACCCTTTTTCTCATCCTATCTAGAGTATAAATGCATGTAATATGTACGTAGCTAGTTATAAAGTTGGAAGCTATTTAGAACACAGGAGGATATATCCTCCTTAATTTAAGTGCCAAGAGCATATTTCTGTTTCGTGCGGTCGCGAAGAGTTCTTTTGTTTTTATTGCGTTTGTTTTTCCTCTTCCTCTGTTCCCTGGTGCCTGTCTCTCCTCGGAAGAGTAGCAACTGCAGAGGATAGGGATGAGGTAAGAAGAGAGAGGAGGGGGGGTGTAGAGAAAGGCAGTTTGGTCGTTTTTGTTCCGCGAGTGAAGCACCTCTGAGTTGCAGAGTCAGTGGGAGAATCTGAGTGGCATTCGCCGCAGGTAAACTCCAAGGATTAAAATGTTTCCAAATCGTTAGAAAAATTTAACAATCTTCATAATTTATTTAAAAAACTAGAAGTATCCGGCATTGCCCGGAATCATAAAAAATTAAAACAATCATTACTGGACATTTAAAATTTTAAAACAATCCACGATAAAACAAAAACATGCATTTTTTAATACAAATACAAAAAAATATATTATCATTCAAAGAAAAATTGATACTGGAAACGAATATATTTTATCCTACCGTGGGTCTCACTTGTGAACTAGTCTGGAGTTTTATTTTGCTCATTTTGCTCGGCGGTGCCCGGGTTATTTCCTTAATATTGTAAATTCATGTTAGTTTCCATATATCTCTACTTTTGTGATGTTAAATCTTCACTTTTGTTTATTAGAAAAATGAAATACCACTAAGAAAACCTACAAAATACAGTTTTGAGTATTGTATGCTAATATGTATTAAATTACGATTTAATTCAAAATTCAGGAAGAAGGTACATAATTTTTACACGCAAATAAACGAAGCTCGTATGTAAGACCACTGAATTCTTTAGTTTTCATTTCAATTTCAGGTTATGTACTTGAGAACAATGTTCTACGCTGTCTGTATGCCTTCATCGTTAACAGTGACCATTCACATTACTCACAGATTAGCCGCCAATTTTAATTTTCTGATCTTTTAATCATCATATTAATATCCTTTGCATTTTACTTGCAATAACCCTTAAGAAGAGACCTTTAAAATTTCAAATTATTTCATCTATTACTTTCTAATGGAATAAAAATAGTTAAGAAAAATTATTTTTTTATTAGTTTGATAGCTTGATAGTTTGATTTATATTTTTACTTCAGACTATTTAAGAACCAATGTTTATTTATTTACTTATTTATTTTGGGTTCTGAATCATACAACTTAGGTGCAATGTGGAAAATAAATTCAGTTAATAATATAAAAACAAAGTATTATTAACGAAGTTAATGGAATGTAACACCTGTCTATAAAAATTTTGGGAAATGATTTTTATTATTTTTGAATTATTGTAATGAATACGTTTTGTGTAAGAGTTAGTGAATAAGGGTTGAAAGGAGAGAAAAAACTATCCCGATATATACTGTTTAGTTCGTCTTCAGGGAGTATAACGTATTTGACAATAATAGTTTAAAGAAATGGACATAAATAGTATAGTAAGTTATTAATGTTAGAAATACTTCGTTTCTAAAGAATAGAAGAAAATAAGAATTAAAAACACATTAAATGTTCGGGCTCTACCACTATTTTGTTATACAAGGTTATAAAAAAATTAACAATGTTTTATAAAGGGTAATGATTTTGTTATACAAATTTTACTACTATTTCGTATTTTCTTGTCAAATATAATTGCTTCCTATGTTATTAATGAATTCATACAATATTCATGTGATAATGATTAATGAGACACATGTTATATTTATATGATCGAAGTCACAAGACAATTTATAATTTCTTTCATATGAGATAAACTTGTAAATATTTTCTTCATTATAATATTTCAGAGAAGTTATACCCTTCCTCCGTAATTTTTGACATGTAAAGACCCATTAAATTTTCTAAAAGATGTTTCTCATGTAATCACTTTCGAACTGAAATTTACGTTACGATGTGCATTTTATGGAGAAATAACAAAATTATGCGCTCGTAGGTGATAAAAATACTTATGGCGTTTTCCATATACTTCAATGAGTGCGCAATTTAATTGGTCAAATGCGTCATTTCAGAGGGGAAAGTTCTCCAATCCACCGGGGGAATGTAGAAAGTAAAAGGAAGATTTTTACTGCACGATTCTGGCAGACAAGTTGCTGGCGGCATATGTTGACGAAGCTACAATAATTGCAAAATAGAAATAAATAATTACTAATATAAGATAAAATAGCCTTATTGTAATCATTACACGAATAAACAACATCCATTTTCTTAATAATTCATTCTCTTTTGGAAATAACTAATTCGAGAAGCTTTCAGACGAAAATAGTTATTTCCTATAAACCCTAGGACCCATCACGGATGCGTTATACAGGCTCACCTAACCTCATCGACGCCTAGTGTAGTCCCTCCACCGAGAAAATATTCAGAGGAAGTCTAGTTGCTCTCAGTGCGCCTCCGTAGACAAAGGGAACAACCAATCCCCACTCTGATGCAACTTCTCTGTCAATAGGAACAATTTTCCTGTCAACTTTTGCAATCGGGGTGCAAACTAGGAGCAGCAAGTGGAAAATACCTTTAGAGGTATAATGAAAAATGAAACGATGACGACGCTCTGAATTATTAATAAAGCGAAAGCACCATTAAACATGAAAATAATGTTAGTTATACGACTTATAGGAACATATGTAATGTGACATAAGTGTATGAAATGGTATACGTTTACAGTTTTAAACAATGCAGTATAACGTTTGATCTTCCGTTGAATTACTGGTGTAACCCACACGACATTTTCTAGTGGTGAGAATAGGAGAACCTGTCGTCGCAGCACGTACCAACCCTCGCACTACCCTCCGGCACGTACACAGCTCGCGTACGCCTCATGAGTGGGGAATGGGAAACGCCCTCTGATGCAATTAGCACTGCAGCCACATAAATCATTCGTCTCGCACCTGGCCACTCAGAGTCTCCCCTTTCCCCCTCCCAGCGGTTCATGTTGAGTGCGGGACCTGCGCGGCATCTGTCATCATTGTTGCGATATGGTGCTTCAGATGGCCGAGACCGAGGGGATGAAGCAAATGAGATGCGCGTGTCGGTTCACTCTTCTATACTTGCACTAGTGTTTTATATTGTAGTGATATTCATGTAAAAGTGCAGAGACGAAAATCAGCATGGCAGCCGAGAGAAATAAAAATTATAATATTCTTCTTTTTACTTTTTTAATTTGGGGCATTAGGGTTCACAAGCTTCTGGGTCATTAGAGACCTGATTATAATGTCAATTTCAGTTATGTAAACCTCAAACTCTCATGCCATCTCGGGAACCGATCTGCGTGTTTGTGGTCAGCTGATTTTTTGTGAGGTTAGAGTTGGGCATAAGAAATCATAAGTTAATAATATACTGAATTACAAATAAGAGACATGTCACTGGGTGCGCCAAAATGCCAAGTGATGTGGTGAGAAAGTCACAAAGAATTGGCTACAAATTCAAGTAATTTCTAGTCGAATAGACTAGACACATAAAGTACGTTGCTTAGTGAATAGCGTGGTTGTGTGATTGGTTGATAGGTGTGATTTCCTATAGATGGCAACGCTGTGTTCCCCTTGAATATTTCTGGGTACTATTATAAAACTTGCGAGCGATAAAAAATCCTCCATGCTTTCCCCTTCAAGTTTGTGTGTGTTCAGCAATAGTTTTGAAGTGAAACATTTTCCGGGTGATACGAATTGGGTAAAAGTGAAACGTAGTGGACCGTGTGTTCGTGCATATAAGAAAGAGGTTGACAGGGCTAGCATGGGTTGCTCTCTAGCGAACAGAAAGGCGTCAAATCACGTAGAACTAAAGCTTCGTATCGGAGCCCTCTAACTTACTCTGTGACAGTTATGTGTGGTATAGAAGACAATAATTCCATATGGTTTTGCGAAACTCTCAAATATTAATTAATTACTACATACTTTATCTCATGATACATGTTTACTCTCTGTCATGGTCTCTTATACACACACTTATTTTTATCGTTATTGTGGTACCCGCTAATAGAGTACTGTACCGACAGTGCCACCTACGCCATCCAACGGACGCCACTGCTGAGACGTAACCAGGGTCACGCACCAGTTCATAATCATTTGTGTGTAATCAATTGCGCGAAATGTCCTCTATTATTGTTATATAATAAAAAAATTCATCACCTGTTGTTTCGTTACCTTCCACCCTTCACCTTGTTATTACAGTTATATATTCAAATATATGATTTTTTCATAGCTCACTATGATTTAGTGACACAGAAAGATACATAGGAATGTTTAACACGTTACGTACTGCTTATATCCTTGACTGTTTATTTAAAATAAACATTTAATAATCTGTTGTGCGTGATATAAAAGTTTGGAGAAGAAAAGGAATAATTTGCCACCAATATCGTCTCGGTACGTCCACGACCAACTTTGTAGAAATATTTACAATTCTATGGAAGGACCTAACTCACTAATTCAAGTTCTGGTCTCTCTTCCCCACTTAACCTGCCCTTTATCAAATTCATTTTCTCTCGTGTAGGATCCCTTGAAGCTGACTAAATTCATAAGAGAAACTACGACATGGTTTCATTGCATGCTAAAGCTTTCAAACATCCTGTCCTAACATGATAGTAGAACGCTTTATCATCTTAAATACGTACGTCTCTTAACACACAATACATACAGAAACCATTACTTTTATATAACACTGTATACAGAATAGTTAAAAGTAATTTGTTTGATCTAAATGTGTGTCGTCAGTCCACATTTATTAGAATGCGACTGAAAATTAAGTATTTTACAAAATGTTTTGAGTCATTGATAAATCGACATTGACAGTGTGGTCAAATCAGCTTTTCTTGTTGTGTTTACTACGGAAACAAAATATGTAGTTTAAAATTTGAATTATACAGGACTTTCTCATGAAATAAATGCAGTTAGGCAGTTAACGTAATCAATTTTACTGATCCAATATTATATTCATATACAAAATTTTATCGAACTATTCCCTTTGAATTTTGCCTTGCAAATAGTTAAAATTTTAGGCATAAAAATATAAAAGTAGTTAGCAGAAATTCTTTTTGACCCACAGTGCCACTTCTTACTCAAAATAAACAAAATTGTTTGTGAAAAGAGTAGTAAAGAATTCATCGCTCAGTCTTTAAAATATCGGAAGGGGGCTGTCTACTGCATTCACTCTATCGCCACTTCTTCGTTCTGAGACATCTTGACCAGCGATGCTCGCTTACGCATCACTGTTTACTTACATTACCATCATTACCCTTGGCGGCCGTAATGATTAACCTACTGGAGAATTCTACTATAATGAACGTTCATTATATACTCTAATTAAAAAATTTTCATTGTCTACTGGAGAATTTTCATTGCAAATCTTCCTTTTACCGTAGAGGTAAAAGGCAAAAAAGTTAAATTTTCGATTATGCACAATTTTTTTAGGAAAATGATATCAAATTACCATTTCCAAGCAATTTCTGCGTTTTTAGTTTACAAGGTGGTGATTATACAATACATAGCATGATCAAAATGGATTTTTTAAAAAAGTTGTTTGGTTTGATTTTTCCTTTCCTTATTAAATACTGAATCGGACGATATAATCCTTGAACAAAATATTTAAAAAAATATATTTGAATTATTCATCAATGTTGATTGTCAATGGAAATGTTATTTTGACAACTTTAAATGTGTTTCTATGAAGAATTACCGGTTGTGGCGCTTTCACACATATTTTACATGGCTTCTCGTTATGCACTCTCAGATGAAATCGCAGGTGATAAATTGGGTAATGGCGAATCATTGTTAATTTTCTATTAGTTAGAAAATTACACCTTCTTAAGATTTCATGATATACCAGCTTAACAATTTTCATAATTTGACTTAAATACGTTTTCTTCTCTATTAACTATTCTAAAAGCTCTATTTACAATCAAATACTTTAGATGTATATGATCAAGTAATTGGGTAACTTTTCTTCTGTGGTCAACATTACACCGTGCAGGAACCATTTCTCTTCAGAAGGCAATCTTCTAGTCCTCAGCTGGACCCATTTCTCGAAGACAACGCCGCTGCTCTCCAGTCCTCACGAGGATAGTGAGGTCGAGCCCGCGAGAGAACGCTGACGAACGCTCCGAGGAACATCGTAATTCCCTAGAAAACATCTGAGCGCTTCCAACACGAGGCTACGAGGCGCCACTTTAGGGCGCCTTTTCATTTGTTCGTCTGCCCGAGTACCGTGGAGCGAGAGCCGTGCCACACCCGGGACATTGGGCAGTAAGTCGTGAAAAGAGAGGACAAAATAGCAGTGGGTACTGCCAGAAATGTGGCGTAAAAACGAATGGTTCTCAAGAACTCATGAAATTACCGTGACTAACTGTTAAAATGTATTCAGGAGATTACGAAAATTTTTTCAAAAAACATGAATGATTTACAAATCTTCTTCGTTTCTTATAAACGCATACTTCCACAGCTGGATGTTTATAAACTCGATAGAGTACAATAGAGAGATGTATGTCACTGTTCGACATCAACTTCGGTCTGAAATTGCCCTGAAGGAGACTACAGTGTAATGGACGAAACAGGCGTATATCTGACTATTTAGACATGTCTTTTCCTGTTGTTTTACTATGACACCATTTCAAGCTTGTGTGACTGAAAGGAAGTTCGACGCTTGTTTTGAACATCTTGAAGTTTCTTTTTCATGAATATTTACTATAAGTCTTCCCCATTCCTCATCGACATTTTGAGCTTCCAAAAATTCAGTAATTTTATTAAAAACATATAAAAATTAAGATTCTTCGTGACTACTATATGATGTTCCTTTTTGGTACATTATTGTTTTCCTCGGATTTTCAACTTACTCTCGTGTGTGAAAGAGAATAATACTCCCTCGTAAAATGGGCAAGAATGGGAAGGGAATATCTTTCTCCATGAAAATAAATATAAACAAATTCATTTCCAATAATCAGTCACTCAGGCCAATATCTTTTGCTCACTATACGGCACTATTCTACGTAAATTCGTCGAGAGAAGAAATACAATCTAGACTGTAGGAGACTTGTGCCGGTTTAAGCACAGAGAAGGGTGGAGAATGGGCAATGAAGGTGGAGGATATCAGGTGTCCATGAAAAAATTTGCCAGTTTAAGCACAGTTTCAAGGTCACAAAGATACGAAAAGTCCTGACAGGTTTGACGATGATGTAATGTTGCGAAATCGTGTCACATGATGACGCAATCTTGCGCAATCCGAAAAATAAAAAAAAACTAACCCGAGGAGAGGAGGATGCACACCGCGTGCAGTGGACGCCAAATGAGCGAACAACGACAGCTCCTCTCCGACGAAGCATATGCAAGACGTAAAGATTTAGACCTGTGCGCGAGTAAAGAAAATGTCGAAGAGCTTCAATAGCGTTTGAGCGGTTACATCTCGAGTGTGAAGATCGTGACAATACGGTAAACGAAACCTATGTGTACTCACTCATGCAAAACTCAATGTAGAATGTGGACAACCGCTTCGACATTCTTTATAATGAAAATATTGAGGTGACAGTGAAACAACACATCGATGAATTACCGAAAGCCTACTTTCTCGATATCATGTCGCAACAGTTTACGAAAAACAGGAGCTAAAGGAGCAAGTGGAGGAGTGGAAAGAACAGTGTGAAGATCTCGAGGGTCAAGAGTTTGTGAGTCATCAAATTAAACTCGACATCGATTTCTTGTACCACACATTCATCGATGCTATAGATTTCCGATTCAAAAACTGCGACGAAGTCGTACATGAGATTGTGGAAGAGCAAGTAAAACGCAAGTATATGCAACTGGAAGAAGAGAGATACCTACGTAATTATTTGGGTCCGATTTATCACCTTTCTTATGTAGAGGATGGATAATTGCACATTTCCATTCTGATGGGATTTGTTCAGTCTCCCAGATGTCCATTATTATTTTATGTATTCGTTGTGTGAGGTCGATGTCGTGTAATTTCAAGAGCTCTGCAATGATCCCATCTTCTCCTGGGACTTTTTCATTTTTTAACGATTTGATAATTTTTATTTCTTCTAGAGAGGGTGGGGTAGAATCTGGGTTGGATGTGTGTTTTTCAAATTGGTTTTTTCTGTGGGAGTGTCGCAATTGAAAAGTATTTGGAAGTAGTTTGCTAACATTTGGCAATTTGGAGAATCTCTCTTCTTCCAGTTGCATATAAAATCCTCTCGCAAGCACTCTTTAATCGACTGGAACAACAAGCGACCCACAGATAGGAGAAACCAAGCTGGTTTCCGTAAGGGACGCTTCTGCATTGAACAAATCTGGAACGTGAAGACTATTTGACAGATAAGATATTGCAAAAACACAGTGGTAACCTTTGGCGATTTCAGGAAGGCCTACGATTCAATTCATATGCAGTCCCTCTTCAACACACTAGAGGAATTCAAAATTGACAGGAAAACCAGATCAATTATTAAACAAACACTCACGAAAATCACAGCCAAAGTTAAGTTTATGGGAGAAATTTCTGAACCTTTTGAAATACATACAGGAATTCGCCAAGGTGATGGACTCTCGCCTATCTTGTTTAATGTAGTCCTAGAAAAGTTAATTAACACATGGGAAAAAAAAGTTAAGGGAATACAAATTGGTAAAACAAAAGATCTAAGAATGAATATCAAAGGCTTGGCCTTTGCAGATGATCTCGCCATCCTTTCAAACAACAGAGAAGAAGCAAAACATGCTCAAGAAAAACTGT